>JAJPUD010003048.1:182452-260364 GCA_023553655.1 Myrmecobius fasciatus | reverse complement strand
TGCTCTACCCACTGCACCACCTAGCTTTTAGGTGGTGCATTTCCTAGGAGAGAACACAACTCTTAGGTTTGCCCCAAGTCCCAGGCCATGCCTGAACACTGTCGGTGCTAAGCAAATGTGTAGATACTATTATTATTTCTCTTTTACAGTTGAGAAAACAAAAGGCAAGCAGAAGTTAAATGCTTTGCCTAGCCTATACAGCTAAGGTTTGAAGTCAAATTTGAACTGACTCCAGGCCTGTTGCTCTATCCATTGCCTAATCTAGTTGTCCAAGGCAAAGTTTACTTGTGGTAAGGTGACCCACTTGAAAGGATTCATTTTCTCTTTTTTTCCAAGCTTTTCCCCTCCTTCCCCCCACCCCCCACCCCTAGATGACAGGTAATCTAATACATGCTAAATAGGATAAATTATATGACAAATACAATACATGTATACATATCTATACAGTTATCTTACTGCACAAGAAACATCAGATCTAGAAAGAGAAGAAGAAGAAAAAACAACCTAAGAAGGAAAACAAAATGCATGGAAATATTCACAGAAAGCGTTAAAATGCTGTGTTGTGGTTCACACTCAGTTCCCACAGGCCTCTCTCTGGATGTATATGACTATCTTCATCGCTGAACAACTGGTTTGAATCACATTATTGTTGAAGAGAACCATGTCCATCAAAATTGATCATCGTATAGTCTTGTTGCTGTGTATAATGTTCTCCTGGTTCTGCTGATTTCACTCAGCATCAGTTCATGCAAGTCTCTCCAGGCCTCTCTGAAATCCTCCTGTTGGTCATTTCTTACAGAACAATAATATTCCATAACATTCATATACCATAATTTATTCAGCCATTCTCCAATTGATGGGCATCCTTTCAATTTCCAGTTTCTTGCCACTACAAAAAGGGCTGCCGCAAACATTTTTGCACATGTGGGTCCCTTTCCCTCCTTTAAAATCTCTTTGGGATATAGGCCCAGTAGAAACACTGCTGGGTCAAAGGGTATGCACAGTTTGATAACTTTTTGAGCATAGTTCCAAATTGCTCTCCAGAAAGGATTCATTTTCTCAAGAAGCAATATGACACATATGCTGACCTGAAGCTGGTACAGAATAGGAGAATAAGGGATAAGAGAGAAACTAGAAAAAGAAAAAAAAAGTGCAGTTCATCCTTTCTTTTGTGAGTGTGTATTTATAGCACCCCTTCTGAGTGCCATAGCTGATTGGGGGGAGGAGGAAGAAGAAAGAAGAAATCCCTTTTTTTCCTCACTAGAAGCAAAAAAGCTAAATTCCTTTCCAATTTCTGTTGGCTTCCTTCAAACTATGTTCCAGTCTCCAGAGTTCAGCAATTTAAAGCCCCTTTGGGGATATGCTTGATTTTCTTGCTCTGTCACACACTTCAGACACATTTACAGAGAGAGGTGATCATACCTAGTAAAGAGAAAGGGATATTAACACCTTAATAACAAGTCAATTTCAAGTGTATTTTTGGATCCCAAAATTGAATTAGACACAGCTAGGTGGTACAATGGAGTCAGGAAGACCTGAGTTTAAATATGGCCTCAGATACTCACAAACTGTGATTCTGGACAAATCACTTAACCCTGTTTACCTCAATTTCCTTATCTATAAAATGAGCTGGAGAAGGAAATGGCAAACCACTGCAATGCCTTTGCCAAGAAAACCTCAAAAAAGGTCAAGAAGAGTTGGACATTGACTGAAAATGACTAAAAAACAAAGAAAACTTTGCCTGAGAGATTGGAAACCATGTTCTTTCAGTAACAATGGAAAGAATTGGATATGTTCATCCTGGAGAAGACTTAGAATGAACATGAATTTCCTCAGTTCTCTTGGGGTCATGTATTGAAGCTGAGTTCTGAAGGAAGAGAATCATTCTATGGGGCTGAGGTGAGGGGGAGTCCTGGAAGATGGCAGAGAGAAAGGTGCACATGTGGGATTTGCAGTACCATGTGTGAGGAACAAGACAGGTCTCTTCATTTTATAGATGAGGAAATGAGGTCAGTAGAAGCGAAATTATTTAGTAGAGAATATTTGCAGAACCAATTCCAGATCCTGTCCTCTTTCCACTGTTTTATCCCTGCTCCTCTGATTTCTTTGCAGTATTGAGAGTCTAGCTGCTATCTCTCCTACTAATGTATAAGCAAATCCAGGTCAGGTTTCATTTCTTGTTTCCTCTCTGTATCCAGAGTGCTTAACCCTGTACTCAAAAGTCCGTTGAACTGAATGTAAAAAAAAGGAATTCAGAACTTTGAACAGTGGGGAAAAATTACAGGGAGACAGATTTTTACTCAACATAATGAAGAACTAACAAGTATAGTGATTTAACAACTGTTTCCTGAAGTAGTTACCCAACAGGTCATTGAGGATATTCTGGAAGAGGGAAGACTATCCCTCAAACAAACTGTGGAGAAGACTCCAGAACTGACCAGAAGGTTAAACTAAAGCAGAAGGGTCACACAGCCATATGCATCCCATTACATTTTGACATAGCACTACAGTCACCCGGGAATCCGAAGTTAAATGTAATTGGGAAACTAACAAAATAAATTAAAATACAATAGACCATAGATAATGTGAATGTGTGGTTTTCTAAATCAATTAGATGCCCACAAGGATCCTCATATCTAATTTTATTGGCCCCCTTTCAGGCAAGTGTCCCTTAACCTTCCCACATTTGTTATTTTGTCAAAGGACAGAGTAAACAAGTAAAACACTTTGCAAAGCAAAAGACAGCTACTTTTATTATGATGATTCTATGAATTCTAAACTATTAAGCTCTTGGGACCAATTCTTCTTTCTTAATGAGGTTCCTGATTTCCCCAACATTTAACTCTCTTTCATCCTGCTTTAGAATTCTGAGAATTCTGATAAAGGAGTCTGGAACTAGTCAAAGAATGATATTTCCAGACTAGAACAAGTAGCCTAGGAAAGGAGACTTCTGGATTGCCATAAACCTGTATGAAAGTGACAGAAGAATGGACAATGAAGGCCAGCAACTTACACTAACCTTTTACATCTGGATCGTTTCCTTTAGATCAGAGGATTTAAAATGCATATTTTCTTAGAAGGTCTGGGAGTTTGCGTAGGTATACTTTGGATTCATCTGAGAATTTTTTTTACTTCACTCTTGGCAAGATTTACCTCTTGCTGGTTTCATTCTTTTCCTTAGTCAAAACCAATGGGCAGCACTGCTCTCATATACATATGAATAAGGAAGGATTTTGGTAAAGGGGGAGCTTCTTGCTCATTATTAGAGAAGTGGGGGAAGGGGAAATTGAGGAAATATCTGGAAGAAAAAGACCTAGAGAGATCACTGAGGAATGGGGAAGTGGGTGGGTGGAAATCCAGTAGAGACATTGCTTTTAGGATAATAGATTTAGAGTTAGACCTCGCAGATTATTTAGTCTTAACCCCCCAATACAAACATACTCGCTTTATGGATAAGAAAAATGAGACCTAGAAAAATAAGTGAATTGTTCAGTCACATAGTGAATAAGCAACAGTCAGGATTTCAATGAAAAATACTAAAAGTTGTCCCGCCCCCCCACCCCCCAACTTCCATCTCTGCTTCTCTGAAAATCTTCTCAGTCTAAATAGAAACTGAGCCCAAGATTACTTAACCCTATGAGCCCTAGGCTATTTCTTCCACTTTGGTCTTGTATATTTATGTATTTTAGGTATACCTGATCATGTCTCTCTAGTAATATGTGTTTATGTCTTCTACAGATTTATGACCCAAAGTCTCTAGCTTGTCCTTTTGTGAAAATTCCTTTTCAGCTCATCTTTTGAACAGATTCGAAAGTGATGCTCTAAGGGACAGATCTAAATATGTCACAATTCCCCTCTTTCAAGGACTCCTTGTTGTATCTAATACAGGTTCTTCTGCTTTGCATGGAAAGCCTTTCACAGTTAAGCTCCAGCCTACCTTTCCAGGTCTGTTAACTGTTAAACCCCTTCATTTACTCTACAAGCCATCTTGCTGTTCTTCCTTATGCATGATAGTCTCAATATCTGTGCCCTGGCAGTAAATTTCCTCCTGAAATACACTCCTTCAACATCATTTCTTAGAAACTCCATTAAACAACAAGGTGATTCAAGCCAATTCCAATAAACTTGTGATGGAGGATCACAACATAGTATTTTTACCTTTTTTGTTATTTGCTTAATTCTTGGCTTATTTTCTCATTTTTTCCCTTTTTGATCAGATTTTTCTTGTGCATAGAAATATGCACAAACTATAAAACTATAGAAATATGTATAGAAGAATTGTACATGTTTAACATAGGGTACTTGCTGTCTAGGGGAGGTAGTGGAGGAACAAAAGAAGAAAAATTTGGAACACAAGGTTTTGCAAGGGTGAATGTTGTTTTTGTTTTATCTTTCCATATACTTCATATAAATGTATATGTGTATATATATATGTATGATTACAGATATATTTAAATATGAATATATGTTTTGCAAGGGTGAATGTTGAAAACTTTTTGTTTACCTTTTCATATATTTCATATAAAAATTATATGTGTATGATTACAGATATATTTGAATATGAATATGTCTCTGTGTATATATGTATATATTTGTATGTATGTATATATGTGTGTGCATATTAGGCATAATTATAGCTTTCTTGGAGGGGAAGTCAGAGAGAGGAAAAAAAGTCAAAAGTGAACAACATAGAACAAAAGAAAACATGCAAAGAAACAGAAAAGATGGATAGTTCTGAACATAATGGGTAATATTTATTATATAGGCTTTCTTGAAATTGAACTTTATTGCTTTAAATTTTGAATTTGCTCTTTTGTCCTGCTGTGTACATCACATTTTTTTCTTTTCCTGTCTTGTATTTAAATTCAAAATAAAGAAAAAAAGCAAATTTTTAAGCTCTCCCTGTTTTATTTCTTTCTATCCCTAGTACCTGCTTTAGCTCTTAATAGGTACCAAATAAATGCCTATTAATTGATAGAATAAATACTTGATAACTTAAATCAATGATACTTAATCAGTTATTATTAGGACAGTTATTATATATATATATATATATATATAGGACAGTTATTATTACTCCCATTGTATAGAAGAAGAAAATGAGATTAAGAGAGATTAAGTGGGGGCAATGGATACAGCACCAGCTCTTGAAGTCAGGAGAACTTGAGTTCAAATCTTGTCTCAGACAATTAACATTTCCTAGCTGTGTGACCCTGGGTAAGTCACTTAACCCCAATTGCCTCAGGATAAAAGAAAGAGAGAGAAATTAAGTGATTTACTTCAGGTGTCACAGATCATAAGGGGCAGAGAACCAACATGGAAATCCTCCTCTCCTGGTTCCCAGTCCAAACAATTAGTCTACTCTCTATATTACAGAGGTGGCAGCAGCTTGCTGAAGAAGCATTGAAGTGGAAGTGGAAGGGGCCTTTGGATAGCCATGCATATAGAATCCTGCACTGGGCATTAAATATGACAGAAGATAGAGACACAGAGGAAATACAAAGAATTCCAAGGAAACATGTTATTGAGTTCTGTTTTGGGGATCTGACAATCTATTCAGAAAGACCCGAGTAGAACGAGACATCTTTGGGGCCAAAGGAAATATTAAGGTTATCTAGTTCAGTCTTTTAGGAATTTTTAAAAAATTATTTGATTTCCCCTTTCCCTAATTAATAAAAATGTATTTTTCTCCAGCCCACCTCCCTTCTTCATTGGGCAGGAAAAAACCACCCTTGAATACAGTAATAGCCTTTGTATTTGAGAAACTGAGGCTCACAGCAAGAAAGTGAGCTTTCCAAAAGTGACCAAAAGAGTGATATGTTTGGTCCTAGAGGCCAGGTCTTGTGACTGACTTCCAGTTCAGGGATCTTGCCACTGTATCACATGGTTTACATTTCAAAAATAGCCCTTCATGAACCGCAGATGATTAAAGTACAGGCCAAACATATGGGTGCTAGGAGCAAAATGTTCTGGAGAGAAACCACAATTGTGAGTCAGGTGCCATTCGGGGCCGGCAGGATGAGAAGCTGCAGAGAAATCCAGCCCTGCTCACCTCCTCCTCCTCCTCCTTCTCCATGACATCACTCTGAGCTGCCTTCATACAGAACTCTACTCAAGCTTCTCCCTGTCAGGACTCAGGGCTGAATAATTCTCCCTATGACAAGACCTACCTACCCATCCTTAAGTTTGTAGGCGCCTCCGAATGCATGTAAAAGGAGACATTCTTGAATTCCACTGGGCTGTTTCACCACCCTGGAAGGACAGATGAATCATTCCTGAACCCGTTTTCTTGTAAGCATGTGTCACACACTCTTAAAGCTCCAGCCTTTATGCACATTCCTTACATCAGCTACAAGAAACAGCACTGCCTAGAAGAAAAACAACTCATCAAAACTCAAGAAAGGGCTTACTTCAAGGGGGTGGGGTGGGGGTGGGGGTGAGGAAGGACCAGGGAGCGGGTATCACACTTCTCATTCCAGAAATGGAAAAACAGGTCTGCTGAGATCCAATGATTTAGATCCCTTGACTATAAATCTGTCAGTATAGCACTAACCAATGAAATACTCCATAAATATCTGCTTACCTTGTGCCTACTTTTGTTTTCCTCAGGAGTGAGGGATTCAAAGGAATGCAAGCTTTTTCCCTCGTAAGCTTATTTAGGGGTAGAAAATAATGTCTAAGAAGGCATGATAAATAATATCAGACTACATATTAATCACCAAACTATGGGAAATAGACTACATCCCTAGAGAGTTCAGAGAAAGTGGAAGTTCATTTATTAAGTCCTAATTATATGCAAAGCAGCTTACTTGGGGAGGGGGTGGAAAGGAAAGTTGCCAAGAATGAGTTACTTGCCCTCAAGGAGTTTATGGAGTAGGAGGGCTGGAGGTAGTAGAAGAATCTTGGAGGAATTCGGTGAAGGGACTCAGAATGGAAGGAAGTGAGGGGAGGACTGAATCATCACTGAACACGAATGGCATAACTATTGGTCAGTGAGGAGGTAGACTTGACCAGAGCTGGGGGTGCATGTTAAGAATAGTGGGATACATCAGTTGGAGAATGGCTGAACAAATTATGGTATATAAATGTTATGGAGTATTATTGTTCCATAAGAAACGATCAGCAGGTTGATTTCACAGAGCCCTGGAGAGATTTAGATGAACTGCTGCTACGTGAAGTGAGCAGAACCAGGAGATCATTGTACATGGCAACAAGCGTCTATGGTGATTAGTTCTGATGGATGTGGCTCTTTTCAACAGTTGTTAGAACTCTATCTCCTAACAATCATTTCCTATATAATATGGTTCTAATGTTTTTCTTCTCTCTCCACTTGTCCCACTTTGTTAACATCCTTCCTATAAAGCAATGGTCAAAATCAAAGAAGATATTCCACAAGTATCTGACAAATGAAAAATAAAGGGAACTATTATTATGAATTCTCTTCCTGTCTGACCTCTACATTTTACAGATAAAGAAATAGCTTCACATCCATACCCAGAGAAAGGACTGTGGGAACTGAGTGTAGATCACAACATAGCATTTTCACTCTTTTTGTTGTTGGTTGCTTGCATTTTGTTTTCTTTCTCATTTTTTTTCTTTTTGATCTGATTTTTCTTATGCAGCATAATTGTGAAAATGTGTATGGAAGAACTGCACATGTTTAACATATATTTCATTACTTGGGGGGGAGGAAGGAAAAAAATATGAAACACAAGGTTTTGCAAGGGTCAATGTTGAAAAATTTTCCATGCACATGTTTTGAAAATAAAAGGTTTTAATAAAAGAAAAAAATTAAAAGAAAAAAAAGAATAGTGGAATAAAGTTGGAAAGATGCATTTAGAGTTTTTCCATCATTCAGTATTAGGTAACCTATCAGCATAATTGACCATATACCTAGTATACTCGGTATACATCCCCTCCAACATTTATCATTGTCTTTTCCTGTCACTTTAGCCAATCTCTCTAATCAGTAGAGTTAGTTAATTTCAGAAAAACATGTAAAGACTTGCATGAAATAATGAAAAGTGAAATTAGTAGAACCATGAGATCATTGTATACATGACAGCAATATTGTTCAAAGAATAATTGTGAACACCCAAGTTATTCTGAGCATTCTACTCAAATCAACTACAAAGGACTTTTGAGAAATATATTTTCTACCTCCAGAGAAAGAACTGATAAATAGAAGTATGCCTGGTATGGTTTCACATATATTTATAAATCTGTGTCAAATATAGTGCATAGTGAGGAGGAAGAAGGAGGACAGTTTGGAGCTTAAAATTTAACAACAAAAAAAATTTTTTTTAATAATTTGAACAAGAAAAAAAATAATAAAATTCATCTGGAAAAACAAAAGGTCAAGAATATCATGGAATTAATTTAAAAATGTGAAGGAAGGTGGCTTAATTGTGTTACCAAATGGCAATCATTAAAACAATCTGGTACTGGCTAAAAGATCTAGAGGTGGATTAGTGGAGTAGATTAGGTACACAATACAATACATCATAAGCAATGACTATAATAATCTAATGGTTTTTTGTTTTTGTTTTTGTTTTTTTGCTGAGGCAATTGGGGTTAAGTGACTTGCCCAGGGTCACACAGCTAGGAAGTGTCTGAGACCAGATTTGAACTCAGGTCCTCCTGACTTCAGGACTGGTGCTCTAACCACTGCGCCACCTAGCTGCCCCAATAATCTAATGTTTTTGAGAAATGCAAAGATTCCAGTTTTGAGGACAAGAACTCAATATTTGACAAAAATTTCTAGGAAAACTGGAAAGCAGTTTAGACTAATATTTCACATTATATACAAAGATAAAACCAAAATGATTTAGATATAGAAGGTGATACCAAAGCAAATTAGGAGAATATGGAATAGTTTACCAAATGGATCTATGGATAAAGGAAAAATTTGTGACCAAATAATAGATAGAGAGCATTTTGGAAGGTAAATTGAATCATTTTAATTACATTCAATTAAACAGATTTTGCACAAACAAAATCAATGCAGCCAAAATTAGAGAGTGGGAAAGTATGGGGGGAAATTAAGTTTCTCTGATAAAGGCCTCATTCCTCAAACATATAGAGAACTAGATCAAATTTATAAGACTATGAGTCATTTCCCAATTGATAAATGATCAAAGAATATGAACAGGCAGTTTTCAGATGAAGAAATCAAAGCTAGATCTATAGTCATATAAACATTTTTAAATCACTTAGAGAAGTAAAAATTAAAATGATTCTGAAGTATCTTACACCTATAAAATTGGCTAATATTACAGAAAAGAAAACATGATCAATGTTGGAGAAGATGTGGGAAAATTGGAATACTAATGTATTGTTGGTGGAGTTGTGAACTGATCCAAGCATTCTGAAGAACAATTTGGAACTATGCCCAAATTATTATAAAACTGTGTATATCTTTTGGTCTAGCAATACCACTAGTAGGTTTGCATCCCAAAAAACTCATAAAAAGTGGGAAAGGATACACATATACAAAAACATTTATAACAACTCTTTTTGTGATGACAAAGAATTAGAAATTGAAGAGATGCCCATCAGTTAGGGAATGGCTAAACAAAATTATGATGCATCAATGTAACAGAATACTATTGTCTTATAAGAAATGATAAGCAGGCAGATTTCAGAATTTAAATATAAAAAATTAGTGATCTGCCTTCAGACACCAATTCTTTCTCTGGAGGTACAGCATTTTTTTTTCAAGCTAAATCCTTTGGAATTCTCTTTGGATTACAAAGAATAGTGAAATCATTCACAGTTGATCAGATGATGGTGTCTGAAGGCAGATCAAAGCATACTATTTTTTAATTTCTTCATTTTCCTGGGATTTTTTGTCTGTATTTTCTTTCACAATATGACTAACAAAAATTGTTTTGTATGACTGCATATGTATAAGCTATATCAAATTACCTCCTTCATAATGAATAGGGAGGAAATGGAAAATATGGTTATTTTCCAATTTTTTCTTCTCTCCTTCCATTTCAACATCATATTCCATCCTCTCTTCCTTTAAGGCCCCCCTCCAAGCACAGCAGATGACTTAGTTTCCCAAATTTCTTCAGTTGACATCCTTTATTCCTCATAATTTCTTCATTATCTATTTTTTTTCTTTCCTCTAATCAGAGAAGTCACCCCACTCTTCCATAATGCTAATCTTGTGCCCTTGACCCTTTTCCTTCTAGCCTTTATCGGAATCTTGCTTTGTGATTAGGATTAGTCATCCTAATCATCCCCAGTAACTTCATTGTTTCCTAGTCAGTGGTTTCTTCTCACCTCCAGACTACTGTATTTGAGTCTTTCAAAGCCTTTATTTTTTTTTTAAATTCTATTCTATGCCCCTTCTCCTTTTCACTGTAAACTAGAAAGTGTTGCTCATAACAACACTTCTTCTTCGTTTACTCTCTCCAGTTAGAGTTGATTCTTGATGGGTCTTCTTATGGCAGAGATACTGGAGTGATTTTCCATTTCCTTTTCCAGCTCATTTTACAAATGAGGAAACTGAGGCAAACAGGGTTAAGTGATAAGGCATACAGCTAGGAAGTGTCTGAGGCCAGATTTAAACTCAGTTCTTCCTAAATCCAAACTCAGCATTTCATCCAATGCTGACCTCTACCTCCTTATAATTAATCAGATTCCCCTAACCATTCTACCAAAATTTCATGTCCAAGGTCACTGCCTAAAATTATGGGGTTTTTTTTCCCAGTACTCATCCTCCTTGACCCCTCATGTTGACCACTTCCTTCTTCTGAATTCTCTGTTCTTCCTTGGCTTCAGTCACCACCTTCTAGTTCTCTTCTTTCTCTAACTTCACTGACTCATCTAAACTCTTTAATTTGGATTGTTATTCCCCGAGGTTCTATTCCTTGTCGCTCTCTTCTCTCTCACTATGTACTCTTAATAAAGTCAAATAAATCATGATGAGGTACGTCATGAAAGTGGGGAGTCATCCGGAATGAATTCACAGGCTGACATCATCTTCTGAGTCAAGGGGGCAAAGCTTGTTAGCACCATAAGGCCAGCAAAGCTCCTAACGAACCCAAAATTAACTAGGGGGAAGGTGGGACTCTTCATGAGAAAAGGACCAAACAAGGTAAGCTAACTATGCTAATTACACGTGTAAGTAAATCAGCTGGTGATTGTAGTCCTGTTTACACAAGATAAACAGGGAGGTTGAATTCTATAGTTGAACCTCCAAATTGTATAAGGTGACCACTATCTGTACAAGATAACTCCACGGAGTCAGCCGGCTCCTCACTAGGACCTACTTAGATAATGAGTTGCTCAGAGGGACACGGTCTTTTGCTGGAGTCCATTCACCCCATCACTCTCTTTCTTAGCAATTTTCACTCATTCCCTCCTTTCAGCTCCCACCTCCTTATTGATAATTGCCTGAACTCTTTCAATAGCCCTGAGCTTCTTACCACGGGGCTCCAGCTGCCTATTGTACCTGTATTGTTCCATGGCCACCTCAAACTCAACATTTCCAAAATGTAGAGCTAAATCTTTCCTTTTAAATTTGCTCCTTTTGACTTCACTGTTTCCATCTGTGTCATCCCTATTCACTCATTTCTCTGAGCTGGAAGCTTTGATTCTTTCTTCTTCTTTATTTCTTATACCAGCTACCAAGTCCCTTGAGCCACGGTTCCCTGTTGTCTAGGAGGTCATAAGCATATTGATCCTCCATAATCTGCTACCTTTGCAGCCTTATTTAACTTATTCTATACTCCAACTGACTCCTTTTTGTCCTGTTGGGCTCTTGCTGCCTCGACTTACCTTCTTCCCTATACCTAAAATGCCCCCCCTTCCCATCTTGAGCTACTGAAGTTTTCCTTGTCCTTTAAAGCACATCCTGGTAAGCTTCATTTAAAATGGATGTCTCCAGAAATCCTCTTACACTCTATGTAGTATTTTGTTTTGTAATTCTCTATTGCATTATGCATGTTTTATTGTGTTCAGAGATCTCTAAGATGGATAGAAAGACAGATAGATAGAGGTGGGCATTGTGCTAAGGGGATATGAATACAAGCAAACAAGACAATTCCTGTTCTCAAGGAGTTTACATTCTAATAGGGAAAGAAAGGGGAATTAGAAGCAGGAAAGGATGAAAAGCTGTCTAGATCAGTTTGTGAGGTGTCCAGGCCTGGGTCCCTTCTCCTGTCAGAGTAGAGGCAAGTGAATGGGAAGAGCTAGAGGTAATGTAGAGCTAAGGCATTTAGTAATTGTTTTGTAGGACATTTTTTGATAGTGAGAGAGAAGGAACCTAGTAACCCCACTTCTCTACAATGTTGTGTCCTGGGCTACCCTACTACCTTTAGTAAAATCGGCTGGCCTCCAGGAGAGTAGGGATTTTAGCATTTGGCCCTGTAAGAGCAGTTTCTACAGAGTTGATGTGTGTAGGAGGGTTAAAGGGTAAGTTCAGAGTTCCTAGCCCTTCCCACAAGTAGAGACGAGAACACAACAAATGTCTGAGGATCTGGGATCACATGGTGTAAATAATATTTTTTATTTGGGGAAGTCTGCTAGATCCAATCTCTAAAGTCCCATGCAGTTTAATTGTAGCAGATTATTTGCTTGCTCTCATTGAGAATCTCGGCTTTCTCAGTGCTTTCAGGCAGTGGCCAGGGCTATAACTAGGAATTCTGGGACCCAAGGAAAATTCACTCAAAGGAGTAGGAAGTCAGCCCGCTTTATCCAAGGTCTCCCTAGAGCCTGGCCCAAGTCCCTGTGATGTAGTCTTTCCCCATCTGTATCCTTGAAATGTGTTGGGAATGAAATGGGAGGTTGCTAGGCAAGGAGCACAAAGGTCAGGAAAGTAAGGACTCCAAGAAAGAGGCTTTGTTTTTAGGACTCTTTGGAGGTGGTAGTCAGGAGTGGGAACAGAGACAGTTATACCTGGTGCTAGGTCATGTAGTGCAGAGATGATGGGAGGGAGGACCGACTTAGGAAGGAGGCTTGCCCTTGTATTCTGGCCGCCCTTGGCTCCCTGGGACAAAACCCCAGTTTCTCCTCCCTAGTCTCTTGTAAAATGTCTTACATTGGTGCCTTTGTAGCAAGCCTTAACGAATTTCATCTGATGTTGATGGTCTGCCTTTTTCTGATCTACTCCCAATTCCTGTAAGAGCCTTCATCAAATAAATGTCAAAAGGGTTTCCATCCATTCTTAAGGAGCCTCTGAATTTATATCCTCTGTCCTCTTCTTCTTCATTAACCTTCAGGTTCCCAGGGATCTTCTATATAAGTCATAAGGTCTTAGACAGGAAAGGAGTTTAGGAGTCATTTGTTCCAACTCTTTTACAGATGAGGCATGAGTCCCAGAAAAAAAAAAAAATCACTTATCCAAGGTCAAACAGCTTATCAATGAGAGAGCCAGAAATAGAACATAGGTCTTTTGATTTATAGGCCAAGGTTCTTTCCATAAACCAGGATCCTTCTTTGAAAAAAGTAGCTCAAAATAAATAAAAAATATTAAAACAAATAACCAAAAAGAAAAAAAATTAGCCCAAAGGCCATTTAAGCCTGTTCATGTCTTAGCTACCAGCTAGATAGTGAAATAATTACAAGCCACGCTTGTAAAAAAAAAAAATCTCTCCCATTACCCCATGACTCCTTGCCTTTGCCCTGTTTGTTTGAAGGGATCTTTGACTTACCTGGCAGAATGCAATAAGAACTCTGAAAAAACGGTGAAGTAATACAGGTCAAAAATAGCCCTCTTGAAAGCAGTTTCAGAACAGGAATAATAAATAATTTAAATCATTTAAGAAGTGACTCTGATCCTTGGAGACCACTACCTCCTTAACCCCACTTAAGCTTTACATCAGCTTATGCCATCTGGTGAGAAAAGGATGTAATTTATTAAAGTTTAAAGACATGGCTCAAAGAGAAAACACTGCATTGTCCAGGAGAGATTTAGCTAGTGGATAGGAGAGGTTGGTATACAACTTTGTATTAATACCTTTCTGAGCAGTTCATCCACTAGCCAGTGAGGAAACAAGAGTTGGCCCAAGACCTTGTATTATTGTTGTTTTAAGTGGACAAAAGCCACTTTCAGGGTGAGGGGGTGAACTCTTGATTCTTGGCTTTTGTTCTGGATTGAGTTTCTGCAATTGTGGTATGTGAGAGGGCTTTACCTCAGGCTTGGGGAAAGGCTGAAAGCAAAAAAGAGGAAGAAGAGGGAATTTCCAGTAATTATAAAGGTCAAGGCCAACAAGGAAAAGCCCTTTTTTTTTTTTAAAGGAAGTTAATTGTGGTTCAATGGGACTAGTCTTGTCTCCCCTGGGGGAAGCTGGTTGGGAACCTTGGGAATCCCCTAGACAAAAGACCCCTACCCCAATAGGCCTTGAAAGGGGCCTCTTAGGCTGAACCCTTGCTATGACTAATGTGTAGTGGGGCCCATTTGCAGAGAATATCCCCTTCCCAGCCCAGAATTCCAAAGTGGGGTGGGGAGCAATAGTTGAAACAGCATTGAAATGGGAGACATTAGACCTAGCTTTTATTCTAAGCTCTACTACTTATTAGATATATCACATGACCTTCAAGTCATTTCACATCTATAGATCTCAGTCCCCCTCCTCTATAAAATGAGGAGTTTGGACTAAATGACCTCTCATTTATTTTCTAACTTGATCTTTAAGATTTCATGCTTCTCTCTTTTCAAGGTGATTTAGGCCAGTTCCAATGGTCTTGTGATGGAGAGAGCCATCTGTACCCAGAGAGAGGACCGTGAGTATGGATCATAATATAGAATTTTCACTCTTTTTGGTGGTGTTTGCTTGCATTTTGTTTTCCTTCTCATTTTCCCCTTTTTGGTCTAATTTATTTGGGCAGCATAATAATTGTGGAAATATATAGAGAAGAAATGCTCATGTTTGCATATATTGGATTACTTGCCAATAAGGGGGAAGGAATGAGGGAAAGGAAAGGAGAAAAAAAATTGGAAGGTTTTGAAAGGGTGAACATTGAAAATTATCTATTCAAATGTTTTGAGGAATAAAAAGTTTTAAAAAAAGATTTCATGACTCTGCCATTTTTTGCCCTCCTCTTCCTCCCTGCAAGTGGATGAATCATTTCAAAGCCAGGAACAGTGAGGTGAGGTGATGATATGTAAACTATAAGTTAAAATAACCTGAAACTAAGATCTTGAAAGCGTCCTCAGATAGAGACAGAGACAGAGAGATTCTTTAAAATTCAAGGGATGTCTCATGGGATGTTTTGATTAAAACCTCATTCTAATGATAATTGGGAAGAGCCATACTGATAGACCTTCATAGAGGGAGACCCTCTTCCAAAAGATCTTTTCCCGACTGCAGCAGCTTCTGGGCTTGGGAATCACAGGAGACCAGGAGGGTCCATACTGAGCCTGGACTTGGAGTGAATGATTTTCCCAAAAGTTCCTGGCTTTTAATAGCCAGTAAGTCACAAGAAAAGCATCCTGGTATAGATGGCCTTGGACTTTGAAAGAGCTGGTTTCAAGTCCTGCCCCATTCTGTGTGGCTCTGTGGAAATCATTTAAAACTCTCAGGGCTTTGGGCATTGCTCTAAAACTGCAAGTGATCAAGTCACCTTAGTAGGAGGTACTTTCTAATTGAGAGTTCCCCATATTATAGGTTGGGACCAAAAAACAATTATACTGATGCTAACTCCCCCAGAAATCCTCAGTTCTCTGGGGTTTGAAAGGGATGCAGTTGCTTAAAGAAGTAGCCAACAATTCCAAGTACATTTATTAAGCACTTGTTGCTGTGTATGGGGCTCTGTGTGGGTTACAATAATGAATAAGAGAAATCCTAGCCTTTAGAATGCTTATAAGGTGATAAGACATGAATAACTATAATACCAAATAGAATATGCTAAATGTCTAAGAAATGTAAATGAAACATGTCCAGAGATGTCAAGTTTTCTTAAAAATGACCACTGGTAGCCCGAAGCTAAAGGAACATGGGTATTTGAGAGATATAACCTGTTTTCCAATAACATCTCCCCCTCACATGCTCTATGCAGCTCTCACTTCCTTCCCCTCCCCCCCCCATTCTCATTGGCTACACCCAGATAAATGGTTCCCATAACGTCCATTTCTGGGAAACCTCATTTTAATTATTCACTAGGGAATTGAGTCCTAGCTAAGGTAGTTCTGTCTTAGCCCACAATCCATCAAGTGCTCAAGCCATCTTTCTTATAGGCAGCATTACATGGCAGCTAGTTGCAAATCCCAGCTTTGTTTCTTTACTGTTCTATGGTGAAAGGAATTGGGGAAGGAGGACTGACCATGGCATGGTTTGGATTATATGACCTTTGGATTTTCTTCCAGATAGAAATCCAGGATGATTTTATGGATAGGACTATTTCAAGGGTCCCTTCCAATTCACGACTGTAAGATTTGTCTGGTTCTGAACCGTGGATTCCTGACTTTATAAAAAGGTGGCTAGATGGCCCAATGTATATCAGACTTGAGTTCAAATCTAGCCTAAGATACTAGCTGTGTGACTCTGGGCAAGTCATTTTTGTCTGGACCAGTTTCTCCAAATGTAAAATGGAAATAATAATAGTACCCACTGACCAGGGTTGTTGGGAAGATCAAATGAGATTATATTGCTAAATGCTTCGTACCAGGCCTGACACAGAACTGGTGCTATATAAATGTTAACTCTTATTATTATTGGGCATTGTTTCACTTTTCCTACAGGGAGTTTCCCTCTGTTTTTGCTTACTCCATGAAGTCTTCTCACCCACTCTGGCCCACCAGTAAATAATCTCTTTCTTCACAAAAATCTAATAGTGTATATTTTCTATGCCAGTGGTGTCAAATTGAGATGGAAACAGAGACTACTAATCATACGTAAAAACCCCTGAGGGCTTCATGTTGACTTAGAAGTCATTAATCTTATCAATGCTTTATTGTATACATATTTATTTTGTTAATATTGCTCAGTAGAAAACCATAAAATAATTGACCTGTTTGACTGTATTTATTTTATTAACATTTCCCAATTCCTTTTAATCTTGGCTCTGTTCTCATTTGGGAGGATTGTGGGCTAGGATGCCTCCAGCCTGTACTATTCATCAGGCATTTAAGATACTCACCTGGTATCACCGGTTACCTTTACCCCTATGCTCCTGACTGCTGTGAAAATGAAACAGCAACCCTAACCCTATGCATTTCCCAGTGACTCTGCCCTTGAATTTCACAAGATAGATTTCTGTGGAACATGGGCAAGTTCCAGGAGAGGGAAGGGGAACAGAGACTGGCACCATTGGAAAAGAATAATAAGTATTTCTGAATGACTCCTTTAGAATTATAGATTTCCAGAGATACATAGAGTTACTTGTTATTTTCTCACAATGACTCCATTTCCCTGGAGGAGAATGGGGGCTTCCCCTCCCCGCCCCCATCAATCCCTTTTTCCAGTCAGTAAATTCTCAGTGTGGGTGTCTCTTTTCTGTTGCTGTATCCTGTTTCCTGGTTTCTATTTACTTATTTTCCATTTCTAGGGGATCCCTCCTACCAGGACTCCTTCCTGCCTCTAACCCCAAGGGAGCCAACCAGTTAACATAACAATTAAAATGATTCTCCCCGGACCCTTCCCTAAGGTATTCCCCCAAGGTATAACCTGTAGCCTTCCTAATGGTACCAACCTCATCCCTGGCTTTCAAACCCAAAATCTGTGTTCTTCCCCTCTTTCAAGATGAAGCTCTTACTTCCCTGACTATCTCAACTTACCCAGAATTTCTTTTGCACCTGGATATACCACTCATCTGGCATTAATGGTGTCCTATTTTTTACTGTTAATTTCCTTTCTCCCTGACTAGACTGAATTCCTAAAAATCAAGGATCTTTTCTCCTTTTCCTCCATGAACTCTGAGTGTGTTGCACATAGTAGGTACTCAATAATACCTGTTACTTGATTGATTTAAGTTCAGGGTTAAAATCAAACCTAGAGAAGGGGCCTATTCTCTCTGGATGGTTAGCTTCCCATGATACCTTTACTTAGCACAGTTCCTGACACAAAATAAACATTATATGTCTTAGCTATTACTATTATTACTCACTAGGCAGAGTTTTTCAGAAGGCAGAAAGGAGGTCATAGGATCCAAAATTGTGATTATTCACTTTCACAAATATATATTATTTTACAAAATTTTTGTAGGTTATCACTTCTCATGGTGCTTTATTGACAACACAGACCAGTTGAGCCCCCCAAAATTGACAATTTGCCAAATTGACAAAATTGCCAACACTATCATCTAGAACCCTTTATGATTTCTTTTTTTGCAATGTAAATACCTATATCTAGTTGAATCAGAGGAGAGGGAACAGTTTTCTCCATCCTCCCTCCTACTGCTGGTTCCCTAGCTGGGTTGACTACAATTCTCCAGTTGCTTGTTCAGACTCCATGTTTAGCTAGATAAAAGATGTGGCTTATTTTCAACCCAAGGAAGGAGTTAGTATTACTAAAGGGATAGCAGGGCCTTCATTATATAACAAAGACCCTATTATCCATATATATATATATTCTATATCTGTTGGATCTGTTGGCTGAAACCAATAAAGCAATTCTGCTTCTGCCACTGGATTCAAAAAAAAGATTTCAAGAAGAAATTTAATAGAAATAAAAGTAAATTCCTATACTTAGAGGTCAAAGAATTAATTACTCAAGTACAGAATAGGGACTATATTATTGGAAGCATTCATCAAATTAATGTCCGAAAATGTAATGGGAATTCTACTTTGCTATGGAAAATGTGAAAAGAATGGTTTCTGAAAAATTTGGAAAGACTGATATGAATTAGTACATAGTGAAGGGAGTGGGACAAAGACAGTAATTTATACAAAAACAACAGTATTGTAAAGGCAAACTACTTGGAAAGATTTAAAATCTTTTTTAAGCACAATGACAAATCTGGATTCCAGAAGAATGATAATGAAACATGCTACTTACCTCCTGCATTTTAAGTGCATAATTTTATAAAATAATAATAATTAACATTTATGTTATGCTTTAAGCTTCACAAAGTGCTTTGCAGATATTATATCATTTTATTTTTACAACAATATTTTACAGATGAGGAAACTGAGGCATGGAGAGGTAAAATGATTTGTCCAAGGTCACTTAGCAACTAGTAAATGCCTGAGGTCATATTTGAACTCAGGACTTCATGAATCCAGGTCTAACAATCTATTTCTCCAAATATTTCTTTCCTCCCCTTCCCCACCTCTCTTTCCCTTCTTCTATCTTCCCTTTCCCATGCAGGAATTTGTTTTGATTCACTATTTATATTTATTATAAGTGTTTTATTTTTCTTTTCCTTTCTTTTTTTCAATGGGGGCAGAAAAGGTAGGAGGGGGAAAATATATTTCTTGTTCATTGGAAAATAAAATTTAAAAAATACTAAAAGATATTTTATGTAAAACAGAGTATACAACAAAATGCAAGCTCAATATGAGTGAGCACTATACACTAGCAGTCATTAATTCCACAACACAAAGCTTCATTAACAGATTTATTAATTCTAGTGTCTAGAAAAGAACATGCAGATTCTACTCTACTCTAAGCTTTAACACTTTAAAACTACATTAACACTTTGATGGTACCCTTTTTGAGCAACCATGTTGAGGTGGTAAGAAACTGCAAATAAACTTAGACACCTAAGGTTTGAGGAATGAATAAATAAATAGTGGCTCATGGATGGAATGGAATAGTACTTCTCTGTAAGAAAAGATATATATATAGTGAATTTAGAGAAGCATGAAAAGACTTACCTAAACTGATGCAAAGTACACTAAGCTGAGGAGAGAAAACAATATACACAATGATGATAAAACTGTAAATAGAGAGAACAATACCCCCCCCCAAATCATCAAAATGAATACTATAAAATTACAAAGAACAATCTTGGCCCCAAAGAGATATGAGAAAACACTTCTCAATGCTTTACAGAAATGGAGGGTCCATAGTGTGGAACATGGGATATATTGTTAATTTTTTAAATGTATTAATAGGATTTGTTAAAGATTTTCTTTTCCTCTTTTTCTAAATTCTTTGTTATAAAGAATGACTCTCTGGAAGGAAGGTGGGGAGAACTATGGAGAAAAATCTAAGCTATATAAAAACAAACATTATGAATAAAAACTGAATTTTTAAAATACCATCTTATAAGGCAAGAGGCAGTTCATAAATATTAAAATAAAATAAATTTTTTAGGAAAGCCATTCCTCTTGAGACAAAGTCATTTACTATAATTCACCAAGATCTATATAGCAATGGTTATACTCTAATTCAATTTTCTGAATCATCCCCATCTAAACTCTACATATATTTTCAATATACTTAGTGATTTATATATTTTCTATATTTCCCCTATAGAGTTCTTTGAGGGAAGGAACTGTTTTTTTTTTTTTTTTTCCCTTCTTTAATTCCTATTGTGGAGCACAGTCCCTGGCACATAATACATTTTTAATAAAAGCTTATTGACTGGTTCATGCTTTCCTGATTTTTATCACAAAATGTCCAGTCCAGAAAATATATTGTCTTGGGTTTGGTCAAACTACAGAGAACTACTAATAGAAATGAAAAGTAAAGAAAGAAGAACCAGAAAAAAATATATACAATGACAACAATAATGTAAATGGAAAGAACAACAAAACAATCTAAACTGAATGCTTTGGAATTACAATGATTGAACTTGGCTCTAAAGAAGAGATATAAAAATACCCCATTTCCTTTCTCTTTTATAGAATTGTAGAATATTGTATATAATGCCAGACTCTTTTGATATGTTATTTATGGATCTTTTCCTTCCTTTCTTCAGAATTTATCATAAGGGATGATCTCTGAGAGGAAGTGGGGAGAAGAGTATAGTAGGGAATATGTGATTTTTATTTCATTTTATTTATTTTTTTTGCTGAGGCAATTGGGGCTAAGTGACTTTCCCAGGGTCACACAGCTAGGGAATGTTAAGTGTCTGAGATCAGATTTGAACTCAGGTCCTCCTGACTTCAGGGCTGGTGCTCTATCCACTGCACCACCTAGCTGCCCCCTGAATATGTGATTTTAAAAGAAAATATATTAATAAGATTTAAAAAAAACTATTGCTGTGGGGATCCGAATTTTTTCCTAAGAACTTTAGTTGGGTGTATGATTTACTCATTTGTTTTTGGATAATTCCACTAATAATGCAGGATGAATGAAGCCAAATATTCATTTCAGACATATTCAAATAGGCACCGAGCTGGGTAATAGAATGCAATAGGTAAGCAAACCTGTAAAAAAGAAGTAGGGGTGGTAATGGGAGGATGTTCTGAGTGGGGCTTGGCTCAAGCCTGGAAGGGAATGAGACTATCTGGTCAGCAGGATGTCTGAAACTGAGGAGTTCACATTTCTCCTGTGCTGGGCTTTGATACTTAGATGACCTGGATGCTATGTCAGTGATTCAAGCCTTGATCAAATTACATCTATAAAATGTGTTTATTAACTTTTAGGGGAAAACCAATATAGATAGCACAGAACTTGGCTCCTACCACTCAGTGGGAAAAGTGGATTTTGAAATTTGGAAATTAAATTGTTGAATAAAAAGCAGGTCAGAGGTACACAGATGTCCATGTTCAGATGGGCCACAGTTTTATAGCAGTCCTTACTCTGGATATTTCTGTTTTCCATGTTAGTGTGAGAAAATGAAAGTCAAACTTTGGGGATGTACCAGCTTCCAATGCTGAGACTTGCTGGGACTTGTCTACTCAAAATCAGGACTAGCATCCAAAATCATATCCCTCCCCTTAGCACACACACCCTGAAATCACATGGTCCTGTCACTTCCTTGGAGCCCTACAAAAGGGAAAAAAAAAAAAAAAGGATTTTTCTTTCACATCATCGGCTTTGATCACATTTCTTTATTTAGAACATCCATTACTGATGCTTATTTAATTACCTTTGAGTTCACTCAAGCAAATCTAATCCACAATTGCTCGTTGGGAGCTTTTTGGCTATGGAGAAATGTTCCTGAAAATACTTGGACAGCTGGTACTAAGCATAGGCTCAGGTTCATTTAGTAACGGTTATGCTCTTTTTGATGGAGGATTCATTTTAGCATTCCATGTCTGCCCTCCTGGCCTGTACAACTCACTGTAGAGAAAGGAGGAAAGATCTTATTTGGCTCTTGTTCTGAGTCAGTCACTAATACCAATATTCGCTCTTACCTTCAACCTTGTGCTCTCCATTCCGGCCAGGTTTACCTGTTCACAGTCTCTGTATTCCTAATTTTGAGCTTTGGCTTGGCTATGCCCTGGGACCTTCTCCAGCCCCAGGAAGAAGCATATCAGAGACCTCTTACCTGAAGAAGTGCTGCTGTACCTTCATTGCCTCTGACTTAAATTTGTGTCTGAAGAATGAGTGTTCTTCACCTTCCCTCTTTCACCTGTGTGCTGCCTGATTGATACCCTACCTGGTGACAGGTTTTGCATCCCCAGAGCTGTCTTGATCCCCAACTTCTGAGCATTTCATGGATCTTGTCAGCACACAGCTATAAGTGTTGGGGTGAAGTTACACTGGGATTGTGGGCTAGAAAGGAAGCCAATAGCTTTCACTTACACCCAAGAGAGAGTATTTAGGCAAGTCCAAAGAAAGGACTGATGGAGCCTTCAAACTGGTTGCCCTTTATTGGAATATATCACCGAATATGTGGAAGCAACATATTTAAGTCTTAAAGAAGTAGTGCAATGTTCACCTGGTGTGATCTGGCTTGGGTAGCCTTCTGGTGTGTGTCAGACCTCTGGGGGAAGCAGCCATAACTATATGTTCCCCTGGTGTTTAAGGGGCTCATTTTCTGGGTTCTGGGGAGCCTGGACAGGGACCATTACAAAAAAGAAGCTGAACAATGATAATGATGCAGATTTGACTTGAAAGCTGCATATCTGAAAACAACTTGCTGACTCCACTCCCAGGAGGAAGGTCTAGCAGGGAATCTAGTTCACTTTGAGCACTTTTAGACCTGCCTTTGCTCTCACTCTATCATCCACTATCACCTACAGTCCAGGTGGGACATTGACTGTGTAACCTTGGACAAGGCTCTGAGCTTCAGTGCAATCTTTTATAAAACATGGATAATACTATCTGCCCTATTTCAGGCAGGCAGCTAATAAGCATTTATTACGTGTTTACTATGTGCCAGACAAGGTGCTAATTGATGAAGATAAAAAGAAAGATAAAAAAAAACCAACAAAAACTAAAGAGTATTTGTGTGAAGGCTGACATATCAAATTCCTCTTCAAAAATACAAAGGATAAGATACTATTATAACTGTCTTCTGGCTAAAAGTCCATAGGTGACTGCTTTGCCACGAGTAACTACAGCATCTAATTGTCATCCTGATTTTTTAAAAATGAGAATTATATACCCACTCAAAATCAGCATACAAGCCCTTGGTCATGGCTTTATCTTAACAATCAACTAGAATACATAGTTAAAAGCGAAAACATTTCATACCATGGCCCAGTTAGAAAAGTAGCCACAAAATAATTCTCCCTCCAAATCTGGGGGGAAAATGGCCACCGATACATACACCATCAGTGCAAAGAGTGGACCCATGTATCGAACACTTTGAAGGGGCATCCTGTAGCCAAGGCACATGTATGTAAGAGAAACCACATCCATCCAAGGTCACACACAAAGAAAACAGGCGTTTTTAGGCACATACTTCTGCTTCTGTCACTGCAAGTCTTCCAGTTGTGTCATTGCGTTGATGCTGCTGGTCTGCGTTGGACACGTGGTCAGTCTCATTGATGGATACTGCCAAGTCCAGCCCCACTGGACACAAGCCTGGGGATCTATGACTCAGCTCGAGCCATTGGCTACTGGACTTTCTCTGTGATGTTCTTTTAGTTCAAAGGCAGACACTTTATTCATAGCTCTTTTAGAGAAGCAGCTGCTCGGGATTCAACCACGAGACCATCAACAGCCCAAGGGGGAGAAAAACAACAGCCCTACTCAAATGTTCCGGGAGTTGCCAATCTACTTGTTTCTTTGGAGATTGGACCAAAAGCTGAAGGACATTTGCCTCGAGTACCAAGCTGGTCAAAGAGATCAGGGTCCCCTCCAAAGAGTTAACCCTCAGGCTTAACCTTTTTCTTTAAACTCCACTTCCCGGTCCAGGTGTTTGACTCTCTCAATTGGACAGATCATCTAAGTTTATGGGAAGCATTCTCTCTGCTTTGTAATTGTGATTTCTGAACCTTGAACCCATCCCAGTCAGTAAAAGTTATTTGCCTAATAAGTACCAAGGAGAATGGGATATTCTCTTGTTTTGCAACTCCACCTTTTATCCTAATGTAGAAAAGGCAGAGCCAAGTTTAGGTGTCAAGGTTATCTCTTCCACCTGCCCAGCTCCAAGAGTTCTTGCCTTTTCTTTTGCACCTGATTAGAAATGTGTTCTTATACTTACTAAACCATACATAAGGTAATTCATTCTCTGTTCACCCCATCCACACCACCAAATAACAGGTGGTTTCTGCATCCATAAATCACTCATACAACAGCAATATTCCTGCTTTCTGTCAACTCTTCTCCAACCAGTTTACCAAAAATGGTGGAACTAATTGTTTATAGCTTCAGCAGAACTCCACAATAGAACAGGAGAGGTCAGAGAGCTCTACTATGTAAGGTAACATCTGTTTTTACTTCTGCCTTCCAGCCTTCTGTTGCTTATTGTCTCAATTCTACTTATGCAAACTTTATTTTTTGGAGGGAACCTGTGATTTCTTCCAGTGCTTATCAGCACCTGCTCTGTCCTTACCTATATAATCTTAAAGGGGTGGCCTGAGGAACTAAGAGATTTAATGGCTTGCCCAGAGTTTTACTGCCAATATATAACAGAAACAGAGCACAAACCCATGTTTTCCTTAATTTGAAGCCAGATTTTTAAACACTACATCAAACGTTTCTCAGGCTTACACAAACATATTGCACAAAATTCGTGGTCACATCACTAAATTCATCATCAATTTTGTTCCTATTTATTACTGAAAAGGAGTAGAGGTGAGGATCAGGGTGAGAGTCATCACATTTTATAGCAAAGTCAAGAGAATGTGGAGTCTTTGGAACTCTGTTTTCAAGGAATTCAATTCCTTTATAAACAGCCCAGTAGACTCATATTCAGGGGCGTTGTCTGGCCTGTTTGGGGAAGCTTTTCCAATTATAGAATTGTAGATTTAAAACTAGAAAGGCCCATTTAATCCAATTTCCTCCTTTTAGAGATGAGGCCTAGGTGGCTCAGAGAGGCAAAAGATCACACTGACAATACTGCAAAGCTAGTATTGAATGGAGGTTCTCTGATACCAATCCAGTGCTCTTTCCAAAGAAAAACATTGATTCCCAAATGAAAGAATTGAATGGATTAAAAAAATAGAACACTGGCCCCAGAGTCAGGAGGACATGAGCTCAAATCTATTCTCAAACATTTACTAGCTATGTGACCCTGGGCAAATCACTTAACCTCAATTGCCTAGAAAGGAATAAACGAAGAAAAAAGAGAAAGAAAAAGAAGAGAAGGAAGGAAGGAAGGAGAGAGGGAAGAAGAAAGGATGGAAGAAAGATGAGAGGAAGGAAAGAGGGAGGTAAGAAGGATAGAAGAAAGATAAAAGGAAAGAAAGAAAAAAGGAAGAGAAAGAGAAGGGAGGAAAGAAAGGAAAAAGGGAGGGGGAGGAAGAAAAGATGGAAGAAAGAAAAGAGACAACATACTAGCAAGTATTCAGTTTCTGGAGCAGAAGGCAAAATTTACTTTCCTATGAGCAGTCTTAAGGCCTCCTGGAAAGGGAAATGGGAAAATGCCTGGTCCCTGAATTCTGTCTTGAAATTCCTAGATTAAAATGTAGCTCCAGAACACTTTCCCCGAGAAGGGGAAAAGGAAAGAGGGAAATTTCCCAGAGAATAAACCACGTCCAGGAGATACCGGGCTTATTTAGTCCATTGGTCAGACTATATCACTACTATCAGCATCTCTTTGCCTGTAGGCAAGTAACACCCATAGGCAACTAAAAGTGAAAAATAAACCTGTTTTAATCCCCTCACCCTCAGAGCAAGGACTTCTAGGGGCTAGAACTGCTGGAAACCAGGAATGCTGAGTCAGAGCAAGTCCCAGAAAGGGCTTCTGCCCTGGGGGATTCTGCCCCCGCAGCTTCCTCCCCACGTGCTGTTTTGAATCACTGGCTATTCTGCCTGTGGGTGTTGGGAGGTGCTATTGATGGGTGATAACCTTGAAGCTGGGAACTCTGAGGTGGGCATTTTTTCCTGAGTGAGTGGGTTGCCATGCTGTCCTGCTGGCCTTGGCAGCCTGGATACTAGAGTCAGGGTCAGTGGATGCCTCTGTCAGGGAGAGGCTATAATAACAAAAAAAAAAAAAAAAAAAAAAAAAAAGGTAGCAGAGGGTAGTGAGGGGCAGGAAAGGGAGAAAAGCCTTGGGCATGGCAAGCCTAATTTTGATATGTTAGTGCAATGACCTTGAACAAGCTATTCAACCTCTCATCCTTTCTTTCCACACCAGTAAAGCCAGGGACCATTAGACCATTATATATATACATACACACACACACATAGATATGAAATCTACTTCAATCAAGTAATCAATCAACAAGCACTTCTTAAGTTCTTACTAAGTGCCAAGCAATGTGTATAAAAGGAAAAAGAAAAAATAATTCCTTTTTTGAAGATTGCATTCTAATGGCAGGAACATTTATCAATCAGAACATACAAAATAAATATAGACTAGATGATGAGGCAGCTATGTGGCTTAGTAGATGGTTCATTGGATCTCAGGAAGAACTGGGTTCAAATCCCACCTTAGACATTAGTTGTGTGACTGCAAGTCATTTCATTCTGCTTGCCTCAATTTCCTCATTTGTAAAATGAACTGGAAAAGGAAATGCATCTTTGCCCCCCAAAACAGAAACAAACCCCCCAAATACATGCACAATATTGGTGTGCTATGGTTCACAGAGTCACAAAGAGTTGGACACAATTGAAGAAGGATGCAAGGTGAAAGGGGATAGTAGAGGGGATGGTATTAGAAGTTAGGGAAATCAGAAAAGGCTTCCTGTAGGAGGCTGCTCTAGAGCTGAGTTTTAAAGGAAGCCAGGATTTCTGAGCGTCAAAGACTGAGAAGGAAAGAGCATTCCAAGCAATGGGAACAGCCAGTGCAAAGTGCTGAGAGGGAATGACCTGCTTGAAGAGCAGCAAATAGGCCAGATGGTTGGATTGTGGAAGATGGGCAAGGGTATGGAACATAAGAATATTGGGGAGATAGAAAGGTGCACTTGGGAAGCACTTTAATGCCAAAGAATTGTAAATATGGTGATGGGGATACACTGAGTGAAGGGAGCGTGCCCCAGGGTCAGAACTAAGGCTTCCTAGTAGCAAAGGAGAAAGGACTTTGTAAGCCTTATAGAAATGTAAATTCGCAATATAAGTGCTGAAAGGAATCTCAGAGATGGTCCAGTCCTGTCTATATCTGACCCAGAACCTGCTGTATAGCGAGTATCTCAAAGCCTGGCTAGCCAGTCTCTCATTATTATTGTTATTTCGAAAGAACTTCACTGGCACGGTTTGAGAGACCAAAAACATTCCTTCATCCACCCTTTCCACCTCTGTCCCCTATACGAATGCACAGAGCAATGGAAAAGGACACCAGACTAAGTCAGAGGATCTTGGCTTAATGAGGAAGATAATGGACTCTGAGTCAAATAACCCTGGTTTAATGGGGAAGATAATGGACTCTGAGTCAAAGGACCCTGGTTTAATGGGGAGGACACTGGACTCTAAGTCAGAGGACCCTGGTTTAATGGGGAGGACCCTGGACTCAGAGTCAGAGGATTTTGGCTTAATGGGGAGGATATTGGACTGGGAATCAGAAAACCTTGGCTCAATGGGAAAGACCTTGGTTGAAATCTCAGCCTTAGTTAAAATCCCAGACCTGCAATTTGCTAGGTATGTGACTTTGGGCACATATAACTGCTCTGTGTCTCAGTTTTCACATCTGTTAAAAAAAAGTTGGGGAGGATAGATGTCTCTTATCTCCTTTCCAGTTCTCCTCTCTGCTTCTATAAACCCATTTGTACGATTCCAATCTTAGTTATTCTATATTATTTTATCATTTATTATTCTATGTCTATTTTATCATTGTACTCTTCAGGTTCTCTTAAATCCTTCTGACCACATATATAAGAGAAAAAACATATATGGCCACAGAATTGAGGACAGAGGTGAATGAATTGAGCAGATCCAAGAGAGAGGAGGAAATAGTAGGTAGTTGTAAGCACCTAAGTGTGGAGCTGGCAGCATGGCACAATATGGTACAACATGGTGAAGGGTATCCATTCCTTGCTGTGGCCCTCTGATTTCCGGTCACTTCCCTTCTTTGGGCCTTAGTTTCCTTCTCTGCAAAATGAGGTTACCATCCCATAATTCCACAGTTGCTGAAAGTAGGTGAAATGGTAGAAAAAAGAGAGTGGGGGCGGGGGACAGAAGAGGAAGAATCTGAAGAAAAATTTCAGTCTGACTCAAGGCAGATAAGATAATTTAGGGGAAAGCGGGTAAAAGATCCTTGTCATTTAATCAGTGTTAAATATAAAATGAGTTTTCTTGGGTTTCCAAGTGGGGTCCCCATGGGATTTTGACCTCTCCGGGGATGACGAAATCTGCAGAAAACCGGGGTCTCTTTTGCGGAACTCCCCCTCCCAGCGCCTTCCCCGTCTCTGGTGGCTCAGGTCACTCTCTTCCCTGGGAAGGTGGGGGAGATACCACCCACAGAGAGAGCTGTGGGCTAGAGCTGAGTCAAGAGGCCCATGGTGCTCCGTGGGGTGAGGGTGGCAGATGGCCTTGGCAGGGCTAGGACCGGGGGGGAGAGGGGGAAGCTGCAGCCCAAGGCCAAGCAAGGACGCGAGGAGGAGGAGGCGGCCGGTGAGTCAGGAACGAAGCGGAAATCGCACCCAGGAAAGTCTGTTTGCAAATCCTCCCTGTTCATGCCAGCTCGGGGCTCTTCTCCCACGGTTTCTCCCCCTTCCCTGGCGATCAGCACCCCAGGGACCGGCTGACCCATTTCACACGGGAGCTGGGGTGGCTATGGCCGCTTGTCCGGGGCCAGCGGGCCGGAGCCAGGCACTGACGCTCCTGACCTGTTGCCCCAGGGAAAGTGAACAAGTCAGGGAACATGGCTGCCCTGCAGGGCTTGAGAGCCAGCCATGCAGGCCATGGGGAGGGTGGAATGGGGGGCTGGTGTTTACTGTAGCTGGGAGAGTTCCGGAACAGATGGGTGCTGGAGAGTGTTTGAGGCGGGAGGTTTGACGCACGTTAGCTGGCAGGTGACTGTCTGCCTTAAGGTGCTTGGTTTGGCTGCATTTTGAAAAGATCAAGAAATTCTCACAGCAGGCTTCTAGATTGGGCGCTCTGAAACGGGCAGATCACTGCCTCAGATGGACCCTTCCTTTTAATTTCCCCCCCTTTTTTTAAAAAAAAAAAAGCTTTTTAAAATTATTATTATTGCTGCGGCAATGGGGGTTAAGTGACTTGCCCAGGGTCACACAGCTAGGACAGAAAGCTTTTTATTTCCAAAACATACGCATGGATAATTTTTCAACATTGACCCTTGCAAAACCTTGTTTGTGTTCCAAATTTTCCATCCTTCTCCCCACCCCCTCCCCTAGATAGCAGGTAATCCAATACATGTTAAATATGCTAAAATATATGTTAAACCCAATATATGTATACATATTTATACAGTTAACTGAACAACTGCACAAGAAAAATCGGATCTAGAAAGAAAAAAAAAAAAAACCTGAGGAAAAAAAGTGCAAACAATAACAGAAAGAGTGAAAATGCTATGTTGTGATCCACACTCAGTCCCCACAGTCTCTCTCTCTCTCTCTGGGTGTGGATGGCTCTCTTCATCACAAGATTATTGGAACTAGTCTGAATCACCTCATTGCAGATGGTCCCTTTCAATCCAACAAAAAGTTAATTCAGTCCCCATGCACACACTGGGTACACCCTGATTTCCCAGCACACTCTTTAGGAAAAGCTTCTCTGCAGGAACGATGATAGCAGTTCTGGGCAAGGAGGGGCTCCCTCCAATGTGACAATTGTTTCCTAAGCCCCTGTGCTTCCTGGGCTACCAAAGCTCAAATATTTGAAGGGTTAGAAATGAGCTTTTTTGGCTTACCTCGATCTAACCATCATCACTTATGATTAAAGCAAGTGGACAGGGAATATCACAGCCTAGCTGCACATGCTCTGAATTAGTCCCTGTATTACATACACAGCATCAAGAAGCAGACATGGATTGACACACAGTTCACTGTGCAGACAGACTCTGAGGAAAGGATTTCCAATGTCTCATTAGATTCATGTTTCTATGAGGAAATCACTCCTTGTTCCAACCTCGCAAATTAACTTTGAAAATTATTTTTATTGGTTCCTCTAAACATTAAACATTTCTAAATATATTCCTCCCTCTCTCTTCACTGATGAACCATTCTTTGGGACAAAGATTTTAAAAGAAATCGAAAAAAAAAAAAACCAAACCAATATACTGATTGCTTCTGACAGTGCATACAATATTCCACATCCATAGTCCTCCACTTGTGGTATAAAGGAAGGGGAATATGTTTTTCTCATTCTTTCTTTGGGACTACATTTGGTCGCTTTAATTATGAAATTTGTTTCTCATTTTTAAAAAATTCCTTTGATTTAACAATTGTGTATATACATAGATATAATGCACACACATTTGTATGTATGTATACACATAATATATGTGTGCATCATATATGCATTTTATATAATGTATATATATATTATGCATATGCGTGTGTTTGTATGAAACCTAGTCCTGCTTATTCTATTTTTTATCAATTTATATGTCTTCCTATAATTCTTTTAATTCTTTATATTCTTGGATTGTTTTCAACTTCTCAGTAATATTCCACTGCATTCATGTAACACAAGTAAATGACCTTTTGCAACACAAGTTGGGAATACGTGGATAATTAATGCTATATTTTAAGTCCTCAAGGAATTGAGAGGGGAGAAAAGTTAAATAAAAAGTCTTAAGTCCATTGGGAAACCTTTATGAAGGAGGTGCCTGAAAGAAAAAGAGGATTTGGATGGGTAAAGAGCCACCACTCTGTGGGAAGAAGGGGAACAGCATTCAAAGATTCTGAGGAGTGAGAAAGAAAGGCCTTCTCCCTAAGGATCTTTAGTGAGCACATGTCAGTGTCAGTTGACTAAATCAGTCATGTGGACAGAGGAATATTGAGAATTAAATAACCTGAAGGAAATTATGAACAAGTGGAGTTTCTTAACGCTTCTGAACCCTTCTATCCCATACCAACCCAACTGAATTCCCATGTTTTCTAGTCTCTTTGTTGACTAAATTGTGAACACTTTATGCCTGAGCCAATTTTTAAAAATTTATTTTCCGCAGTTATATATAAAAAACCCTTTTTTTTTGGTTATATATGTACTTTTTTTTTTTTTTTACATATTTCCTTATGAATCATGTTGGGAGAGAAAAATCAAAAGGGAAAAATCAGGGGAAAAAAAAGAGAAAAGAAAAAAAAAGTTAACATGACATGTACTGATTTACATTCAGTCTCCACAGTTCTCTCTCTGGATGTAGAGATGGCAATTTTTTATCCAAAGTTTATTGGGATTGCCTTGGATCACCGTCAGAGTCGATTATCACATAAACTTGTTGCTGCTGTATATAATGTTTTCCTGGTTCTGTTTGTTTTACTCAGTATCAGTTCATGTAAATCTTTCTAGGTCTTTCTAAAATCAAGCCTGTTCATCATTTCTTATAGCACAATAATATTTCATTTTTCAGATACTATAACCCATTCAGCCATTCCCCAATTGATGAGCATTCACTCATTTACTGATTCTTTGCCACCACAAAAAGAGCTGCTACAAACATTTTTTGTACATGTAGGTCCTTTTCCCTCTTTTATGATTTCTTTGGAATACAGACCCAGTAGTGAGCTTGAATTCTTTCAAAGATGGCTCCACAATGTCCCAGAACCCCATCATATTGGCTCCTCAATATTGTCTATTTTTATTTTCCCTTCCAGGTCACTATAGATAAACTCTTGGCCCAGACATCAGCTTAGACTTGGAGATAAGTCAGCAGGTGGGCCCACAAATGCAAAGAAAGCTCTCTCTCTGCAATATGCATACAACTCTTGCCCTATTAGTTGATAGAGGTATCAGCAGATTCTCCTGCATGTGGTGACCAAGGACTGAGCCATGACTCTCCATAGTAAATCCTGCAGAGACACTATCAGAACTTGGCTACTGGTCTATGTGAATTCATAATCTGCTTAATTGTTCTAGTTTCTGCCTCTTTCAAATGAGTTGGTGGATGAGGGCATGGCTCCCTGAAAACTCTCTCCCTTTCCCATACATAATTAAGAAACCCCAGTCAAAGAAATACATTAGTGGTCCTTTTCCAGAATTTTTTGTAGTTCAGTCATGTCTAACTCGTCATAATTTCATGGACCATACTGTCCGTGGGGTTTTCCTGGCAAAGATGCTAGAGAGATTGGCTATTTCCTTCTAAACAGAGGTTAAATGGCTTGTCCAGGGTCACAAAGCTAATAAATGGATTTTAAATTCAAGTTTTCCTGATTCCAGGCCCAGCACTCTAACCCCTGGGCTGCGAAATTATATTGAGGGCCAAGGAGATCTTTGTTCAGAATCCCTTCTATATGACTCCCTGACAGATCTTCCTGCCTGCTGCCTACCTACCTTCCTTCCTTCTTTCTTTCCTGCCTTCCATCTTTCTTCTCATTCTTCCTTCCTCTCTCCTTCCCTCCTTCCTTCCTGCCTGCCTCCTTTCCTTCCTTCCTTTTTTCCTGCTTTCCATCCTTTTTTCTTTCTTCTCATTCTTCCTTCCTTCCTTCCTTCCTTTCTTCCTTCTTCCCGCTTTCCTTCCTTCCTACCTCCTTCCTTCCTTCCTCCCTCCCTCCCTTCCTTCCTTCCTGCATTCCATCCTTTGTTCTTTCTTCTCATTCTTCCTTCCTTTCTTCTTTCCTTTCTTCCTTCCTCCCTCTTTCCCTTCTTCCTGCCTACCTCCTTCCTGCCTTCCTTCATCCTTCTTTCTTCTCATTTTTCTTCCTTTCTCTCTTCCTTTCATTTGTTCCCCTATCTCTTCACCTCTCACTCTCTTTCTTTCCCTCTTTTCCTATTTCCTTCCCTTCTTCCTCTCTTCTTTTCTCCCCTCATCTTTCCTTCCATCCCACTCCTCTCTCTTTACAGAGATATAGTAGAAAGAATACTGGACTTGGAATCAAGAGAACTAAGTTTCAATCCCAACTCTTAGCTGTGTCTAAATTACTTTCCCTTTCTAAACCTGTTTCCTCACCTGTAAAATGAGAGACTAGAGCTGGCTAACCTCTGAGGTCCATTCTCATTCTAACAGTCTAGGATTTTATGACTTTCAGCTGCTGGTCTAAAAGAATTTGGGCCCCTACTTTGCCCTTTCCCATGTCTATATAAACCAGGCAAAGAGACCTGATGAAAGGGGAATGCTCCTCTTCTGTAAATTCTGTATATTTCTTCATCCCCTGGGAATGGGAAGAGGTGAGAGCTTGGGAGCAATGGAATGTGGTCACTGTTAATTAAATCAATCAACAAGTATTGATTAAGTGCCTGCTACCCATTGACCAGATCCAGGCAATTCTGTGTTAAGGCTCCCAGGAGTCTCCTCTCTAGGCAGCCAGAGGACAGAGGCTTCAGGTCCCTACTCATTAGCATCTGTGACCAAAGGTTTTCAATAAGCCACTTTGTCAGAGTCCACAGCAGGCTAGCAGCAGGAGGGACCAGACCTAGCTAGGAAGGAGATGAGGTAAGTCCTAGGAAGCAGGACTGAAGCACAAGCAAAAAGTTCCCAGAATGTTTGAGCCTGAAGATAACATTACAGAATCTTGTAGTTGGAAGAGAATTTAGAAGTCAGCTAATCCAATCTCCTCATTTTACAGAGAAGGCGAACAAGAGGAGTGAAATGACTTATTCAAAGTCACACAGCTCATTTAAAGCAGATTTAGAGCTAAAACACAAGACTCCAGACTCTCTACCACTATCTCCTCATGGTCAACTTCAATATAAAATGATGTGGAGAAGAACTCCAGAGTTTAGTGATTTCAAAACAACAAAGCAAAGCTTATTAATCTTTTTGTTGTTCAATCATGTCCTACTCTTTGCAACTCCATTTGGAGATTTTCTTGGCAAAGATACTGGAGTGATTTGCCATTTCCTTCTCCAACTTAATTTATAGGTGAGAAAACTGAAGCAAATAGATTTAAGTGACTTGCCCATAATCACACAGTATCTGAGGTCAGATTCAAATTATGAAGATGAGTTTTCCTGATTCTAAACCCAGTGCTCTATTCATTCTGCCATCTTAGCCTTTTTAATGTGTGTATAATGAATTCTACTGACCTGATGAAGTCTAAGAACCCTTTCTCAGAATGAATAAAATAAAACATATAGGATTACAAAGGAAATCAGTGATTTTAAAACACTCATCAACATTTTTAAAAAAATTTATTTTTTCTTAACACTATTCCAAGTTTAAAACCACTGAGAAGAAAGAAACAAAAAAGGAACCTATGCTGGAAAGAGATACCAAATTGATGCTGAGTGAAACAATCAGAACCAGGAATATATTATACACAATAACAGCAAGAATGTGTGATGATCAACTATGAAAGACTTGGTAGTTCTCAGCAGTTCAGTGATCTAAATCAGTCCCAATAGACTCTGTATCCAGAAAAAGAATTAAGGAGACTGAATGTAAATTAGTACATTCTATGTTCACTTCTTTTTTCTATTTTTTTTCTTCCCATGGTTTCTCCTTTTTTTTTCTGATTTTTCTCTCCCAACATGATTCATAAAGTAATATCTTAAAAAAAAAAAGAATCTATGCCATTTTACTAAACCCATCCTAGTCCTTAGTTGAGATTTAGGTGGAGAGAGATAAAAGACAGTTTGGCTCATTAAACACCTCCTGCATTTTCCCACCTCCCCCCAAACCAAAGGCCTGAGCACTATTGTCCTGGTGCCAGTCCCCTTGGCTAATGACACTAATTAATGCTCCATGGCTTTACCTAAAATTTGGGGAGTGCCTTTTCAATTGGGACTAATCACCCGCTCCACTTCCTGTGCTGAACCTGAGGAAGGAAAAAGCACCATGCTGGGTATGGGATGAGAAATCAGTTGGGAGCCAGATCTGGGGGTGGGGGAGGTAAATAAGGGGTGAGGGATGAAAGATGGGAAATGGGGGAGGGAGAGGAAAAATTATCTTGTTTCTCTGGAGAAGGGAAATAGTAATTTGAGAATAAAGAGGATAGAAGGGACCTCAGAGACCATCTTGCCCAATTTCTTCATTTTACAGAGGATGAGAGTGACCAAGACAGAAGTAAAAGTTTACCCAGAAACAATGGCAGAACTAGAATCAAGGTCTACAGAGCTGTTTCTGTTCCATCAGTTGGTATCCTAATAGCTGTGATTTTTCTTCAGAGTTGTTGTTTGTCCTTGCTTCTCAAAGAGGAGCATGACTTCGGGGGAGATGATGCCATGACTTGCAAGTGAATTGGGTTTAAGTGAGGGAGGGCTGGGCAAAGTTAATAAACTCACATTGTCCTCTGGAGCCATCTGGGTCCAGTGACAAGGTATAGATCAGAACCAATCCTGTAACTGGTCAAATTGAACCTCAGACTCTTGACACTTAATAGCTGTGTTAAACTGGAGAAGTGACTTAACCCCAATTGTCTCTCCCCTCCCCCCCCAAGTTTAAATAGTGCATATTAAAACACATGGTATTCTAAAAGTCTTAAAGCTCAAAACTGAACTAAAAATTTTGAAATATCTAATATACTTAGTATAAAATAAAAAAGAAGCATAAAAACCAGAGCCAGTAGCTTTCAGTTACTATCTCAGGTTTCTGGATCTTCTCATATTTTCTATCAGCTGACAAGATTGTTCTGAATCATGTCAATGTCTTCTAATACTCTAGAAAGAGGACTTACACAGATCAATAATTTTTTTATTAAAGCTTTTTATTTTCAAAATATATGCATGGATAATTTTTCAACACTGATCCATGAATAGTCTTATATTCCAAATTTTCCCCTCCTTCCTTCCCACCCCTTCCCCTAGATAGCAAGTAATCCAATATATGTTAAACATGTTAAAATATGTTAAATCCAATATATGTATACATATTTGTACAATTATCTTGCTGCAAAAAAAATCAAATCAAAAAAGGAAAAAAATGAGAAAAAAAACAAAATGCAAGCAAACAACAACAAAAAGAGTGCAAATGCTACATTGTGATCCCCACCCAATTCCTATAGTCCTCTCTCTGGGTGTAGATGGCTCTCTTCATCACATGAACACCGATCAATAAATTAATACACATTTGTTAGTCCTTATAACTAATTGAGTTCTAACTCTAAGAACAAGAGGAAAACAGAAAGGGGAGAAAAAATATGCAAAGTATTTTAAATTTGTTAATTCATCTGATTTCATAACAGTCTTGTGAGGTACCTGCTATTATTATCCCCATTTTGCAGATGAGGAAACTGAGAAAAAGGTTAAGTGACCTACCCAGGATCACAGTGCCAGCTAATAAGTGTATGAAATGTTCCTGACTCCACATTCCATAATTTGCCTATTGCACTACCCAGGTTACCTAGGGAAAACTGAAACGGCCAGAGGAAAATGTAGGGAAGTAAACAGATATTGTAGAAGGTGGTAGTGAATGGGGTGGCCAGGAGTAAAGAGAAAACATATGAGCAAAGATAAAAGTGAATGAAATTGGTGTTGTTTCTGAGGTGTTTTCCATTTTAATTGTTTATGTTGACCAGTTCTCAAACTTATGTTTTCCTTCTGCTTCCAGGTTTTTATTTTTTGGACTAATTTGTTATTTTATCAGTGTAAGGACTGTTCTTGTTAGGAAACTCCCTCTATCAATACAATGAATGTTTTCTCAGAATTGTTTGTTCATCTGCATAAATGGTTTAGGTTCTTGTATCCTAATACTGGTGATCCTGGACAAGTCACTTAACCCCATTTGCCTTAGTTTCCTCATCTGTAAAATGAGCTAGAGAAGGAAATGGGAAACTACTCCAGTATCCTTGCCAAGAAAACTCCAAATGTGAACAGGAAAAGTCAAACAGAACTAAAAAATGATTTAACAACAATTACTTTACTGAAACAGTCCATTTACTGATTCTCTAGGATTTTCTCCATTAGCCATGTCTTCAGCCAATAGGGATAATTTATTTTCCTTCCTCTTTTCCTATTTTTATGCTTTTCATTTTTCCTCTTGTTTATCACTAGAATTTTTAGATCAATGTCAAATAGTAGCTGGGAAAATAATATGTACAAATGTTGTATATGCTTAGAATAATTGACTTGAGGGCAGGAACTATTTTTTGCTTTTCCTCCAAATTCCCAGAACTTGGCACAGTGCCTTATGCAAGGCAGGCATTTAATAATTTTTTTTAATTTGAAAGGAAGTTTTTAGAACCAATATTGGCCAAACCGTGACCCTATTTGAAATCTTTGTCACTATTTTTCTGGACTATGGTAACGAGTTTCTTAATTGGTCTTCCTAATCAAATCCCTGCCCTCCCCATTCATCTGAACAGCTGCAAAAGTGATATTGCTAAGGCACAGATCTCATCAAATCTCTTCTCTGATCATTAAGCTCTAGTCCCTCTCTATTACCTCCAGGATCAAATACAATTCCCTCTGATATTTAAAGCCCTTTACAACAGAACTGAGTCAGCTACATCTTCTCCTCAAGTTTCTAAGGATGCCCTCAGGGTTTGGGGAGGGATATTTTTTTCTCTAATGCCATTGATCTGAGTTCTTACCAAATTATGGTTTCCCTACTGTTAGGTGCCAGTGATTAGCACCCTAATTCCATTTAGCTATTTAAAATCAACTAGCTTTTGCAAAGGGATATTTATTTCAAAGATGTGTAAGTAGAGCAAAGTAGAAACACTTTTCTCCAACCTAAGAGACATTCTGCTCTAGCCCACCTTGTTCTCTGTGGAGAGTGGGCTTAGACTTAACATGGTTTCTGCGGAGTTCATATCCAGATGCAATATGAGGACTAGTTGAGTCACCCTCTCAGGTACCAATCTGAGTCCTAAAGAGCTTCTTTATTCCTTGGGATACTGATGCTGCACTGACTATGAAACCTTTGGCACTTTGGGATGCAAGGATATCCAAAAGCTTGAGTGCTTACTCTTTTAACCTTTCAAGAGATTACAGGCTCTGAACTGTTCTCATAGAAGAAAAAAGACTCGCTGAGATACCACTACACACCTGTAAGATTGGTTAAGATGATAGGAAAAGATAATGATGAATGTTGGAGGGGATGTGGGAAAACTGGGACACTGATACATTGTTGGTGGAACTGTGAATGGATCCAGCCATTCTGGAGAGCAATTTGGAGCTATGCTCAAAAAGTTATCAAACTGTGCATACCCTTTGACCCCAGCAGTGTTTCTATTGGGCTTATATCCCAAAGAGATCTTAGAGGAGGGAAAGGGCCCCACATGTGCAAGAATGTTTGTGGCAGCCCTTTTTGTAGTGGCTAGAAACTGGAAACTGAAGGGATGCCCATCAATTGGAGAGTGGCTGAATAAATTATGGTATATGAATGTTATGGAATATTATTGCTCTGTAAGAAACGACCAGCAGGACGATTTCAGAGAGGCCTGGAGAGACTTGCATGAACTGATGCTGAGTGAAATGAGCAGAACCAGGAGATCATTGTACACGGCAACAACAATACTATATGATGATCAATTCTGATGGACATGGCTCTCTTCAACAATGAGATGTTTCAAACCAGTTCCAGTTGTTCAGTGATGAAGAAAATCATATACACCCAGGGAGAGGCCTGTGGGATCTGAGTATGGACCAGAACATAACATTTTCAGGCTCTCTGTTGATATTTGCTTGCATTTTGTTTTCCTTCTCAGGTTGTTTTTTTTTTTTTTTTCTTGTAGATCCAATTTTTCTTGTGCAGCAAGATAACTGTATAACTTTGTATACATATATTGGATTTGTCATATATTTTAACATATTTAACATATATTGGACTACTTGCCATCTAGGGGAGGGGGGGGAAAGAGGGAAAAATTTGGAACAGAAAGTTTTGCAAGCGTTAATGTTGAAAAATCACCCGTGCATATGTATTGTAAATAAAAAGCTTTAATAGAAACACACAAAAAAGAAAAAAAGACTAAACACAAAGGCCAAGGACCAAGGACCATGGGGCTACCTACTATATACCAGGTGCTTTGCTAAGTACTAGGAATATAAATAAGAAAAAGAAAGACAGTCCCTCCTCAAGGAGTTTACAGTCTAATCTTACAGAATATTTATCCATGTTAAAGAATATCCATGCTCCAACATGGATTGATCCAAAGGATTTCTATTATTCTTCCAGAATCACGTTGTTCAGTCTCTTCCAGGAAAGAATTTACATGAGCCAGACACTATTGATGTATTCACAGTGCCCTATTATAGACCTTCACACTATATACTTCATACGCACAGCCTTCTATAGCTCAGCTGTTCTTATTGTTCTTTCTACGTGACATCCTATGCATGGGTGGTTCCATATGTCTGCAGCAGCCTCCTCCTCATCTCTACCTTTTAAAATCCCTTGCTTCCTTTATATCTCACATCATTCCTTTCCTAATTCCTGCAGCTATTCATATCTCTCTATAAATTACCCTAAATTTACTTTGTATATATTTAAAGTACATGTTGTTTCCTTGATGGTAAGAGAAGGGCTTGTTTGATTTTTTTTCCCCCTGGTATCCTTAGTTCCTAGCACAATGCTTAATAATTAGGTTGAATTTGTGCATGTCTGACCTTCCCTATTAGACTTCTTGAGCACAGTGCCTTGTACATACTCAAAAATTTCAAATGAATCGTTGATTTTTATCTATATAGATGCTCCCTCCAATCATGCACCCAGATCACACATCCCTGTTGGCTCATCCTGTACAACTCTTGACCATAATCAAAAGGTTATTCACTCAACATTCAAGTGGCCTTCCTCTTTTAAGAAAAATAATAGTTTTTTTTGTTTTTCAAAATACATGCAAAGATAATTTTTGATATTCACTCTTGCATTCCAAATTTTTCTCTCTCCATCCTTTCCTTCCCCCCTTCCTTAGACAGCAAGTAATATAATATAGGTTAAATGTGCAATTCCTCTAAACAAGCAATCTAATATAGATTAAACATGCATAATTCTTCTAAACATATTTCCACATTCATCATACTGTGCAAGAAATATCAGATCAAAAGGGGAAAAAAAGTGGGAATGAAAAAGAAAACAAAAACAAGCAAACAACAACAAAAAAGGTGAAGATACTATATTGTGATCCACATTCAGTTTCCCTAGTCCTCTCTCTGGATATGGATGGCATTTTCCATCACAAGTTTATTGGGATTACTTTGAATCACATCATTGTTGAAGAGAGCCATGTCCATCAGAATTGATCATCATATAGTATTGTTATTGCCATGTATAATGTTCTCCTGGTTCTGCTCATTTCACTCAGCATCAGTTCATGCAAGTCTCTCCAGGCCTCTCTGAAATCATCCTGCTGGTCATTTCTTACAGAACAATAATATTCCATAACATTCATATATCATAATTTATTTAGCCATTCTCCAATTGATGGGCATCTATTCAATTTCCAGTTCCTTGAAGTGTCTTTGCTCTTGACATTAAGACTAATTGAACACATGGGCTGATAAATGCTTATCCTTCACTCTTCATGGCAAGGAGCCCATATCTTTTTTTTTTTTTTAATTCATATCTCAATAACCACTCTGACTTTGATTCTTCTCCATAGTTCAGGGCCACATCAATCGCTCACCTGTCCATTGCCTTCTGAGAATACTCATTTTAAATCTCTGGCAGTTCTAAGATTCCATGACCTTCAGCCATTCAACACCAGTAGGATATTGTTATTAAAAAGATAGCTCCATGTTTCAGGGAGAAGCTCCAATGCAGTCTAACCATCTCTGCTGCTGTTTAATTCTAGACTTAAAGGAAGTTTTTAGTAGATATTTGTTGAGCTGGATTGATGGTATGTTGGGAGAAGGAGAAGACATGAGCAGTGAGACTTAGCAGAGGAGAAGGGAGGCCTTAGGATGCCAGAGGGAGAAGTTGAATATCCTGTTTTAGTACCTAGCCCTCCCTCATTCTCCTTAACTTTGGAAAGCAGCCACCATTTCTTCTCCAAGTTTGGGGGAAATAATCCTCTCATGATCTTTTCCAAAGGCCTAATAACTGCCCTCTGGGGCCTCAGTGGGAAGAGGGATGCTAGACTGTTGCCCTCTAGGGAAAATGGCAACCTCTGTAGAAGTCATAAATTATCAGGCTAGTGTTGATTTGGCCCCAGGGATGCCCTGGCCTGAAGCCTGGCCTAAGAGGCAGGAAGGGGGTGGAGGGGTTCTGGGGTTAAGCTAAGGCCTCCACATGGCTTGACTTCCTGATGGGCAGGGTTGGGAAAGGCCCTGATGTGAGAGCTGAGGGGGAGACCAACGAGCTCAAGATTGATTTGTGTTGGGGAGGGGGGGAGGTAGGGCCCAGGAAAGAGAATGGGATGCATTGACTCCAGCTGGGAGTGGGTGGTGTGGCTGGAGCAAGCTCTGGTCTGGAATGACTGGCTTTTCTAAGCTGCTCTTTCTCCCACCTCTTCCTTTTCTCTGTTGAAAGCAATTCTCTGGAACAAGAGCCCAGAAACGGTTCCCACGAGGGAGGCAGGGTCGGTCTTCCTGGACTTGGTCACTGAGGTCCTGTGATAGGGGAGGCTCCAGGGAAGGGGCCATTTGCCCCTTGCACCCTGCTTCAAATGGCCTCTTCCCTGGCTGTTTCTGATGCCTGAAATTCCACCCACCAACTGAGGTCATTCCTTTGGATAAAGTCTTGCTCCTATTAAGATGCCCATACCTCTGGGAGAGATCACAAGTGAAGTCCTTATCATCAAGGACCACTTCAGTAGGAAGGATCCTTTCTGATTTTGACAAACACCAGAGCCTAAAAAGAGGAAGTCAAAATCAATATGAACCAAATAACTTAATTTAAAAAAAAATCTCTAAAGCTTTCAGTGAACCTTTTTATCACACTATTCATTGATGATATTCTTATTTTTTATTAAAGTTTTTTATTTTCAAATTTGAAATTTGAAAATGTTGTTTTCAAAGCATATACATACATATATATATATATATATATATATATGGATAATTCTTTAACATTAAGCCTTGCAAAACCTTGTGTTCCAATTTCCCCCCTTCCCTAACTCCCTCTCCTAGATCCCCTCCAATGGGAGTTTCCCCTAGGAGCAGGAGGGTGGGGTCCCTCCCAACCAGAAGATCAAGGGGGACACAGTTTACATCAAATATATGTTAAATCTAATATATACATACATATTTACACAATTATGTCAATGATATTCTTATTAAATTTATGTAATGGTGAAATGAGAAAGAATACCTAATATATTAGATAACAGAAGCAGGATACAGAAAGAATTAGATAATTACTGAGAACAAATGTTAAGTCTCATGTTTGGTCTCCTCAAATCAGCAACTGATAAAGCCCAACATGAAATAAACATGAGTAAAAAGCAATTCATAAAAGGAAAAAAAAATTCCCAATCTGGGAATTCTAGTGGATTACAGGCTTTATATGTGTCTATAGCATGATATAACAGCCAAAAATCTAATAGTCTTGACTTCCATTAATTTAATGATCAAATGTAGGGAGGGTATAGTTTTATTAAATATACTTTTTGATTGAACCACATAATCTAATTAGACCACATAGTCTGATGGACTATGCTCATTTCAAAGAAACTGGAACGAGTCCATAGTAAAGGGATTAAAATGGTGAGGGGACTCAAAACCATGTTATGCTGGAGAAACAGTTAATGGAACTGAGATTTTTTTAATTGAATTTTTTTATTTTCAAAACATATGCAAGGATAATTTTTTCAACACTGACCCTTGAAAAACCTTGTGTTCCACCCCCTGCCCTAGATGGCATGTAATCCAAGATATGTTAAACATGGTAAAAATATATGATAAATCCAATACAATTGTCTTTCTGCACAAGAAAATTCAGATCAAAAAAGTAAAAAAAGAGAAAGAAAATAAAATTCAAGCAAACTCCAACAAAAAGAGTGAAAATGCTATGTTGTGATTCACCCTCAGTTTCCACAGTTCTCTCTCTGGATGTAGATGGCTTTCATCATTGGAACTGACCTGAATCATCTCATTGTTGAAAAAATCCACATCCTTCAGAACTGATCCTCATATAGTATTGTTGTTGCCGTATATAATGATCTCCTGGTTCTGCTCATTTCACTTAGCAACAGTTCATGCAAGTCTCTCCAGGCCTCTCTGAAATCGTCCTGCTGGTCGTTTCTTACAGAACAATAATATTCCATAACATTCATATACCATAATTTATTCAGACATTTTCCAACTGATAGGCATCCATTCTGGAATTGAGGTTTCTAGCCTGGTGGAGAGAAGAATTCAAGTATTTGAATAATTGTTATAAGAAAGAATGTTTAGATTTATTCTACTTGACCCCAGAATGCAGAAAGAGGACTATCGTGAGCAGAATTTAAAAGGAAGACAGATTTAGGTTGAATATAGGGGAAAACTTCTGAAAAGAGTTGGGATAGAATAGGATACATCAGAACTTTTACTCATTATACTCATTATTGGCCAATTTTAAGTGAAAGCTGGATTTGTTCGAGATTTTGTAAATACTGCTTCTAACTCAGATGAGGATGCAAGAGCCAACATTCTTGTCCTCTCTATTATCTGCCCCTTACCTGCTTCCTTCCAACTCACCTCCAGCTGCTCTAACAAAACTGGCTGACTCATTGCTTTCCAATCTGTACATTCTCCTTTGAGAAATGATGGGTTCCTTCCTCAAATCTCCCATAGCAGGAGTTTGAACCTTTCCTGGGCACTTAGCACATTCCAATCTGCCAACTTTATCTGTTTTAAAAGAGTTGTGCTACTGTTATCTCTCCTACTATAAACTGTGAGCTTCTTGAAAATAGGTGCTTAGTCAGGTGTTTGTTTAATTGGATATGTGTCCTGCCTTCTCACATGCCATTGTTCCCCGACACACTGGCGTCCACTAAGTCTGCCCATCCTTCAAAGTCCAGTTTGAATCTCAGCACTGTTTTGAGTTTTTCTGCAAATACCTCAATCTACAGTCTGTCCTCCTGAACTCCTAGAATATGCATTGCTTAGACCACTCATTTTGTTGTCATTGTTCAGTTGTTTTTCACTCATGTCTTATTCCTCATGATCCCATTTAGGGTTTTCTTGGCAAAGATACAGGAGGGCTTTGCCATTTCCTTTTCTAGCTCATTACAGATGAGGAAACGGGAAAACAGTATTAAGGGACTTGCTTAGAGTCACACAGCTAGTAAATATCTAAAACCAGATTTAAATTCAAATCTTCCTAGGAGTTTTATCCACTGTGCTACCTAGCTGTCCCATATTTTTCATCTGGCACAAAGAATAGGGCCACGTGAGATATAATACTGTAGAAACAGGAAGATCTGAATTCAAACCCGACCTCAGAATAACTCGCTAACTATGTGATCCTGGGCAAGCTTTCTTTGCCTCAGTTTCCCCATCCATAATGAGGTAAAGAAGGAAATTACTTTCTTTGTCTCAGTTCCATCCTCTGTAAAATGGGGGTAATAGGGGCAGCTAGCTAGGTGGCGCAGTGGATAGAGTACCAGCCCTGAAGTCAGGAAGATCTGAGTTCAAATCTGGTCTCAGACACTTAGTCTGACACTTAAGTCCTAGCTGTGTGACTGTGGGCAGGTCACTTAACTCCAATTGCCTCAGCAATCAATAAATGGGGGTAATAACAGCACCTCCTTGGTAGGGTTGTTGTGAGCATCCAATAAAATAATATTTGTAAAGCACTTAGCACAGTGCTTGACACATAAGAAGTAAGCACTATATGAACGTTCATTCCCTTCTCCCTCTCCCTTTTCCTGGTATTGAGAGGCAATGTCCAAAAACCTGGGTTCATATCCCAGCTCCAACATTTACTAGAGATGGCAAATCATTTAACCTCTACGACCCTCAATTACTTCCTCTCCAAAATAGAGACAATATTATCCAGAGTATCTACTTAACAGGGTCCCTGGGAGGCTCAGAAATGATACCACAGCATTTTAACCCGGTATGAAGTCAGTTATTATCACGGTTTGTTGTTTTTGTTTGTTATCTCAGCTAGATTGTAAGTTCCGACCCCATCCCTTCCCTAAGGCTTTTTATCTGGAGTCAGAGAAGATCAAAACTACAAGAGACTATCAAGAAATTTAGCCAGTCTCATTTGGCTGATGAAGTAACAGCCAGAGTTGTTGTAAGGATCAAATGAGATAAAAACAGTCAAACACTCAGCACGGTGCCTGGCACATAGTAGGTACCATAAAAACAAAGCTATTATTAAATGCTTTTCATTCATTCCTTCCTTCCTTCCCTTCCTACAGACTTTTTAAAGCTAATAATCCCATAATAGTCCTCTGAGAGCAATATGTAGAATAGTCATTATGCTCATTTTACAGCTAAGGAAATGTGGCTCAGATCCCTGAAGTGACTTTCTCTCTCTGTGTGTCTCTCTCCTTTTCTCTCTTCTCTGTGTCTTTTTCTGTCTCTGCCTTTCTCCTTTTCTCCCTCCTCCCCACCACTCCCTGTCCCTCTCTTCTTTTTTCTCTGTCTCTGAATCTCACCAATTTCTATACAGTGTCCTGAGTTCTATACTCTGGAGCTAAAACCTTTTCTTCATAGTAGCCATTCAATGGAATATTATTATTCTGTGAGAAATGATGAGCAGGCTGATTTCAGAAAAGCATGGAAAGACTTACATGAACTGATGCTGAATGAAGTGAACAAAACCAAGAAAACATTGTGGTATAGCAGCAGCAAGTTTGGGCAATGATAAACTATAATAAACTTAGACCTTCTCAGCAATACATTGATTCAAGGTAATTCCAATAGATTTGGGATGGAAAATGCCACCTAAATCCAGAGAGAGAAGTATGAGACTGAATGAGGACTGAACCATCCTATTTTCACTTTTTTTTTCTGTTTTCTTTTTTGTGCTTTCCTCCTTTTGTTCTGATTTTTCTTTCATGACATGACAAGCATGGAAATATCTTTTAAATGATTGTATATGTATAGCCTACATCAGATTGCTTGCTCTCTTGGGAAGGAGAGAGGTAAGGAAGGGAGGAAGAAAAATTTGGAATTTTTTAGTTTATTTCTAATGCACATTATTTTATGAATTATGTTGGGAGAGAAAAATCAGAGCAAATGGGAAAAACCATGGGGGAGATAAAAAAAAACCGAAAAAAAAGAAGTGAACATAGCATGTGTTGATTTACATTCAATCTCCTTAATTCTTTCTTTCTGTGGTTGCATTTTCTGTGCAAAGTCTATTGGGATTCCTTTGGATCACTGAACTACTGAGAAGAACCAAGCTTTTCCTAGTTGATCATCTCACATTTTTGCTGTTATTGTGTACAATGTATTCCTGGTTCTGCTTGTGGAACTCAAAATCTTGCAAAAATGAATGTTGATAACTTTTATATGCAATTGAAAAATAAAATACAAATGGATTTAAAAAAAAAAAGCATAATGGCCATTCAAGAACTTGAAGACATCTATTACATCTCCCCATTTTCTTTTCTTCAATCTCGTTTCTTAGTTCCTTTGAGTGATCCTCACATAACAAGATCTTAGTGTGATCTCAAAACCCACAGCCATCTTGGCCACTCTCTTTTGGACTATTGCTTTTTGAATACTTCTTTACAAAAATGTGGCACCCAAAACTGAAAATGATACTTCCTATGTGTTCTAACCAAGGTAGAGCATGATACTTTTCATGTTCTAATCTTTATCCCTTTCTTAACACAACCTAAGTCAGTCAGCAAAATTGATTAAATGCATACTATGTACCAAGCACTACTTTATACCTGGGGCTACAAAAAAAGGCAAACACCTGGTCCTTCCCCTCATGGAGCTCACATTCTAAGGGGGAAACAACATGCAGATAAGTTTGCACATACAAGATAATACAGGGTAAATGGAATGTAATCTCTCTAAGAGTGAAGGGGGGAATGTTAGTAGGGGAGGAATGCCCAGGAAAAACTTCCTGTAGGTGAAATTTTAGCTGCAACTTGAAAGGAGTGAGGGGCACTAGGAAGCAAGGCTTAGGAAGGACAGCATCTCTGACCAGTGCAAAGATGTGGAGATGGGAGACAGAAAACGATGTGTATGAAAAGCAAATAATCCAGAGTAACCTGATGATAGGGTTTATGAAGGGGAGGAGTAAAGTGTGAAAAAGTCTAGAAAAGGTGGAAGGGGCCAGGAAAAGGAAAGCCTAATGGGACTTTAAATGCCAAACAGGAGATATTATATTATATTTGATTTGATTTGATTTTGATTTTTTTTATTTTTATTAAAACTTTTTATTTGCAAAACATATGTATGGGTAATTCTTCAACATTAACCCTTACAAAGCTTTCTGTTACAGATTTTTCCCCCTTACTCCCCATCCCTCCCCTAGATGACAGGATATCCACTACATGTTAATTATGTTTAAATATTTGACAAATCGATATTATATTTGATTTTAGAGGTAATAGGAAGCCACTGGAGTTTAATGAGAAGGGGGACTGAAATGTCAGATCTGTGTTTTAGGAAAAATCACTTTGGCAGCACTAACTTTATTGATTATTCTGTCTCACTGTTGACTTTTATTGAGTTTGTCAGGCACTAAAACCCTCAGATGTTTTTTTCATTTGAACTATTATCTAGTTATATCTCCCCAGTCTTGTGCTTGTGGGGTTTTCTTGTTTGTTTGTTTGTTTGTTTTGTCTTTAAATTTAAACCTAAGATTTAGTCAGGAAATGTGATCCAGGCCAGGCTGTACCATGGGAAATTACTTCTCTCAGCCTCAGTTTCCTTATCTGCAAAATTTGCATAATCATATCTATCATAAAATGTACCTAAAATACTTTGTAAATCTCAAAGCTGTTGAAATGTTCACTTATTGTCAATAGTGTTATTGTTAAATAAAAGTGGAAATGCTTTGAAAATTGTAAAACACTGTATAAATCCCCACTGTCAGGGATTATTATTAAAAGCACTCACAGTGACTTGACTCTAAAAAGGGGGTGCTGGATGAATGAGGATAGCCAAAGTATTAAGAACTCCTCCTTGTTTTAGCTTCCTAGCTCTGGACAAGAAAAGAATCCAGATCCTGGTACGGAAACCACAGCTGTCCTTTGCCCGGAAGGAATTATCACCAAAATTTGGCCTGGCCTCATGATATATGAGCACTAATACCCTTTCCCCACCTTCCCTCTCTGATCTCATGTGAGAAACCTATGTGACCCCCAAGCCCAGGGCAAATGGATATCAGGAAATGTCTCAGGCTGTTCTCTACAAGGTCAGTGGTTGAGAGGGATGGGGTTTGCTATTGTAAGGAAATCTGGGTTTGGCTCCAGGAAGCATGGAGGAAAAAGCCTGCAAGATTTCAAGGGAGAAAGGTGAGACTGGAGCCTGAGAAGGGATTGTGGGAGGGAAGGAGGCAGGAAGGGGAAAACAGGAGTAGGAGTGGGGGAAGGGGAAGTAAAGGTGCTAAAAACCAAATGAGAGGAAAAGATGGGGCCAGTAAGGGATGGATAAGACTAGTTCAAATGTTAGGGGAAACTACATATCACAGCAGACCTGAATTAAAATCTGTTCTGAGACACTTAATCCTAAGCAAGTCACTTGCTTGCCTCAGTTTCCTCATCTGTGAAATGAGCCGGAGAAGGAAATGGCAAACCCCTCCAGTATCTTTGCTAAGAACATCCCAAATGGATCACACAAAGTCAGTCACAACTCAGTACCAACAATAACAACACAGGGAGCTGACCTGATAGAGGAACTCTCTCATAATTATCTGAACCCAAAGCAGTTCCATCTGCCCAGTCAACTCTTGCTAAATAGGTCCGCATCACAGTCCGGATGCCAGGCATTTTTGAGACATTAGTCCCTAGACCCTATGACTAGTTATCTGCATTTAAACGCAAGTTATCTTTTGGAAAGCATCTCTTCCTATCCTTTTTCTATTTGGCAGCTTCATTGATTCCTTTTTTCATTCCCCTAAGGGAAGTGGAGGTAGAAAGAACAGTCAGGAGACCTGAGTTTTCATCCATTAACTAGCTATGTGATTTCAGCAATATCATTTTTACATCTCCGAACCACTATTTCTCTTCCTCAGTATATCCCGAAGGGCTGTATAAAGATAAGTTTGGGGAGAAAATAAAGATAAAAATGCTTTAACGGAGAAAATAAAGATAAGACTGCTCATAATTATCAGGAGCTAGACAAATTCCAATTATTATTCATATGAGTCATTCTTTATTACGAACTTAACAAACATAAACATCCCTTTATATGAAGGACTAAAAAAAAGAATTGTATATAAAACTGCTGATCTCTATAATGTTTCATCTGGGGTTTTAAAAGTGTCTATTATGTAGCACATCTATGTGTAGGCTAAGTTTATTGTTATTGTTAAGTCATTTCAGTGTGACTAATCTTTATGACCCCATTTGGGGTTTTCTTAGCAAAAATACCAGAGTAGTTTACCCTTTTCATTTCACAATGATGTAAACTGAGGCAAACAGAGATTGGCGATTTGCCCAGGGTGATACAGCTATTAAGTGTCTGAGGCTAAATTTGAACTCAGGTAAGTGAGTCTTTTTGATTCTAGTTCTGGCACTCTATCCACTGTGTCAACTCACTGCCAGAGTTTAGGGTGTTTTTTTTTTTTAAATATCTATTATGTAGTATATGTGTGTGCAGGCTAATTATGTAGTCAAGGACAAAATGGATACCAGAGAAAGAAGTATGGAGACTGAATATAGATTGAGGCATAGTATTTTTTTTTTTAAATTTTGGTCTGATTTTTCTTGTACAACATGATAAATTTGGAAATATGTTTAAAAGGATTATATATATATTAACTTATATCAGATTGCTTGCTGTCTTGGGGAAGGGAGAAAAATTTGAAACACAAAACCTTTCAAAAATGAATGTTGATATATTTTAACATATTTAACATGTATTGGACTACCTACCATCTCAAGGGAGGGGGAAGGAGGAAAAATTTGGAACAGAAAGTTTTGCAAGAGTCAATGTTGAAAAATTACCCATGCATATATATATATATGTATATATATATATATATATATATATATTTCCCCCCCCCCATCGAGGCAATTGGGGTTAAATGACTTGCCCAGGTTCACACAGCTAGGAAGTATCTGAGATCAGATTTGAACTCAGGTTCTCCTGACTTCAGGGCTGCTGCTCTATCTACTGCACCACCTAGCTGCTTCTCCATGCATATGTTTTGTAAATTAAAAGCTTAAAAAAAGTGAATGTTGAAAATATCTTTACATGTATTTGGAAAAATAAAATACTACTGAGAAAAAAATAAAATAAAACAAAATCATGGATTTTTGAAGTACTAGATTTAGGGTTAGATTCACAGGATCTAACAATAGGAGGGTATCTCAAAAGCCATCTTTCCAATGCATACTGGAAGAGGGATCCCTACCATAAAAATACCACAAAAGTGGGTATTCAGCTTTGGTTCTGCAGTAAAATCCATTGCTTCCTTCTGAAACAGCTCATTTCACTTTTGGAAAGCTCTAAGCTTTTGTAAAATCTGCCTCATACAATGCCTAAATTAACAATTGGCAATACCATAGATTTAGAAGTGAATGGGATCTTAAACATCATCTAGTGCAATTTACTTATTTTACCAATAACTTAGCTAAGACCCAGAGAATTAAAGAGACTTGCTCAGTGTCACCGGGGTTGTAAATAAAAGATCTAGGATTCAAGCTCAGCTGTTCTCATTTCAGATCCAACCTTTTTTTTTGCTTCATGTTAAAAAGCATCAAAAATATATTTTACAATATTAAGCCAATTTAATTCAGAAACAGTCCTAGATGTTTATAAAGTAAATGGAATCCTGACAACTTCAAAGATCAAGTTCTAATCATGGATACCCCTCCCTAGTAAGGTCACCCAACCTATATTAGAAAGGCTACCCTTCAATGAGGAGATAGAGCATTAAGACTCCAGCTAGTGCTTCTGGTTCCTCCATCAGTGACCAAATAGAACTCATTTCCTCTTCCAATCAGTTAATAAATATTTCCTCTGTACCAGGTACTGTACTAAGAGCTAGTGATACAAAAGGGGATGAAAAAAATAGATCCTGCCTTCAAGGAGGTCAATATTACATTATCTAATTTAATTCCAGCCCCTCAAATATTTGAAGAAACAGCTATTATAACACCCAATCTCCCTCCCAAGGTCTTCTACAAAAAGCCATGTGTGTATATGTCTGTATGTATATTTTATGAAATGTTAATAAATTGCATCTTTGTGTTGAGACAAAAATTAATAAAATAGGAACAGCTAAATGGTGCAGTAGATAGACTATCAGCCCTGGAGTTAGGAGGACTTAATTCAAATCCAGCCTCAGACACAACACTTCTAAACCTTTCCATCGCTATAGGGATTGTCTTTACTTCTTTGTGGGAACTAGAAAGGCCATGCTTAAATAGCTGGTGACATGGCTGGGGTGGCAGAGAGTAAGATTACCAAGACAGAATACTTTCTTATCTCTACTTCCCAAGAGGGATATCAGAAGAGAATTACATCAATCTGCCATTCTTCACATATTTCTAGGTATGAATTAGGTTCAAAAGGAAAATCTATTTCCCTCATCACTCTTAAGGGATAGGATAGCCCTTAAGTTACACTCATCAGCTTAGCCCCTTCTCACCAAACACTGGTTTTTCTCATGAAACAAAAGACCATCACAAACAGCAAAGTGGGTGAACCCAATTATCCAAGCCAAATAGCTAACAAAAATAGAAGCGGTTCTACAGATGAAAATAATCCAAAAGAATCCATAACAATAACTCTTCATCTGGGAGCTAAATAAGCCTTCAGATGAAACCAGGAGTTATAGAATGATCTCGTGTAGGGAAGAAGTTCACTTTCAGTAATCTTTAGAGTTTCAACCCAGACCTAGACTAAGTCAAGGACCAAAAAGGTACCAGCTTGCCATAAATGTCTGCCATTCAAGTCTCTCTGTCCCTATCCACCTGTTGGTCTGTCTGTCTTTTTCTGCAAGCCCTCTCTCTAAGCATGGCTGTATCCAACTAAGTACCCTGAAGGTGTGCCATGTCATGTGCAGCTGTCTGTCAGCTAATCAAGAGTCACATCTCCTTGTGGATACAAAGCACAGAGCTGTTTTTCAGGGAACTTCCCAAGGGGGTGTTGCAATTACATTTAACATGAGAGAACTGTCCTGGGTAGGGGAGGATACTACTGTGGGTGGCTGGCCAGCAGGTTGAGATGACATCAAAATATTTGTCAAGCACGTACTACATATACAGAGCAACTTCTTAGATGTTAGGGAATATAGGGAATAATAATCCCTGACTTCAAACTGCTTCATGGGGGTTTAGATACAAACACAGCTAAGTGGAATACATGTTATTACCTAAGTGCATTAGAAAGTTGCAATATGAGGTCTGAGGGGAAGTCATTACCAAAGTGGAGGTAGTAGAGGAAGAATAAAATGGAAAATTCATCATGAAGGAGATGAGATTTGAGTTGGACTTGAAAGGATGGATAGAATTTAGAAAGATGAGGAAGAAAAGGATGAAGTTTATTTGGGGAATGGGAAGCAGTAGGGATCACTATGGGACAATATTGGATGGATTTCAGGGACTGAACAACTTTGGCTGAAGTGCCGAGTGGATAGAAAGGAGTAGTATGAACTAAGGCTGGAAAAGAGGGAGAGTAACAGGTTATGGTGGACCTTGAATGCTGACAGAAATCGGTGGGAGTTTTTTGAGTCAGTGGCGAGACTCAATCTATGCCCGAAACAGATTAGTTTGGAAGCAATGAGAAGGATGCATTGGATAGAGCAGAGATAAAGTGGGAAGATATGTTAGGAGGATGTTGCAGTAATCCAGAAAGGTATTAAGGAGTCTCAGACCAGGGTGGTGATAGTTTGGCTCCAGGGGAGGGAACAGATGTGAGAACTTTGAAGGATGTAGCAGTACTGATTTGATCACTTGCTAGGACACAGGAAACTCCTGATTAATCCCCAGTTACAGATAGGGGAAGAGGAAGAAAGAAGAACCAAAGATAAGTACGGGTTTTTAAAGATGGGTGACAAAGGGAATGGTGGTGACACTGAGAGAAATAGAGACATAAGGAGAAGCAAGATCATGAATTTGGTTTTGGATATGCTGAGCATGAGGGGTCACAGGAATATACAAGTGAAGATGTCACAGATCCAGGGAAATGATGGAACCAGCTCCCTTTGACTTTCAAGAGCCCATTGTCAGATTTTCAATGTGAGCATTTATTCAGGAAATCCTACCTACCAATCAGGTGTGATTTATTGTTTGCTCCATTTTCTAGACTTAAGAAAGCAATGGAGAAAATTTATTTTATTTTATTTTATATTTTTAATTAAAGCTTTTTATTTGCAAAACATATGTATGGGTAATTTTTCTTTTTTAAATTAAAGCTTTTTATTTGCAAAACATATGTATGGGTAATTCTTCTACATTGACCCTTACAAAGCTTTCTGTTACAAATCCCTCCCCCCCAGTACCCACCCCTCCCCTAGATGGTAGGAAGTCCACTACATGTTAATTATGTTAAAATACTTGACAAACTGAATATGTGTATACATATTTTTACAGTTATCATTGCTGTGCAAGAAAAGTCAGACCTACAAGAAAAAAAATCTGAGAAGGGAAGCATAATGCAAGCAAACATCAGTAGAGAACATGAAAATGTTATGTTGTGGTCCACATTTCACATCCCTCTCTCTGGGTGTATATGGCTTTCTTTACTGAACAATTGGAACTGGTTTGAAACATTTCATTGTTGAAGAGAGTCATGTCCATCAGAATTGATCATCATATAGTATTGTTGTTGCTGTGTATAATGATCTCCTGGTTCTGCTCACTTCACTCAGCATCAGTTCATGCAAGTCTCTCCAGGCCTCTCTGAAATCGTCCTGCTGGTTGTTTCTTACAGAACAATAATATTCCATGACATTCATATACCATAATTTGTTCAGCCATTCTCCAATTGATGGGCATCCATTCAGTTTTCAAGTTTCTAGCCACTACAAAAAGGGCTGCCACAAACAATCTTGCACATGTGGGGTCCTTTCCCTCCTTTAAGATCTCTTTGGGATATAAGCCCAGTAGAAACACTGCTGGGTCAAAGGGTATGCACAGTTTGATAACTTTTTGAGCGTAGCTCCAAATTACTCTCCAGAATGGCTGGATCTGTTCACAGTTCCACCAAAAATGTATCAGTGTCCCAGTTTTCCCACATCCCCTCCAACATTCATCATTATCATTTCCTGCCATCTTAGCCAATCTGACAGGTGTGTAGTGGTACCTCAGAGTTGTCTTAATTTGCATTTCTCTGTTCAATAGTGATTTGGAGCAACTTTTCTTTTCTTTTTTTTTTTTAAGTTCATTTTTTTTAAGCTTTTTATTTGTATAACATATGTATGGGTAGTTCCCCAACCTTGATCTTTACAAAGCTTTCCAATACAAATTATACCCCCAGTCCCCTCCCCTCCCCCAGATGGCAGGAAGTCCACTACATGTTAATAATGTTGAAATGCTTGAGAAGTTATGCAAGAAAAATCCTATCTACAAGAAAAAAAAAGAATCAGAGAAAGGCAACACAATGCAAGCAAATGTCAATAGAGATCATGAAAATGTTACGTTGTGGTCCATATTTCATGTCCCTCTTTCTGGGTGTATATGGTTTTCTTCAGTGAACAACTGGAACTGGTTTGAGACAATTCTTTGTTGCAGAGATCCATGTCCATCAGAATTGATCATCATGTAATACTGTTGTTGCTGTGCATGATGATCTCCTGGTTCTGCTCGTTTCACTCAGCATCAGTTCATGCAAGTCTCTCCAGGCCTCTCTGAAATCGTCCTGCTGGTCGTTTCTTACAGAACAATAATATTCCATAACATTCATATACCATAATTTATTCAGCCACTCTCCAATTGATGGGCATCCCTTCAGTTTCCAGTTTCTAGCCACTACAAAAAGGGCTGCCACAAACATTCTTGCACATGTGGGTCCCTTTCCCTCCTCTAAGATCTCTTTGGGATATAGGCCCAGTAGAAACACTGCTGGGTCAAAGGGTATGCACAGTTTGACAACTTTTTGAGCATAGCTCCAAATTGCTCTCCAGAATGGTTGGATCCGTTCACAGTTCCACCAACAATGTATTAGTGTCCCAGCCCTCCCACATCCCCTCCAACATTCATCGTTATCTTTTCCTGTCATTTTAGCCAATCTGACAGGTGTATAGTGGTATCTCAGAGTTGTCTTAATTTGCATTTCTCTGATCAATAGTGATTTGGAGCAACTTTTCATATGACTAGAGATGGTTTTAATTTCATCATCTGAAAATTGTTCTTATCCTTTGACCATTTATTGATTGGAGAGTGGCTTGAATTCTTATAAATATGAGGCAATTCTTTATATATTTTAGAAATGAGGCCTTTATCAGAACCCTTAAATGTAAAGATGATTTCCCAATTTATTGCTTCCCTCCTAATCTTGTCTGCATTAGTTTTGTTTTATAAAAACTTTTTAACTTAATATAGTCAAAATTATCTATCTGGTGTTCAATTAAGAGTTTCAGTTCTTCTTTGGACACAAATTTATTCCTTCAATGGAGAAAATTTTAGAAATTCAGATTAAATTTAAACTGTTGTGGGTGCCTCTCTTTTTTTTTTTTTTTAAGTCAGAGAGCTGATGGTTAAGCAATTACCAGCACATCCCTAGTTAATTATGATAGAACCATAGAATCCCATGCTGGAAAAGAACATAAAGATTATCTGGTCAATCTTCTCATTTTATAGATGAAGAAACCGAGACTTGGAGAGGGGGTTATTTGCCTGTCACACAAACAGTAAGTAGCACAACTGGGATTTGAACCCATGTTTAATAGTAATAACAAAAGCTAACATTTATATAGCACTAGGTGCCAGGCACTGTACTAAGTGCCAGGCATTTTACAAATATCATCTCATTTGATCTTCACAAAAGCCCTGTGAGATAGATACTATTATTACTCCTGTTTTTCAGATGAGAAAACTGAAGCAGAATAGCTAAGTGACTTGCCCAGGGTCACACAGCTAGTAAGTGTCTGAGGCCAGATTTGAACCTGGCAAGATAAGTCCTTCTGATTCCAGGGCCAACACTCTGTCCACTACCCTATCTAGCTACTTCTTATAGTAAAATAATAAATAATAAGATAATTGAGTAATAAAATGTAAAATTGTAAATTTATTGAACAATAAAATAACAAAATAGTAAAATGGTATGGGAAGTGTGTGGTGTACTCCCATATAAACTGGAATTAAGTGAGCCTGATATTGTCTGCCTTATTCTCTCTTCCCGAGTCATCTAAGTCCAATGGCAAGACAAAATTCAAGAGAACTGGCCCTGGCTGTGGATGCAGCGGATTGCATTTGGTGTCCAACCAACTCTAAGCCTCCCACAGCACCTGCTTTAAAAGAAAAAAGTTAAAAAGTTCCTGTCTGCCTCTTCTGCTGGGGAAGTCTTCCCAGGCCTGGGCTAGACATCCCCATAACTCATTGACAGGTCTGGGGCCGGTGGGTTCCCCTCAGCCTCGTTTAGCTCATCTGTCCAGACAACTACCTTTCTTGGAGCCACAAGTGAGAGCTGGAGGACAGGGAAACACCAAAGTGGATGAGAAAAGGTTCTAGTCTTCCCTGAATACCCCATGTACTCCCGACAGATCCCCATTGTTACCTGTGTCATCCCACCTCCTTGCCAGACTGTGAGAGAAGATTATATGTCTCAGACAAATGAGGGACTCATTGTGGGCTGGAACCATCAGGGAAGACAAGATGTCACATAGACTAGGTCTGGTGGGGATCTGTGTTAGGGGAAGGGGAAGGGAAATGGGCTGGGAGGAAAGGTGGGGTGACACCTAGGATAAACTTGACAGCCTTCACAATGTGGCTGGGCCAGTGTCAGAGGAAAGCACACAATGGTGGGGCTTTCTTACTTCCTGCTTCCCTTTCCCACCCCAACGCCCACAGCAAGGAGCAAATAGGAGCATTTTCTCACCATGAGATCAGGGAGCCTGGGGGATCAGCTCCCAAAGGAAGTGGTCTGAGACCTCAGAAAAGGAGCCTGAATGAAGTATTATTCTCTTCCCTCCCAGGGTCCCAATGGAGAATCCTCCCCCTGTCCCTCAGGGGCCCATCAATGAACAGAGCCCATGGCTCAGACTCACCCTACAAGGCTCCCTCCTTCACAAGTCCCTGTAGGCCTTCCAGGCCACAGAGAAGTCTGCAGGGAGAAAAGGCAGCAGGAGCGGGAGGAGTAGCTTGGCTTGGCAGGATGTCAGGACCCAGGGGGTGTGAAGGGACTGATTATCTTGTGGGTCACGGGGGAGCAGTCTCATGACCCTGATGTGGATCTGCTGATGCCTTTGCCTGGAGTCTCCATTGTCCCCCTGGGGCCTCCTTTAGAGATGGGGGAAGCATTAATTAAAGTTTCCACTTGGGGTAGAGGCTTCCTTATAGGTTTCCTTTTGTCTTCCTCATCCTCATCCCTCTCTCTGCCATGACAGTCCATCCTAGATGGGGTTAAAGTTCACTTCTGGCTATCCTAATCCATATATTCCATTTGATTTTAGAGATCAGTTAGTCCAATGTCCTTATCTTGTTAAGTGAAGGACTTGAGAAATGAAATTTGGGTCCAGGTGTACTAATAATTATTAACTGAGCTTTGAACCCACTCCTCTGCCTACAAGTCCATTACAATTTTCACTATACCAAACTTCTTTTTTTAACTTTTACAAGTGGTTTTATTTATAATGTCAAATGTTTCTTTTTTTTAATTTTTATTTATTTATTAAAGCTTTTTATTTGTATAACATATGTATGGGTAGTTTCCCAGCATTGATCTTTACAAAGCTTTCCATTACAACTTTTACCCCCAGTCCCCTCCCCTCCCCTAGATGGCAGGAAGTCCACTACATGTTAATAATGTAATAATAGTTGAATGTCAATGTTTCTTAAAGGGCAAGTCAGATAGGAAGAAAACTAAAGGCTAAAGCTGGGCAAATAGCTGAACAAGTTGTATTACAAAAGAATTGAAAAAACCCAAAGAATTATCTTCCATGCAGAACTCAAATTTTAGTTTTATTTAGACCCAAGTAAAAAGACTTGTGATTATATTGGTTAAAACAATTTTGGACTCTGTACTCAAAGAACATCACATGTATAATGGGAATGATTGATATCCTGCTAACACAACAGATTTGCTCTCATTTGTCTAATATTAACATTAATATTTGTCTAATATTAATTATATTAAATATTAAAATAATTATGGGGCAGCTAGGTGATACAGTAGAGAGAGGGTATTGAGTCTGATATTAGAAAGACTCCTCTTCCTGAGTTCAAATCTGGTCTCACTTACTTTCTCTAGGAAAATTACTTAACTCTGCCTCAGTTTCCTCACCTGTGAAATTAGCTGAAAAAGGAAATGGCAAACAATTTCAGTATCTTTGCCAAGAAAACCCCAAATGGGGTCACAAAGAGTTGGATATAACTGAAAAAAAATCAATAAAACATTTATAAACAGAACAATGTCCAGGTCAAAATAGACTCTTTAGTCCTTTGGCCAGTTATGAGCTAAATTATTGGACATTGGAGCAGTTTCATATCTCTGTGTGTGTGTGTGTGTGTGTGTCTCACTCTTCTCCTTCATTGTTCAAAAGTTAAAGGACTGGTCTTATAAGCATCTGTCCCTATTTGTTTCTCCAAAGAACTGAGCTTTTGCAAGGGGCTTTCTCTCATGATAGTCCCCTCTAATTTTCACACCTGCTTCTATTTTCCAAAGAGGCCTCCCATCTCTTCTCTGGCCCTCCCCACCCTTTAGGAGCCTGAAATGTGACAGGTGACAAATCAAAAGCAATTCTCTTGTGAGCAGGTGTGTCAACTCCCTGAGGGCCAGTGGAGAGGAGCTGGGGGAAGGGAAGAAGCCCCTAGAAATCAGAGGATCCTAAGATGTGAGAGCTAGAAGGAACCTTAGAGATCATCTAATCTTTTTGTGTGGCTGATGAGGAAACTGAGGTTCAGTGAAGGAAAATCACCAGCAGAGGCTTATATAGTAGAAGAATACAATCTTTAACCTAGTCTCTGACTCAGGTTCTTTCCTTTTTCCTTTGGGTCCAAAGGATTCTGAAGGGGTTTGAGCAGGTTTGAACATTCAGTGGGAAGAGGAGGGAATGGTATTCACTCAGTAAATCCAGAGTCAGGAAAGATCAGAAACAAGCTTCTCATTGACACCAGTATGGTGTGATGGAAGGAGAATTGGATTTGGACTGGATGCAGAAATGTCTCAGGATGCCATGGCAGAGGGGTTGCTGGACCTGGAGTCAAGAAGGCCTGAGTTTGAATCCTGCCTCAATTATTCATTTGTTGTGTGATCCTAATAAGTCACTTAGCTTCTTTCAGGCTGTTTCCTCATCTGTAAAAGGAGGATCTTGGACTCTAAAATTCCATCCAGCTCTACAGAGATTGTCCCACAGAACCAACATGCTTGCCAGTGTAGTATCCTTCGGGAATCCCTCTTTTTTGAATAGGATACAGAGAATGTTTCCCAGACACATAAGAAAAATTATTATTTTGTATTAGATCTAGAGATATCCTCTGATTGGGGATACCAAGAGATGGTTTGGGAGGGGCAGGTGATCCATGATCCTACCTGATCCAGGTGTCCTCGCCCACCCATGAGTTCAGCTGAGACCTCTTTATAGTTACTTCCTAGAATGATGTATTTACTTACATTATATGACTATCTAGCTATCTGTCTGTCTGTTTGTCTATCTATCTATCTGCTATCCACCTATCTATCTACCCACTTCAAGGAATTTGAATTTCATTGTGTGCTATTCTAGTCACCAGTGCAGCTCACAATCCCTCCATATTTTTTTTTGGATGGGCATCGGTAGTTATTATGGCAGAAAAAAAAATCATTACCTTGAACCAAATTTGAGACAGCTTGTCTGAGCTTGGCTAGAATGGTCCTCTGACTATCGACATGCAGCCTGTCACCAGAATATTTTTGAAGGCTTTCTGGAGAAAAGCTTGGGTTCGGGCAGCTAGTTGGTGCAGTGAATAGAGTCCTGAAGTCAGGAGGACCTGAGTTCAAATCTGGTCTCAGACATTTAACACTTCCTAGCTGTGTGACCCTGGGCAAGTCACTTAACCCCAATTGCCTCAGGGGAAAAAGAAGCTTGGGGTCTGTGGGTAGAGTATCAGAAAACCCAACATCACTTCCATGCTATGATGAAGCATTAGAGAAGGACCTCAGTGGAAGCTGAAAGTAATTAAATATAAAAAGACTTGTCTATTTGTCCTATCTTCTTTAAGTTTTAAGAGACTTGTTCTTGCATTTGGGATTTATTTAGTATAATCAGTCTATGCTTACTCCTGCCAACTACTTTCACAAATTCTTACCCCAGCTACTTCAGGAGTGCTCCCCTCCTCCAGTTTCAATCTTTATTTTTAGGTTACCTTCCATTTACTCTGCATTTCTTATAGATAATTTTTTACATATTGTCTCCTCCATTAGAATGTGACTTTCCTGAAGAAGGAAGGAGCTGTAACCCTTTTTGTACCCTGGCATTTAGTATAGTGCTTGGTACATAGTAAGTGCTTAGAGAGTGGCAGCCTAACATCCCTCCACTTTTGTTCCTCCCAGGATCAAAAAGGACTTTCAGTTGCTCCTCCATCTGAAAGGCTGATGTCAAATCTGGCTTCAGTTCCTTTCTAATTATGTAACCTCTGTTTGCCTCAGTTTCCCCAACCGTAAAATGAGGATAATAAAACACCCATCTTGAAGGCTGGGATAAAAATGATCATTTTTATTCTTTCACTTCAGGCCATCATTATGGCAGGAAGATGACCCTGGACTCTGGAAGGTTATGCCAAAAACAAGTCTGGCAAGTTCCTTCCAAGTTCAAAGTGTGGGCCAGAAAATGGACTGTGTACTTGTCCCCCAAGGACCATGCTAGCTTAAATTTTAAAAAGCTCATCACCAGAAGGTTGACCACCAGATAATGATTTTTTTTACAATCAGAATAATTTATGAAAACTGTTTATTAAAACCTAAGAGGGTTACACTCTGCATCAGTGGTTTCTAAAACAGTGAAGTACCATCATCATGGCTAACACTCACAGAGCACTTTAAGGTTTGCAAAGAACTTTACATGTTATCTCATTTTTTTCCTCACAATATTCCTATGAGATGGGTACTAGTATTATTCCCATTTTACAGATGAGGAAACTAAAGCTGAGAGAAGTGGTTTGTCTAAGGTCGTATTTGAGTTCAGATCTTCCTAACTCCAAGTCCAGCATTCTCTCTACCTACCACATCACTTAGCAGCCTCCACCTCTTCCTTTTTGTCAACATCCCCATCAACCTTAGCATCCATCCCCATGATGCTGAGAACACTGGAGACATTGGACAGTGTTTTCCTTTGTTTAGGGTGTGGGTACCAACACCAGGAGGTTTTGGCCCTGAGGTTCCTGGGCCCGACATCCTGTGATCTGGCTAAAGGATCTCAGGGTAGCCAGAAAATCAGCAAGAAGGCCTGGCAGGAAATCCTGTTTAGTAGGAAACTCTGGAGCCGAGGTTCTTATCCTCCTGGTGTTCTCCCCTCCCTAGCCCCGGGCAGAGACAGCTCCGGTCTATTTCTGGGAGAAAGCATGGAGGGGGAGGAAGCAACTTAAAAATAGGAAGAAGCAAAAAATGATCAGAGAGCGGGATTTAATGGTTGGTGGTGAAGGGCATGAACCTACTGGGAGGAAGGAACCAGAAATGAGGCAAAATATGAGTTTTTCCTTTCTTCCAGGTGTATTATGCCCGGAGTTCATGGATCACCCCACTAAGGCCTCCCAGGAGATGAAGCCCCAGAGACCGGCCCATGAGCATGACTGTTTTCTCCTTTTCCTAGCAGAGAGTGGACTTTTACAGAATGCTTTACCCAGAATTGAAAATAGGTCACAGCATGCATGTGGTAATGTGTCCTATGTGACTTTAGGCAGCATCACAAACCCAGCAATCAGATGGTGCCCTAACAGCTCACCCACTGGAATTACCCCGGCAGGGAGGAGGCTAGTTATAAAGCTGTGCCTTATTTTCTGTGGGTCCCCCAGAGGTCAGCTTATCAGTCCTTCAGCCCAGGGCAGAAGGGGTGGCCACGGGAGAAAGGAGGTGCCTTTGTCTGGATCCTTTATCCTTCCCAGGTGGGACTTAATCACTCTGGGAACTCCTAGGGTTCAGGAACCTGCACAAAGGGCCAGTTTGAGCCACTGACTTTTGTTCTTCTGGCCTTTAGAAAGGAAGCTGAAAGGATTAGAGTGGGAAGTGGGTGCCAGAAGCCAAGAGTAAACAAAGGGGAGGGAGAATGGTTGCTCCCACACAGGCCATAAATTAAAATTAGAGTGTGTTAATACTAGAAGGGATTGCAGAGATCATCTGATTCCCTTTCTTCCATTACATATAAGGCAGCTAAAACCAAGACAAGTGATGTTACTTATAAAAGGTCCCAGTGGCTAATTAGGAACAGAACCAGTACCAAGACCCAGAACTCCTACAGTCTCTTGGCAAGTCACAGACCCTGAATCTCAGACATGGCGGAGCACATCTCCTTCATGAGGGCTACATCCTTAGCAGATTTGGGTCAGAAATCACAGCCTACTAATTATACCCATTATCGGCAACACCTTTACAAAAGGGTACACTACTAAGGAATTTCTGACATCTGGTGGGAACACCTCCCTGGGGTTGGAGGGAATTATGGGTCTTAGACCTTGGCAAGTCCAGTCATGCTACTGAAGGCCTGAGAAAGAATGTTCCTGCCTTTCACATATTCCAGGTTTTTTCCTATCTCCAGACCCAAAAGATGAACCTGTAATAGAAGGGACATAGGATTAAAGCTGGAAGGGTCTTTACAAAGCAGCTACCCATTTAAAAGAGCATCTGGGTGGCACAGTGGATAGAGTGCTGGGCCTGGATTCAGGAATACCTGAGTTAAAATCCTGCCTCAGACACTAGCTGTGTGACCCTGGGCAAATCACTTGTTTGCTTCAGTTTCCTTATTAGTAAAATAATATGGGGGCAGCTAGGTGTCAAAGTGGATAGAGCACCAGCCCTGACAAATCTGGTCTCAGACACTTAACATTCCCTAGCTGTGTGACCCTGGGCAAGTCACTTAACCTCAATTGCCTCAGCAAAAAGCAAAATAATAATAATAATAATAATAATAATAATAATAATAATAATAATATGGAGAAGGAAATGGCAAACTACGCCAGTAGCTTTTCCAAGAAAACCCCAGAGTCACAAAAAGAAATCACTGAACATTGATTTAAATTTAAATAATTTTTGATATATTTAATTTAAAATATTTAAATTTTAAAATAATTTTTATTAACATATTGTTTTTATAAAATCTTTATTTCCAAATTCCTCCCCCTCTTCTACCCAAAGAGCTATGACTTTTAACAAAGTATAAAAAAAAGAGAGAAAGCAGTTTAATAAAATTAACCAACATCATACAAGTCTGATAGTACATGTGATATTCCATTTTCATAGTGCTCTACTCATAATTGAGTTTCCCTACTTCTATAAAGAAAGGAAGAAGAGAGATTTTTTCCTCTCCTTTCTCCAGGGCCAAGCTTAATCATTATCATGACACGTTCTCAGTTTCTTTTTTTGGTGTTTTTCCTGTTTTCATTGTAGTCATGTTCCTTATTGTTTCTGGTTCTGCTTACTTTGTTTCCATCAATTCCTCATAGTTTTCCTAAAGTTCTCTATATTCTTCATATATCTCATTTCTTATATTTTATATACATTTTATAGCATATCCTGCATCAATGGCTACCTCTTACTTTGTTTCCACCTCTTCATTATTACAAAAAAGGGAGCTATGATTATTTTGCCAACCCCCATTTCACAGATGAGGATACTGAAGCTTGAAAAAGTGTTGTGGTCACTTCCAGGAGTTAAATATTTCAAGAATCTGTGATTTTCCTGTTATAAATCCTCCACCAAGGCCCTCTGTAACATAGATGGTCTTTGAAAGTTGCCAGGGAGATGATGGAGAGAAGCCAGGAGATTGCCTGACCTCTCCCTAGTTTTCCTAGGAAACATTAAATCAAACCTCCAAAAGAATTCTGAAATGACAGAATCTATGAAAAGACAAAATGAAAAATTTTCCAGCCCAAGATAACTTAGAAAGACTTCAGGAAATGTCTGTCTCACTTGAGTAAAAGGGGAGCAGAGCCCAGAGCAGGTGGTATCTGGGCCAGCCAATGAAAGGTTCTTAGCCAAACAAATCAAAAACTGAATTTCCTTGGTTTTGGCTCGGCAGGCCAGTGACACAGCAGGCCAGCTGTGAGGTTTCCAGCCCAGAACCCAGAGCATAATAGACATAATTAGGCTAAGCCATCCTAGTGCAGTGGGCCAGCCCCAGAGGCCCCAATACAGAAAGCCAATGACCAGCCCCCCCTGGGCCCCAGTACACAAGGCTTGGGATAGTGCCCCTCAACTTTTTAAAAATGAGCAAAAAACCAAAAAGATCTCTCTCCATAGAAAGCTACTATGGCAACAGGGGAAATCAAAACATAGACTTAGAAAAAGTGTCAAAATGCCTACATGTGAAATCTCAAAGGAAATATGAATTAATCTCAGGTCTAAAAGGTCCTCTTGAAAGAATTCAAAAAGGATTTTAAAAATCAAGTAAGAGAAAGAAAAGAAAAATTGGGAAAAGAGAGTTGCCAACTATTCACACATCTGGGGAAGACTTCAAATAACAAACATATAATCTCTACCTGCAACCTTTCCAACTCAGTAGGAGTGACCAGAGCTTATGTTCTATTGCCCCGAGGCTCTGAGAACTCCAGGGTCCCTGCCACCCTGAAATGAGGCATCAGAGTGGGGCTTCAGTGAGGTTTCAGTACATAAATTCTAAGGGAAGTCACAAAATGGAAGGAAAGAGCAGAACTAGGAAACTTGGGCTCCAAAAGTCCTCTGTCATTAACTCAGTGCATGTCTCTTCTTTAGACCTCAATTTCATTACCTGCAAAAAGATGCCATTGGACTAGAGTAGGGGTTTCTGGTCTGTTTATGCCATGAGCTCCTATGAACCCCTCCTCAGAAGTATGTTTTTAAATGTACAAAACACTTGAGAATACAAAGGAAGCCAATTATATTGAAATATAGATTTTTTTTAATGTCCAAGTTCAGAGACTCCCCGAAATTTATCTATCCACAGATTCCTTTGTGGACACCAGGTTAAGAACTCCTAACCAAATAGGCTGGATGATCTCTAAGGTCTCCCCTTAGTTCTAACACTGTGATTGTCTAAAATGATGCTGGAGAACTGAATTAGGCCCTACTCTCTGTACCTCAAAGCCATCTTTGTTCCTAAAAAGCCCTGGGGGAATGGAGAGCACTATTCCTAAGAAGGAGACCAACCGGAGTCCAAGCCTCCAGTTCTGTTTCTGGGGACTAAAAAGAATTCAGTTGCCAACAAGTAGATATTTGCATTTCACAGTCTCCCAGGATCTCATGCCTCCTTCCTGGTCTACATCCTGGATATGAGAGAAAGAAAAACCTAAAACAAACCAATACAACAGCAGAATCTGCTTGGCTCCAGAAGCATGACCAATTAAAAGAATTAATATTTTTTTGGTTATATTTTAAGTTCCGTACTGCCTCTCTCCCACCCCATCTTCAGATAGTAGAGAAGGCCACCATTTGACACAGATATGTAAATATAACTAAAACCACCCTATGCATTACTAGTATTTATCAATTCTTTCTTTGGAGGTGGGTAACATCTTCCTTCATGGGTCCTTTGTAGTTAATATCAGTATTTAGAATAACTTTATCATTTAAAGACCATTTAAAGTCGTCTGATATGTTTCTACCTTTCTTCACAGGTAAGAAACCTGACACCCAGAGAGGGAGAGTTACTTAACTTGCACCGGGAGTTTCTGCAGGATGACTTTACTGATTAATTACTCTTTCCTGTTGGCCCTTTCCATGGCTGGTGGGAAGGAGCTGCAAGGTCCTGAGTCCATGGATATTTGATCTTGTGGCCCGACTTTCTGGGATTGGATTGGGATGACTATGGCTCCTTTCTGGGTTCCTACTCCTCTTAGGTAATGATAATGATAATGATAATATTAATAACTCAGCTATCTATTATACTTAATGGGTTTCAAAATGCTTTCCCCAATAACAGTCCTACAGCAAGGCAAGTGTCTTTGTTCCTTTTTCACTAAGCAGCCCCCCCAAATCTGGATACCAACATTTGGTCCTCAGTTTCACTCTTTAGGAAGGACATTAATCAGAGAGCTTCCTGGGAAAGGAGGGTAGAATCATATATTTAGATCTAGAATGGACTTCAGAGACCATCTAGTCCAACTCCCTCGTTTTACAGGTGAGGAAACTCAGTCAGGGAAGGCACTTGTGATTATGATGTTATATTGTAAGCTCCTTGAGGAGAGGGACTCCCCAGAACTTTGCAGTGCCTGGCACATAGTCAATGCTTAATAAATGTTTGTTAATGAATAATTCAAGGTCACACAGGTAGGTATTGAACGCAGAGCCTCTCTCATTCCAGTGTAATAGATTACAGTTGTTTGAGGGTAACTAGGATGATCTTGAGATGGGAGGACAAGTGGGAAAAGTTTAAGAAGCCCTGGACTAGATGGTTTTGGAGTTCTTTCCAGAGCTGAGATTCTGCATGAGTCTTAAGGAAATGAACCCCCTGGGTAGTATCCAGCATTCTAGGGAAAGGAGTGCCCCCCAAGGATCACTCCTCCTGTCCCCCTGTGGTCCAATGGAAAGAGACTGTGGGCATTGTCTTGACTCTAGATCCATTCCTGGGATTTGGAAAATTGGGGCAATCATCCTATGCCTCTTGCTAGCTGGCTGCACACAGATTCATAGAAGCAGCCATAAATGTGAAGATCACTGAAGAATGGGAAGTCATTCTGTGATTTAAAAAAAAAAATACCTAAGGCTCCTGCATTCCAAAAACTGGATTAACTACTTCCTTCATCACCTTCATCTACCCCAGCCTTCTTACACACAGCCCATAGGCTGTGCTGAGGTTGGGCAAGGTCTTTCCCCTTTAGGAAAGTCCCCTCAAGGAAAGTCAAAGTAACTTGATGACATGCAAATATTAGACATGCAAATTCTCATTGTACTGAGAGATGACCCTACTTTGTGGCTAATTGATTATGTGACTTTGGAAGAGTCCTATCATTTTTCTCAGTCTTCCCTATTAAATGGGGATTATAATTGTGAGGACCTGTGGTGAGATTCAAATGATGCAATACATATGAAAATGTTTTGCATTTTTTTAAGTTATATGAATGTAAGATGATGTTGTTAACAATAAAAGCAAAAACTGATGGCTTAATGATGTCACAAGCCCAGGAAAATGATGTCATTAAATATTAGAAATGGTAGCAAGATGTCTCTGATCTATAACCAGCAGATGCAGGAACCCCTGGTGGGGAGGGAATGAAGCTCCCATGTATTTTCGGCATCTCAGCCCCCAACCTCCCAGGTAGCTGTGGCCCAGGTGCTCTAAGAGAGGGGGCACCTGTCCAAACAGCATGACATCAGGAAGGATTGCAAACTAAGTTGATTCCTTTGTCCCCACGGGTTAAAGAACAGGGCTCAGGTTTCTGAAAAAGAATTCTGCTCCTTAAAGTTCCTGGTGAAAGCTGCCCCAAGCCCATGTCTCTAGGACATATAGGCAATTCAGTGCCAGCTTCCTCCTGAGACCTGGAGGACAGTTCATCATTTAACAAATCAGGAGGCCTGAATTTTGGTCTAAACTCTGCCATTAACTGGCTATGTGATCTTGGGTAAAGTACTCCTTACATTTTCTTCTCCTCTATAAAATGAGAGAATTGGATAAAGGGATTGGCAAAGCCCTTTCCAGCTGTGATCCTCTATTTCTAAAATTCCATGATTCCTTTTCTGGATGAGTGAACTAAATATCCCTAGGTTTTCTAGCTCAGTTTCTCTTCAGACTATAGAAATTGTGTTCGGAGTTTATTCAGTGGATTTTGAATCCTCTTACTTCATCCCTGAGATCCTAAAGCTATTGAAAGAGGGTTGCAGAGACAGGAACAGCATAAGTAGGATATCTGGATCTCTTTGTGTCTTCTACCCCTGGCAAAGGAGTCAGTCATCCAAATCATTTAAGGTCCAGCTTCTTAAACTGTGGGGTTGTGACCCCATTTGGAGTCTCATAACTGAATGTGAGTCACAAAATTATGATTTATTGTCAGTAAATGTTTGATTTGTATACCTATCTTACGTAAAAATTTCCCAGGTAAAATGGAATCTCCAGTGGAAAAAGTTTAAGAAGGCCTGTTTTAAGGCCTGAGTTTGCCCCAAGCTTTCCACCTGGTTAGCTTCTCTCTGCTATATCATTAGTTTAAAAGTTTTTCTGCTAAGAGTGCCTTAAAATCCCTAGCTGCTATATGCTGTCTGTTTTTGCTAGCTTGGAGTGGGAGAAGTTGCAATAGCAGCTCCTTTTGTGCTATGAGTTGAGTGAAATAAGAAGGAAGCTTAGAAGAAGAGGTAAAGGAAAGAAAGATGAATCCCAAAGAGGAATCCTGAATAACATGGCAGGCCCAGTTCCTGGAATCCTTCTTTATTGCCAACTGAACTGTTCATTGTGTTGAGATCTCTGATACTTGTGCCATGAACAAAAAAACAGTCTGAAAGCTCCCTATTGTCCACCTTGGCAAGCTCATTCAATAGCTTGTTGGTAGAACATTATCATTCTTCCTCTATGCAGGTGACTTACAGGTCTATATCTTCATCCTTGACCTTTCTGGCAGAACCTTAGCTCTCCTCCACCCATCCCCATCTCCAACTGCCCACAGGACAGTACTTCAAACTCAACATGTCCAAAATTCATCTTACTATTCTTTCCCTAAAATAGTCCCTCTTTAGGACTTGACTATTTCTGTCACTGATTTCTGTCAATGCACTGCTATCCACCTAAGCTCCCCTGTTTAGAGCTATTTTTTACTCTATCTCAACTCTAATATTTAATTTGGCAGATCTTTGCCTGGATCTCTAGCTATTATCATCTGTTTAGACTATTGCAAAAACCTCCTAAGGTTTCTCTGCCTGTACCTTTTCCTTCTCCAATCCATTTTTCACACTTCAGATAGATTTATCTTTTTTTCTTATTAAAGCTTTTTATTTTCAAAACATATGCATAAATAATTTTCAACATTAACTCTTGCAAAACCAAATTTTTTCCCTCTCTTCTCCCCATCCCCTACCTTAGACATCATGTAATTTAATATATGCTAAACATGTGCAATTTTTCTATACATATTTCCACAATTATTATGCTGCATAAGAAAAATCAGATCAAAACAGAAAATAATGAGAAAGAAACAAAATGCAAGCAAACAACAAAAAGATTGAAAATAATATGTTGTGATCCACATTCAGTCCCCATAATCCTCTCTCTGAGTGCAGATGGCTCTCTGCATCACAAGATCATTGCCTGAACCACCTCCATGTTGAAAAGAACCATGTCCATCAGAACTGATCATCTTATAATCTTGCTGTTGTCAAATACAATGATCTCTGGGTTCTGCTCACTTCACTTAGCATCAGTTCATTTAAGTCTCTCCAGGTCTCTGAAATCATCCTGCTGATCATTTCTTATAGAACAATAATATTCCATAACATTCAAAATCCATAACTTATTCAGCCATTCCCCAGCTGATGGGCTAGATTTATCTTTTTTATGCACACATTTGATCACTTCATTACTCTCCTCAAAACTCTCCAATCTTTTCAATAATTTACTAAGTGAAACTCTTACCTGAAATTCAAAGTCCTACAAAATCTGCTACCATCTACCTATCTTTCTATCCTTAGCACTTCTGGATGAAATATTCCTTGCAGTCTTCAGGCCTTTGTTAAAGCATAAGTAAAAGTACACTTAGAATGTCTTCTCTCCCATATCCCAGTTCTTCCAGTTGAATTCCTATTTATCATTTAAAACCCACCTTAAATGCCATCTCCATCACAGTTCTGTCTTTTTGGCCCTTTGTCCTATTGGTGGGCTCCTCCTGAACCTACATTTTGAAGAAGGATCCAGGCCAGCCATCCTTTTTTCTCCTCTAGGCCATTGTACCCTTTCCTAGCCCCACACCTTCAACTTTTCAATTTATGTTTATGGGTCCTCTTCCCACAGTAGAATTTAAGTTCCTTGAAGGCAAGAAATCTCCTTTGCTTTTGCTTGTATTTGTATCCCCAGTGTCTTGCACAGTGCCTGGCACATAACAAATGCTTAATAAATGTTTGTTGATTTGATTTGATTACTTCAGGATACCTTCTCTTGATTCCACCTTTCCTCTTTCAAATTTCACTCAGCTTTATACTTCTCTTATGAAATGATAGTGTGTTGTTTATCATCATTATTATTATTTATGCATCATTTCCCACTACCTGAACTGTAACCTCCATATACACAGGGACCATGTTTTCTCTGACTTTATATTTCATTCAATAATTAGCATCAATGTTAATGAGATCTTTTAAAAAGTTTGTTGAAATATACGATAACTTTAGCACTTTTGGAAGAACAATGACAACAATGAGGAGGATGACAAAAAGAAATTAGCTGTTATGTAATTATAATGACCAAGGAGCAGAAGAATCAAAAGAATGCACCTCCCTCTCTTTGAAGAGACTCCTTTGATATAGAGCCAGAAATGACATCAGAGGGAATTGAGTTTAGTCTGTTAATACAGATGATGAAACTGATACTCAAAGAATAGAAGGATGCAGCTTTAAGAACACTAGTTCAAGCTAGGAAGAGAGGCACCTGGTCAAGTCTTCTGCCTCTGACCTTAGGGCTCTTCCCACTAGACTCTCTTCCCCAGTGGCAAGCTGTAGCTGACATTTACATATTTATATAGTGCTTTTAAGTGGTGGATGGGATGACTCAGGGGACTGGAGACTGTGATAACAGAGCTTGGAAAAAAGGTGGAGCAACTATTATCTTCTGTTTTTTCTGACAAGAAGAATGATCTTTGGACTAGAAAGGATAGAACAAAAATAACTACTGGGGAGTTGATACTCAGGAATAAGGAGGGAGAGAGGGACAGAAAGAGAGACAGAGAAGGAAGAGAGAGAGAACATTTAAATAAACTCAATAGAGTTCTAGTCTAGAGGAAAAAATTGGTAGATGTGATTGCTAAGCTAGTGATGTTTTAATATTGTAGAAAATGGGAAAATTGTTACAAGAATGGAGAAAAATAAATATTGAAAAAAATTTTTTAAAGAGTATGAATAACACATGTATGACCTGTTTTTTTGTGCTTATTCAACGAGGGAGTATGAGGAGGGAAGAAGGAAGAGAATTTGAAACTCAAAGTTTTAAAAACAAATATAAAAAGTTGTTTTTACATATAACTGGGGGAAAATAAAATACTAGAATGAGTAGAATCTACAAGATATAATTAAAATAGTGAGTTTGACTCTGACTTCTAGTAAAATTCTATAATTTGTTTATTAAATAGATGGTGAACACCCAGAAAAGGAAGCTGTGGTCATAAAGAATCTAGAATCTAAAAAACTGAAGATGAATTATAGCATCATCTAGAACAGGTCATGCCAGACTAACATAATTTTCTTTGATAAAATTACTATACCCTAGGAAATGCCAGATGATACATACAGATCATCTAGATTTCAGCTAAGCATTTGACAAAGTCTTTCAGGTCTTTCTTGTGTATGGGATGGAGAAGTATGATCTAATAATAATCTTAGATGGATTCATAATTAGTTAGATAGCTGGACCAAATACTAGTTGTTAAATGATGTTAAATTATAGTCAACATTAATTGATATTGAATTATAAGGATATCTCTATCAAAGTATCCTAAGATCTAAGTTTAGATCTGCACTATTTAACTTTTTTAAGCCAATGTTTGGATAATGGTATTGTGTCATAGATTTAGACTTGGAAAGGACCAGTCTCCAATCCCTTAATTTTTTAGATGAGAAAACTAAGGCTAAGACAAGTTAAAGATAACATGTTTATTGAATTTGAAGATGACCTAAAATGAGGAAGAATAGCTAACATGTTAGATGAGGATCCAAAAAGACCTCAAGAGAGTAGAATCCCAGTTCAAGTCTAATAAGATAAAATTCAAAAGGCATCAATTTTGTAAAGTCTTACACTTGCATTAGAAAATAAATCTCCTAAATACAGCAATTCACCTGAAGAAGATAAAGGAATTTTAGCAGATTGAAACTTTAATATAAGCCAATGGTATGAAATGGTAACTTTGGAAGCTAAAATAACCTTGGGCACATTAAGAGAGAGATAATATCCAGAACTAGGGAGATCCTAGTCAGACACCTCCTGGAGTACTGTGTTCAGTCCAGGAAGCCATGTTTTAGGAACAACTTTGATAACAATGTGGAATATCCAGAGGAAGCTAATTAGGATTAGGAAAGGCTCCAAGGATAGTCTGGAGAACAAAAGACAAAAAGGGTCACAAAAGGCATGGGCAAGTATTTGAAGGCCCGACATACAATTTGAGGCCAGAGGACTGAACATAGAGGCAGATTTGGACTTGATAAGGAAAAACTTCCTACATACATGATGAACAAGCACAGTGGGACAGCACTTTAGTAGAATGTCCTGTCTTAGGAGGTGATGGTCCCCCTTCACTGGAGGCAAGCAAAGGTTGAATGACTACTTGACAAGTATATTGTGGAAAAAATTCTTGTTCAGTTCTATGTTGGAGCTTCTGATATCCCTTCCATGTCTGTCATTTGATTCTGTGTAAATTCATACTTTTCACACAAATGATGTGTGAGGCAAGAAGTGCAAATATTCTCTCCCCTTTACAGATGAGGATTCTGAGGGTCAGTGTGATTAGGGGATTTGCTCAGTGAGTAAGGAGAGTTATTTAAGTGGGAGGAAGGCATTGTTCATAAACCTTTCAGTCCTGAAGAGAAATTCAAAGATCCTCTCTAAGTATTGCATTCTGAGAGTGAAAAGCTAAAATGTATGTATAATCTTGGGGAAGCAGCCCAGGGAGGAGTCTGGAGATGCTGCTTTTTTGGCATTAGTTCTGTTCCAGCTGTTCTTTCTCTTCACTAATCAGTCCTCTTGGTCTTACTCTGGGGCTGGCTGGGGATTTCACCAGCAAGGCCTTCCTTCCTAGGGGATTCCAGCCTCAGGGTAAAATCTAAACCTCGTTGCCCAGTACCATCAACAAAACACTCCCCATAGGTTTCTACAGGTGAGAACAGCAACTCCTAGAGAGACCAGCTCCATCTCCCTTTGAGTGACTCCAAGGAGCAAAGCCAAAGCCCAGGGTTGAACTTAGATGTCCCTGGTTACTTCTTTATTAGAACAGATTCCAAGAAATATTGTAGTTCCTCCATTAACCCTGATCTGCAAATCCTACCTTCTGATTCCTTCCCTTACATCTCTTTTCACGGCTTCTGGGGCAAGAGGTGGATAGTGTGTCCCCTTCTGGGTGTTTGCTTCTTCTCACCTGACCCTAACTTCTCCACTGAGATCAAAAGGGGCTTTTTATTCACTAAGCCTAAGAAAACACTGAATCTAGTTAACATCCTTTTTTTTTTTCTTTGCTGAGGGAATTGGGGTTAAGTGATTTGCCCAGGGTCACACAACTAGGAATTGTTCAGTGTCTGAGACCAGATTTGAACTCAGGTCCTCCTGACTTCAGGGCTGGTGCTCTATCTAGGTACCACCTAGCTGCCCCTAGTTAATGTCTTTCAGAAAGCTTTCCCCCATCTCACTTCAAGACTTTGATCTTCCTTAGCACTTGTATTTACAGATTATACTCTATGATTCAAGGGGCTTTTGGTGCAGCCAACTGGCATAAAGTGTTGGACTTGGTAATCAGGAAGAGTTGAGTTAGAATTCTACTCTGGATAGCTAACTATCTATGAAGGTAAATCACTTAATCTCTAGCCACATGGATAAGAATAACTCCTCTCTCACAGGGTTGTTGTGAGGATCAAATTAGGGAATATTTATAAAGGGCTTAGTATAATGGCTAGCACATGGAGGATGACTTTTCCCTCTTTCTTTCCTTCCCTCTCTTCCTTTTTCCTTCTTTTCCTTTCTTCCTTTTTTGTCTTCCTTCCTTTGTTCCTTTCTCCCAGCTCTTAATCCTATGATCCCTCTTGAGATTTATTTACTGTTTGTCAAATTTATCCTCCCTTCCCCCTCCATGGGAAACTCTTCCATTTCCTAGAAATACTTCCCATTCTCCTTACCCTCAACCTTTCTCAAGATGAGGGTATTGTTTGGCATCCCAATGAAAACTTTTCTGATCCTTCTCCTCCCACTCCTTGGGGGAACAGGAGGAAGCTGAAACCTATATTCCAGGGGGTATTAACCCTGTAACTGGGTATGGCCTTCTGAGCTGGGTCCTGGGTGAGGGGAAGGCCATCCAAGCAGAATTGTTCTCATCCTACTAGCTGAAAATAGCTTCTCCCTAGAAGAAAATTTCTAGCCTGTTTGCCCTGTATTAGACCAACAGGACCAGGACATACCCTTTGTCCAGGGTGAAGCCCTGTGAGTGAGTGACCTCTTGGGTGGGTGGGTGGGTGGGGAGGTGGGCTGGAGGTGGAAAATGCCAATTCACAACAAAAGCCCTGTGACTCAGTGTCCTGCCCAGGAGAACAAAGAAACACTGTACTGGGCACGTGGCAGAGACCAGGAGGTGCTGATGGGAACACCACCCAGCAACTTGGCTTTGGTACTGGTTACACAGCCCTGACCTTGGCCAGATTCCTGGAGGATTTCTGTATATCATTCATTCATCCATCCGCTCAGGTGCTCTCTCTGCAGGAGGAAAGCCTTGGAGACCTGCCGAGGGCCCAGCACGCTGCAGCGGGGCCGGAAGGAAGCTTTAACCAAGAATAATAATAATTTACATTTCTCTGGCACCTTTCATCTGAAGATCTCAGAAGAGGGAATTGAGCAGATCCACCTCCTGATGAAGAGATGGAGAATGTGGCTACCCCTACTTTGCAGATGGTGCTAATGAGGCAGAGAGGGAGGGGCTGATTCAAGAGCCCTAAGGACCACAGCTGGAGAAAACCCTGTTATTCTAGTATAATTCCTCCCATCACTTGCTTGGGTAGCATCCAGACCACAGACCAAGAAGCTAACCTGCATCAATTTCCTTTTGTCAAGCCTTTAAAAGCCTCTCTCTGTTTCTAACCATGTCCCCTCTCCATCCACAGATACCTACCCTTCTCCTCCTTCTCTCTCCAAGCAACATGGAAGCAAAAACCAACAACTAAGTCCCAACTTCCAAAGCTCATCAGTTGTGTGACTCTAGGCAGTAAATCACTAAATCTATTAGAACGTCAATTTCTTTTTTTTAAATAAGTTTTTTTTATTTTCAAAATATATGCATAGATAGTTTTTAACATTCCCCCTTGCAAAAACTTGTGTTCCAAATTTTTTCTCCCTCCCTTCTCCCCACCCTCTTCCCTAGACAGCAAGTAATCCCATATAGGTTAAACATGTGCAATTCTTCTATACATATTTATACAAATATGCTGCACAAGAAAAATCATATCAAAAAGGGAAAAAATAGAAAGAAAAAACAATCAAGCACAAAAAATAACAACAAAAAGGTGAAAATACTGTGTTATGATTCACATTCAGTACCCATAGTCCTCTTTCTGGACACAGAGGAGCCTCAATTTCTTTATTCATAAAATAGGTATAATAATATCTATAATCCCCTCTTCATAGAGTTAATGCAAAGCTCAATTGAGCTAAACAATTTAGAAAAAGATAATTTTTTTTTTTTGCTTTTTTTTTCTGAGGCAATTGGGATGAAGTGACTTGCCCAGGGTCACACAGCTGTTACGTGTCTGAGACCAGATTTGAACTCAGGTCCTCCTGACTTCAGGGCTGGTGCTCTATCCACTGCGCCACTTAGCTGCCCCGATAATTTATTTTTTAATGACATATAAAGATAATTTTAACATTTTTTTTAAAATTTTGAGTTCTGGAGATTAGTAAAATTGAAAGCAAAAAGAACTATTGAATTAATAAATAAAACTAAAAGTTGGTTTTATGAAAAAACCAACAAAATAGATAAACCTCTAGTTAATTTAATTAGAAAAAGGAAAGAGGAAAATCAAATTGTTAGTCTCAAAAATGAAAAGGGAGAACTTTCCACCAATGAAGAGGAAATTAGAGCAATAATCAGGAGTTACTTTGCCCAACTGTATGCCAATAAATTTGATAACCTAAGTGAAATGGAGGAATATCTACAAAAATATAGATTGCCCAGATTAACAGAAGAGGAAATAAATTACTTAAATAGTCCCATTTCAGAAAAAGAAATAGAAAAAGTCATTAATCAACTCCCTAAGAAAAAATCCCCAGGACCAAATGGATTTACATGTGAATTCTACCAAACATTTAAAAAACATTTAACTCCAATATTATATAAACTATTTGAAAAAATAGGGAATGCAGGACTCCTACCAAACTCTTTTTATGATATAGACATGGTACTGATACCTAAACCAGGTAAAACAAAAACAGAGAAAGAAAATTATAGACCAATCTCCTTAATGAATATTGATGCAAAAATCTTAAATAAAATATTAGCAAAGAGATTACAGAAAATCATTCCTAGAATAATACACCATGACCAAGTAGGATTTATACCAGGAATGCAGGGATGGTTCAATATTAGGAAAACTATTAACATAATTGACTATATTAATAACCAAACTAACAAAAACCATATGATAATCTCAATAGATGCAGAAAAAGCATTTGATAAAATCCAACATCCATTCCTATTAAAAACATTAGAGAGTATAGGAATTAATGGACTTTTCCTTAAAATAGTCGGTAGCATCTATTTAAAACCATCAGCTAGCATCATATGTAATGGTGATAAACTGGAACCATTCCCAATAAGATCAGGGGTGAAACAAGGTTGCCCACTATCACCATTACTGTTCAATATTGTATTAGAAATGCTAGCCTTGGCAATAAGACAAGAAAAAGAGATTAAAGGAATTAGAGTAGGTCATGAGGAAACCAAATTATCACTCTTTGCAGATGATATGATGGTCTACTTAAAGAACCCTAGAGAATCAACTAAAAAACTATTAGAATTAATCCACAACTTTAGCAAAGTTGCAGGATACAAAATAAATCCACATAAATCATCAGCATTTTTATACATCACCAACAAAATGCAACAGCAAGAGATACAAAGAGAAATTCCATTCAAAATAACTATCGATAGTATAAAATATTTGGGAATATATCTGCCAAGGGAAAGTCAGGATCTATATGAGCAAAACTACAAAACACTCTCTAAACAATTGGAAAAACATCAAGTGCTCTTGGATAGGTCGAGTGAATATAATAAAGATGGCAATACTACCTAAACTAATCTATCTATTTAGTGCTATACCAATCAAACTCCCAAGAGATTATTTAACTGAACTAGAAAAAATAAC
>JAJPUD010003048.1:141414-175801 GCA_023553655.1 Myrmecobius fasciatus | reverse complement strand
TTTTGTTGTTTGCTTGCTTTTTTCCCCTTTCTCATTTTTTTCCTTCTTGATCTGTTTTTTTTTCTTGTGCAGCATATTTGTGGAAATATGTATAGAATTGCACATGTTTAACATATATTGGATTAATTGCTGTGTAGGGGAGGAAGTGAGGGATAAGAGGGAGAAAAATTTGAAACATAAGGTTTTGCAAGGGTGAATGTTAAAAATGATATGCATATATTTTGAAAATAAAAAGCTATTATTAAAAAAAAGAATTCAGGGAAACTAGGGTTTGAATCTTGGCTTTGCTACATATCTACATGATAGTAGATAAGTCATTTCCACTCTGGTAGAATATATATGCTCCTTGAGGGGAGGGACTTTGTTGTTTTTATTCTTAACAAGTGTTATGATACTTTGCATATAGTGATGAACATAATGCTTGTTGGATTGAATTTAATAAGGGATTTTTCAATTTCAATGAGGTTTTTTTCAATTCTAAAATATCATGAGCTGAGAACTTTGTTGGCATTCAGAACACAGTTATATATTCTGGGGAATAATCAAGAAATGTTTTTGGTTCATTTAGTCATTCCATAAACATTTATTAGGTGCTTACTCTGTAGATGTAATTTATACATTGGATCAAAATCAAGATCCAAGAGGGTCTCAATAGGAGATAATAATGGGCTGAATTTTATGCAAAGAAATTTAATAGAGGTAAATGTAAAGACATATTTGGATTAAAAAAAATCATCTTCTACCAGCCCTGAAGTCAGGAGGACCCAAGTTCAAATTTGGCCTCAGACATTTAACACTTCCTAGCTGTGTAAACCTGGGCAAGTCACTTAACCTCAACTGCCTCAGGAAAAAAAAATCATCTTCAAAGGAGATGAAAAAGGTATGGTTAGACAATAATGCCTGTGAAAAAGATGTGAAAACCTGAGAGTACCACAAATTTAGTGCATTTTAAGCCCACGGTAAAACACTGCAGTTAAAGAACTTAATGAAATTTTTAGTTGCTTTAAGAAAGATACAGTGTCCCTGGAGAGACTTACATGAACTGATGCTGAGTGAAATCAGCAGAACCAGGAGAGCATTATACACAGCAACAAGACTATACTATGATCAATTCTGATGGACATGGTTCTCTTCAACAATGATGTCATTCAAACCAGTTCCTATTGTTCATTGATGAAGAAAGCCATATACACCCAGAGAGAGGCCTGTGGGAACTGAGTACGGACCACAACACAGCATTTTAACGCTTTCTGTGAATATCTCCATGCATTTTGTTTTCCTTCTTAGATTGTTTTTTTTTCCTTCTCTTTCTAGATCTGATGTTTCTTGTGCAATAAGATAACTGTATAGATATGTATACATGTATTGGATTTGTCATATAATTTATCCTATCTAGAATGTATTAGATTACCTGTCATCTAGGGGTGAGGGGAAGGAGGGGAAAAGCTTGGGAAAAAATAGTTTTTGCAAAGGTCAATGTAGAAAAATCACTCATATGTTTTGTAAATAAAAAGCTTTTAATAAAAAAAAAAGAAAGATACAGTGTCCAGGACTAAGGCAATGACTGTGTGCTGCATACTTCACACATGGCAGAATATTTAGAGCCAGCATTTTAGGAAAGAAAAGATTGCCTTTGTCTTGAAGGAATGGTGGAAGAAACTGAGGCTATTTTACCTGTAGAATGGAAGATTTAGTATTAGGATTATTTTATGGAAGAGAGTTAAGATTTGTCCTTTCTTTCCCAACCAGATTGGAAAGAGGCAGAATGAGGTCAAGTGTAAAGAAAAACTTAGAGAATTAGCCCAAATGAAAGCTGTTTGTCTGCTTTGGGAAATAGTGAATCCCCCCAGCCCTTACCATAGGTCTTTTTTTTTTTTAAAGGCAAAACACCCAATTTAATTTTGCTGTTCAATAAAACAATCAAAATATTCTTAAACTAATGTAGTATTGAAATGTTTAAGCAAAAGATAATATTTTGGTTCTATATAAGCATAGCTAAAGATAATGCTAGAGGAAATTTTTGACCTATATATTTTTATTTTTTTATATAGACATATATAATTTCATTTGATTCTCATAACAATCCTAGAAAGTAGGTATTATAGCCCCATTTTACAGATGAGGAAACTGAGGCAACCAATGCTTAAGTGACTTGAATAGGTTTAAACAGAAATGTCTGAGGCTAGATTTGAACTCAAGTTCTCCTGACTTCAAGTCCAGCACTCTGTACACTGGACAGTTTTCTACTTAAGAGCACCTACATATATTCTATGGCTGTTTCTGGTCTTTTTCTCAAGTGCTTTTTTGATTGGCTGCTGAGCCAGACCTGGCTGTATATTTAAAAGGAGCAGCTTGATTTCTTTTCAGCCTGACTGCCTTTTTTTAAATTAAAAAAAATTTTTAGCAACAAAGAGCTTTATTTTTTATTTTTTTTATTAAAGCTTTGTATTTGCAAAACATATGCATGGGTAATTTTTCATCATTAACCCTTGCAAAGCTTTCTGTTACAAATTTTTCCCTCCTTTCCCCTCCCCCCTCCCCTAAATGGCAAGAAGTCTAATACATGTTAATTATATTAAAATACTTGTCAAATTGAATAGGTGTATAAATATTTGTACAGTTATCTTGCTGCACAAGAAAAAAATTGGATCTATAAGAAAAAAAATCTGAGAAGGAAAACATAATGTAAGCAAACATCAATAGAGGGCATGAAAATGATATGTTGTTGTCCACATTTCATATCCCTCTCTCTGGGTCTATATGGCTTTCTTCACTGAACAATTGGAACTGGTTTGAAACATCTCATTGTTGAAGAGAGCCATGTCCATCAGAATTGATCATCATATAGTCTTGTTGTTGCTGTGTATAATGATCTCCTGGTTCTGCTCACTTCACTCAGCATCAGTTCATGTAAGTCTCTCCAGGCCTCTCTGAGATCATCCTGCTGGTCGTTTCTTACAGAACAATAATATTCCATAACATTCATATACCATAATTTGTTCAGCCACTCTCCAACTGATGGGCATCCATTCAGTTTCCAGTTTCTAGCCACTACAGAAAGGGCTGCCACAAACATTATTGAACGTGTGGGTTCCTTTCCCTCCTTTAAGATCTCTTTGGGATATAAGCCCAATAGAAACACTGCTGGGTCAAAGAGTTTGCAGTTTGATAACTTTTTGAGCAGAGTTCCAAATTGTTCTCCAGAATGGTTGGATATATTCACAGTTCCACCAACAATGTATTAGTGTCCCAGTTTTCACATATCCCCTCCAACATTCATCATTATTTTTTCCTGTCATCTTAGCCAATCTAACAGGTGTGTAATGGTATCTCAGAATTGTCTTAATTTGCATTTCTCTGATCAACAGTGATTTGGAGCACTTTTTCATATGACTAGAAATAGTTTTAATTTCATCATCTGAAAATTGTCTGTTTATATCCTTTGGATATCAATTGGAGAGTGGTTTGAGACCTATATATTTTTTTAAAAAATCTTATTTTCTCCAGTTACATGTAAAGGTGATTTTTAACATTCATCTAAAAACTTGTTTTAAATTCTAAATTTTCTCTCTTCCTCCCTCCTGTCCCCACTTCTTTATGTAGTAAGCAATTTGATATGGGTTACACATGTTTGATCATGCAAAACATATTACAATATTAATCTATACTATAGGCCTTTAAGTATAGGTAAAAGGCCAGATGTCCATTTACTAGGGATGCTGTAGAAAATAATTCTTATACATAACCTAACTGGACTAGATGGTATCTGAGGTTCTTTCCATCTCTGAAATTTTGTAATTCTGCAAAGTCCTATGATTAATAATAGCTAAGTTTGAGCTTCTAATTTCATCAGAAAAGGTGGCCTACGTACAAACAATTTGAGGATGATTTAAGAAATGCTATAATTATGCTATCCAGATTCTAAGTTTTGAAAGTATTCCAGAATATGACTACACAATGTAAATGGAAAGAATAATTGCAAAATAATAAAATATGCGTGTTAGAAAATTCCAAAGAACAAGCACAGCCTCAGAAAAAGATACATAAGAAGATAATTCCCTCCAATCTTTTGCAGATACGGGAGACCCACAAGTGTACAACACTGTATATATTTTGAAATTTTTTGTATTTATTGATATTTTACAATTTGTTTTTGCTTTTCCTCTTTTTCTTTAAAAATATTATTATATAGGATAGTTTTGGGGGAGGAGGAGGAGAAAAGGAGATTCAGATAATATAAAAAACAAAATATATTAATTATTTTTTAAAAGAATTCCCGAGAAAGGGAAATCTTGAAGGGACTGGGAAAGCCTGTTACAAAAAGTGGGTCTTGAATGGATTTGGATGGTGAGTGGAGAAATAATAATCTAGACAAGGGATTGGGGATGGTGTTGAAAGAGGGGTGAGTGTAGGGACACGGAAGTCTGTGTCTTCTGGGCCTCATCTCCACTCCAAACAAAGAAAATGAAGAAAAAGGCCTGGTTTGGCAATCAGAGAGCTGATTTACCTCCAGCTAAAAATAGTCTTCTCCCAGCAGGTGAGTGACTCACCAAGCTCAGTGAAAACCTCCTGAATTGGGGAAATATGGTGTCCCTGCTGAACTTAATTTCCCTTAGGTGCCTCAATAGCAGGAAGGGCTGACTGAAAGAAAATGACAACACATTTCCTACTCATACCTGCTGCTTCCTCACTTTCTCCCTCTGCTATCTCCATTCTCTTATTTCTTGTCATTAAATAATTAGTCTAAGTCAAGTATGATCTGGCCTATTATGCTATTACATTCCTTCCCTGAAGGAAAGAAAGGAAGGAAGAAAGAAAAGAAGGAAGGAGAGAAGGAGGGAAGGAAGGAAAGACTAAAGGAAGGAAGGAAGGAAAGGAAAAGAAGGAAGGAAGGAAAGGGAGGGAGGGAGGGCAGAAGAGAGGGAAGGAAAGAAAAAAGGAAGAAAGGGAGGCAGGGAAAAAAGGAGGGAAGGAAGGAGAGAGGGAAAGAAGGAACCAGAACCAAACTATTAGTTTAAAGGGGCTAAGACAAATATACAGTCCTGAAGAAGAAGATAAGCAGATTTCCATTAGGGGCACTTGCCTCCCTGGCATTTATGGCTTGGTTCTCTTTGACTTCCCTTCCTGTACCCTGTCTCTATTCCCAGGGAAGTGGAAAGTGTTTCCTTTTCCCTAATGGACTCATCAGGAAGCAAATACAAGCCCTGCCTCCCAGGAGGTGTCTCCATATCTCAAAGGAAATAGGAGGTTGAGAAAATTATCCAGAGAATTCAACTTTAACCTCAAACATTTCCTTTGGTAAGTGGAAGATGCCTTAATTTGGTAGCCAGGAATCATCAGAACTATAGATTGTCAGAACTGGAAAGGATCTTAGAGATCATTAAATCCAAACCTCAATTTAGAGATGAACAATTGAAGTTTGAGAGAAAGTGACTTGCCCAGTGTCATATAACAGGTAAAGCTGAGACCTAAATGACAGGCTCGTAGGAGCATAGATTTAAATTTCCTGACTACCAGTCTGATGAAGAATCAGGCTCTATCATCAATCTATGGTATATCCTTGGGCAAATCTGTGTTCTCAGTGAAATGAAGGGTTTAGCCTAAATGATCTCAGCAGTCCTTTCTAGCTACAACATCCTCTGATTCTGGTTCAGGCAAGAGACTGGAACTGCCTACACAAGCCTTCCTTGTGGTGTCTTAATAATAGCACCAGGTCTCTTATAGACCAGCTGCCTATAGTAGATAGTCTTAATGCCATGAGCTCTGATTAAACCATCCATCTTGCAATGGAGTTTCTTCAGTTTCTCTGAGTCAATGGGCCCAGACTTTGTTTCAAAGGAGGACCCCCTTATAACATAATTTTCATTAGATTTATCTTAAAATTAATGACATTGTCCCTTTAATAATGAAAAGAGCTGGAGAATAAGCATCCTCAGATATTTATTACCCAAAAAATACTATCCACAACTTGCATCTCCTTTCCCTGAAATCTTCATTTTCATCCACAGAATTTCTGTAACAGGCGGGATTACAGCTTGAAAGAGGCCTCCAATATCTTTGGGGCAGCCCATAAAAAATGACATGTTAGGGCAAATATGATTGTTCTGTTTTTTTGGCTTCCAGTTCCTCTACCAAATTAGGCAGGATAGGTGCCTGTGTTTGCCTTTCCTGAACAGCTTGATTCAATCCAGACAGTGCATAAGAATCTACCTTTTGGCCACAGTCCCTGCAGGCCTCAAGGCTTAATTGAAGCATGTTCAAGCCGAGGAGAGAGAGAAAAGAGGAAGAGCCTGTCTGGACACCTGAGCTCTGACCCTGATTCTTCTGCTAACTTACTGTGGGATCTTAAATAAATTTTTCTCTTCTGTAGAGTGAGACAGTTGTACTAGTTATCTATAAGGAGCCTTTTCTATCTTTAATTCTATTAACTTCATGTTATAAGTCTAATACTGGGGGAGTCACTTAGAGTCTAGTTTGAAGAAGTAATCTAACAAAAAATTACTGGAGAAGACTCCTGGAATAAGGAAACCAAGTATTATGGAAAAAAGCTTATTTTGCTAAAAGTCCTAAGGCCCCATATCAAAACCCACTATGGTCAGAAATTGTTCTCAATCCCCATGTATTGTGTATATATGTCTGTCTGTCTGAATCTCTGTGTATATGAATATACTGACAGAACAACCAAGCCATCTGGGACTTCATGTCCCTGAGTTCTGGTGGGAACGACCATTGGAGACACTTTCAGGAACCTGTAAGCCACAAAATCATCCCTGAGAAAGGTTTCTGCAGCAGGATAGGGTGAGGCCTGATTGAGGAGGAAGGAATGAAGAGAATGAAATCCTGACTAAGAGAGGGTCACTGCCTCCAAGCATCTGCAGCCTGTCAACTTGAAAGAGAGAGGAATTATTGGACTTTAGGATGGGCAGGTGGGTGTGTGGGGAGAAGTGAAGCCGGAGGGCAGGATGAAAAATAGGAGAGAAAGGAAGAAAACCATTCAAACTATTTGGAATAAATAATCCTATAGTGGAAGATACATTTTTTTCATGTTTATGATTTACGTGATAGATAGAAAATCCTTTTTTTCTCTTTTCTTTTACATAATCCAGTGAAAAGAGGACTCAATTTGGAGCCCAAGAACCTGAATTCAAGTCCAGATAGTCACTTTCTATCTGTGTGTTCTTCAACAGCTATCAATAAGTCAAGTCATCAAGCACTTATTAAGTGTTTACTGGTTGCTAAGCACTGTGCAAAGTGCTGGGGATACAAAGAAAGGCAGAAAGGACCCTGTCCTAAAGGAGTTTACATTCTAATAAGGGAGGAAACATTCAAATAGATATATACAAACAAGATATCTATGGAGTAAGGAGGAGGCTTTCTCTGAAGGATGTACCACATTGTAGGACACTGAAAAACTTCTTGGAGAAGGCATTTTAGCAGAGACTAATAAAATGAAACTGGGAAATGACCTGTCTTGTGTAAAGATCAGCAAGGAATCCATGTCACTAGATCATAGAGGACTTGGAAAGGTGTACAGTATAAGATGACTGAAAAGGCAAAGAGCTTTGAAAGTCAAACTGGACATTTATGTTGCAAACTCATTTAATCCCTCCAAGCCACAGTTTCCTCATCTGTAAAATAAGAGGATTGGGTTAGAAGCTGTAAGGTCCCTTCTACTCATAATCACCCCTTATGTCCAAAGGCAAAAGAAGAATAGAAGGCTCAAAGCTCCTGACCAATCATTCAAGCAACAAGCCTTCTCTGACCTCTTGCCCTGTGACCATTTGATGCTCACCTGTTGGAGTGTTCCCTCACCCAATTTGGGAAGAGGAATGTACAATAGAGTGGCTGATGAATATTCATGAGTGTGCAGGCCTAGACTCAGAAGGAATTCTGAGAACCACTGTCTGACTCATGACTGGAGTGTTCGAGGTCCCAGAGGGTTTGTTTGCCAGGTGTTGACACTTTCAGCTTCCTTCAGCACTTACCTCTGAGTTTGCTGTGAGGATCAACATGTTGTAAAGAGCCTGGCACATAGTAAACACTTAATTCTTGTTTCCCTACCTGTGACTTTGGGCAAATCACTTCTCTCACTGTACATCTCAGAAGCTGTATTAAAGGTAGCAACGGGCTTTGGTAGAGGGAGTTTCTTTGTGTGGGAATTCCCTCTTTCCAAGAAATCAAAGATTCAGTCTCTCTCCATTTCACACCTAGCCCCATTTAGGAACTTCCTGTATTGTATTTATTTTAGGTACCTATTCCACTACCCACAGAATATAACTTACCTCCAAAGTGGGACTGATTTCATATTTTATCTTTGTATTCCTAAATATGAGCACAGTGCCATGCACATAGTAGGCATTTAATAAATGTTTTCTGTGTCTAGGAAACACACATGAAAGCTCAGAGGGCAGAGCTCCAGGCCAGGGTTACTATGGAGTAGAAAGGAAACAGGGTGGCTCCCCTTGACACTCCCCTTCCTTTGAGTCAGAGGAAGAGATAAATATAGAGAAGCTTGGATTTACAAGTTTTACCAGTTACCAAAGAGAAGAAGAAAGATGGAAGGGAGAATGAGAAAAACATTGCATTCCTTTCTCCCAACCTCTTCCTTATAGAGAAGCAAATCTTTACCCAATCCAGATGCAAAAAAACAAAAAACAAAACAAAACAAAACAAAAACCCACTGACAAAAGTAAGGAATTCTTCACTGGAAAAAAAAACCAAATCTCTCTCAGCCCTAATACTCTCTTCCATCCCACTTCTTTGTCTTTTCAAAATATCAGAATATGGTTTGCTTCTTCATCAGAATTCAAATTCGTTATTGGTTCTGTTCTGAAAGTTCTCTTTCCAAAACCAACTTTGTATCTATGAGACCTATTGCCAGTCAACTTCCATTCCCTCCCTTTCCTCACTCCATATCAGCTTCTTTTTGCTCCAACCAGTTTAAGCTTGTTATACTCACTCTTGGCCTACCTATATCCCCTTCTGACTTCCTCCTACTTTTCCCTCTGCTGCTTCATCCCCTACTTCCATGCTGGTCCCTCTCCCATACCACACCCTCCAATCAGTCAATCAATAAACACTCTCTAAGCACCGAAAATAAGGCAACTAAGTGGCAAGGTAGATAGAATGCCAGGAAGAGGATTCAGCTTTGTGAGCTAAATCTGGCCTCAGGTTCTTACTAGCTATGTGATCCTGGGAAAGTTACTTAACCCTGTTAATTCATTTTCCTCATTTGTAAAATGAGCTAGAGAAGGAAATGGCAAACCACTCCAGTATCTCTGCCAAAAAAAAAAAAAACCCAAATGGGGTCAGGAAGAGTTGGATCTGACTGAAAAACAACAACAAAAAAAATACCTACTATGTGCCCGGCACTGTGCTAAGCACTAGAGACACAAAAGGAAACCAAAGAGTTCACAATTTAATACAGGAAACAACAAACAAAGGTGTACAAACAAGACATATACTGGATAAAAAGGAAATAATTAATAGAGGGAAGGCACTAAATTAAGAAGGCTTAGGAAACAGTGTCTCTAATCTATTACCATCAGCTCAGGTCCCAAATGACTGTGCCTCTTACCCTTTCACTCTTAAGTGTTAGGGACTGACATACTTTGAAAATGTAATAAGAACAAAATATATACTTCCACTAATACCTCATGGCAGATTCTCCCCTATCCCACCTTGGTCTCTAGGGAGGGTGGGCTCAAACTTACCTCACTTGGTCCCAAAAGTTGATGCCAAAATGAGGTGTCTGATTGAGTGTTCAGCTGAATCCCAAAGGTCATTCTTTGAACCTGAAGGCATTGATGAAAAGATAGTTGAAAAATCAGAATGTTGGGACTCCAGGCTATCACTTTCCCCTTATTTAAAATGAAAGAACAAATGCTGAGCCATATTCATAAGATTAGATGGCATTTGTAAGGGAGAAGTTCTAAGGTCATTCCTTATACCATTATCTCTCCTCAGGTGCTGTGAGCCAAGTCAAATTAGGAGCAGAACAGCCAAGAGAATGAATCTGAGAGAATAGCTGAGGTTGACTTTCTATGTGCTACCAGGCAATCAAAAAGAACTTCTCCTCACCATGTGATTAGATGAACAGAACCAGTTACAAAATATCTACATGTGCTCTACAACCTTTCCAAGGGCTTTCCATCACTTGTCATTACAATTCTTCTGGATATAAATTTCTTAGATGAAACATACCCATATGAGGTGTGTGCATGTCAGTTTCCATTACATCTGTATCCATATCTCTTCATCCCTATATCTGTTACATTTCTCTACAACCCTAAATCACCTGGAGAAGCTCCCTACATAAATAATTGTTGATTGATTGAGGTATTTATTGAGTGATTTGTGTGGTTATTGGGTGATCTCTACTTGTGCAGAACTGTCATGGGTTCTGTAAAGGATACAAAGAAAATATAGTCTTGCCCTCAAAGGACTTAAAATTGACTTGAGATAAGACTAACACACATTTAACAACTAACAAATCTATGAAATTACATATCCCAATCCTTCTCTGGGCTTCTGTTTTCATCACTGTAAAATGAGATCAGACTAGATAGCTAGTCTCTTCTAGTTTGAACATTCCATAATTAACATAATAAAGTATTATTTCATTACTATTATCACCCCCATGGTACAGTGGGAAGGAAGGGTGTTGAATTTGAAGACAGAGGACTACCTAGATGATCTTAAGCAAGACATTTAACTTCTATAGGTCTCCTCAGTTTCTCTGTAATATAAGGGGCTGAAGAAGAAAATTTCTTCCCCTCCTTTTTCCCTGGTTACTTTGACTTTATTAATCTTTTTTATATTTAGTATTTTATTTTTCCCCAATTACATGTAAAAACAATTTTCAATATTTATTTTTAAAATTGACTTCCAAATTTTCTCCTCTCATTGAGAAAACAAGCAATTTAGAATAGTGTATACATGTGTAGTCATGCAAAACACATTTCTATATTATTCATGTTGTACAGAAAACAGACCAAAAAAATAGCCAAGAAAAATAAAGAAAGTTAAAAAATAATTATTCTTCGATCTGGATTCATAGTCTATTAGTTCTTTCTCTGGGGATGAAAAGCATTTTTCATGGTAAATCCTTCAGAGTTGTCTTGGATCATTGTACAACTAAGAATAGCTAAGTCATTCACAGTGATCATCATTTAATACTGTTGTTACTATGTACAATGTTCTGGTTTTTCACTTTGCATCAGTTCATGTAAGTCTAGATTTTTTTGAAGAGCATCTAACTCATCATTTCTTTCTTCTTCTTCTTTTATATTGATTATTTATTTATTTTAAATTAAAGCTTTTTTATTTACAAAACATATGCATGGGTAATTTTTCAACATTGACCCTTGCAAAAACTTTCTGTTCCAAATTTTTCCCTCCTTCCTCCCATCCCCTCCCTAGATGGCAGGTAGTCCAATACATGTTAAATATGTTTAAATATTAGCTCATCATTTCTTAGAGCACAATAGTATTCAGTCACAATCATATATTATATCTTGTTCAGTCATTTCCCAATTGATGGGCATCTCTTCAATTTCCAATTCTTTTGCTACCAGATGCTATAAATATTTATAGCTCCTTTTCCTTTTTTTTTTTTTTTTTTTTTATCTCTTTTGGAATCCAGACCTAGTAGTGGTATTGCTAGGTCAAAGGTTATGCATGTTTTTTATAGGCCAGTGATTCTCATAAGAATATCAGCTATACAGTATCTCTACTGGGCCCATATCCCAAAAAGATCATTAAAAAAGGGGAAAGGACTTATGAATGCAAAAATATTTATAGCAGACCTTTTTGTAGTGGCAAGAAACTGGAAACTAAGTAGATGCCCATCAGATGGATAACAGCTGAATTAGTTATAGAATATTATTGTTTTATAATAAATGATCAGCAGGATGATTTCAGGAAAACCTGGAGAGACTTACATGAACTGATACTAAGTGAAGTAAGTAGAACCAGGAGAACATTGTACACAGCAACAGCAAAATTATATGATGACCAATGCTGACGGACATGCCTCTTTTCAACAGCGAGGTCATTCAGGCCAGTTCCAATGGTCTTGTGATGAAGAGAGCTATCTGCACCCAGAGAGAAGGCTATGTGAACTGAGTGTGGATCACAACATAGTATTTTCACCTTTTTTATGGTTGTTTGCTTGCATTTTGTTTTCTTTCTCATTTTTTTCCCTTTTTGATCTGATTTTTCTTGTGCCCCACTATAATTGGGGAAATATGTATAGAAGAATTGCACATGTTGAATACATTGGATTATTTGCTATCTAGGGGAGAGGATTAGAGGAAAGGAGGGAAAAAATTTTTGGGATGCAAGGTTTTGCAAAGATGAATGTTGAAAATTATCTATGTATATGTTTTGAAAATAAACAGCTTTAATTAAAAAAAAATCAGCTATCGTCTTTTGAGTAGCTGAATTAGCCCAGTCTAAAATGCCATGCTTGAGGGAGAGAGACATTATGGGAATCCTTTTACAATTCAACAAACATTTACTGAATGCTTACTTTATTTTATTTTTTTATTTTTTTGCTTTTTGCTGAGGCAATTGGGGTTAAGTGACTTGCCCAGGGTCACACAGCTGTTACGTGTCTGAGACCAGATTTGAACTCAGGGCCTCCTGACTTCAGGGCTGGTGCTCTATCCACTGCGCCACCTAGCTGCCCCAGAATGCTTACTTTATTATCTACAAGAGATTGTTCTAAGTTTAAAGGCAGATTCTAAGAGGGATAATCAAAGTCCTACCTTAAGGTGTTTACAATCTAATAGGGGAGAAGACAAGCATAGACATAACTATAATACAAAAGAAAGAGTGCAACAATATACCACAGGATAGAAAAAGATTACTTTTGTCTTGGGGTCCAGATGGGAAAAAGGATTAGGGAAGATTACTTGCTAGATTTTGAACACTGGGTAGAATTTCAACTGATAGAAATTTGAGAGGAGAATAGTTTGAATAATGAACAAGATATAGGCAAAGACATAAATCAGATAAATCAAGATAAATGTTCAAAGAATGTTGTTTGTATTTTGTCTTCTTTCTCATTTTTTTCCCTTTTTGATCTGATTTTTCTTGTGCAGCAAGATAATTGTATAAATATGTATACATGTATTGGATTTAACATATATTTTAACATGTTTAACATATATTGGATTACTTACCATCTAGGGGAAGGAGTGGGGGAAAGGGGGGAAATTTGGAACACAAGGATTTGCAAAGTTCAATGCTACAAAATTATCCATGCATATGTTTTAAGAATAAAAAGCTTTAATAAAAAATTAAAAAAAAAGAATGGTGAGAAATTGGGTTTGACTGAAGTAGGGAGAAATGAAGTATAGTTCCTTTCCCCAGCAAAATTACATTATATTTATGCTGTTTATCATATATATAGCTATATATTTACATGTTGATCTCTCACCATAGAATGTAAGCTCCTTGAGGTCAAATAATGCTTTGCTTTTGACTTGGGATCTCAAGTCACACTGTGCCTGAGATGATTAATAAATGTTTGGTGATTGATTGATTGAGGGAAAAGATAGGAATAGAACCAGACAGGAGAACCTTGAATGCCAAGTTAGAGTTTAGTTTTTAACCTTAATTCTGAAAGATTTATGCCTCTAATTTCCCTTGAGTTTCATTAGGGGTTAATCCTCTGCCTTGTCAAGAAGTCATCATTAAGCAAAAATTCTATAAAACAAGAGAGTTGGGTGTCATCCAAAGTGGTATGAACAGTTAGTGGCTCTTCCACTGTTAGTGATCTAGGCTCTCAAGGGTTAACCTTTTTTCTCCAGACTGTAAATACCCAAAGGCACCAGATGGGCAAATTGGAAGGGGCTTTGAGGTGTGAAGCTGGGCTGGCAGATTTTTGGGATGGGGAAAGGAAATATCCATGGGGGGGAGGAGGGTACTGGCAGGAGTCAGGCTTCCCGGAACACCCAGTCTCCCAGCTGGCATCTCAAGGAGGAGAGCTGTTGCTGAGAGATGAGAGGGAAACTATCCCCAGAGGTCTTAACAGCCCACTGGAAAGACACCTGGAGAGAATGAAGAACAGAAGCTGGAAGCAAAGTGAGTGTTGGAAGGAAAGACATGGGAAGGGGGGAGGGAGTGTTGGGGAGGGAGAGAGGTAGACAGAGACACTCAGAGACAAAGAGAAGACAGAGAGACAGAGAGATAGTGACAGAGAATCTTAAGGGATGAGGTAGAGGTACCTTGGGGCCAAGCCAGGAGAGAGGAAAGGAAACCAAATAGAGCCAGTTACAGATGGCACTAATTTCAAGGGGGGGGGAGAGGAACAGGAGATGCTCTCCTAGAGGCAAAATGGTACAGATTGGGGAACAGGGTTTTAAACCAACTGGAACAGAGAGAAGATCACCATGAATTCTTTAAAAAATTTTAATTGAAAATCCCCATAAATGCAAATCAACTGCTCCTAGAAAAAGAAAGATGATTAGGAGAAATAGAAGGTTCATTACCTCTTAACTGCAGCAGTCCCTTTCCTATCAACACCACTGTGGCAGCAAAAATACATTAGTTACTTATCCTTCTCCCAGCAGTTCCATCTTCTAATTACATCTTGCTAAGCATGCAAAATACGTTTCCCAATGTATTTCATTTCCGTGAGTGTTGAATGCTGAATTAATTTTTAATCACCCTGGAGCACTTTCATACTGCCATTGACTTTAATTACACAGGACAAAAGTGGTAAAAAGAACAGAGGACCAGAGAGTAGAATTTTCCTTTCCAGGATCCTCCTTCTGAATGAGAATCAAATAAGAATAGCTTGCTTTTTGGCATGCTTTAAGGTTTGCTTTGCAAATACTATCTTATTTGATCCTCACAACAACCTTGGGAGGAAGATACTGATATCATTCCCATTTTACAGATTGAGGAATTTAAGGCTCAGACATTAAGACATTTGCCTAGGGTCACATAAACACTAAATGCATGAGGCTTTATTTTAACTCAGCTCTTCCTGACATATAGTCTGGCACACTAGTCCCTGTATCTTCCAGCTGCCATAAACATAGCCTACATATATGGGGTAGCTTGTCTCCCCAACTACAGACAAAGGTCATAAATGCTTATTAAGCTCCTGCTCCTGCCTGATACTCTGCCGGATAATGAGAGAATATATCAAGTAGGGGAACAGATCTCTGACCTCTTACACATGTACATTCTGAAGTAGAGAATAGCACAACACATATGCTAATTGCTAACTTGTACTGTCTGGATAATAGCTTAATAATAAATATCTTCTGGACCAGATTTGTGATTTCATTAGCTTAGGGAATTCTAGGTGAGGAAGCTCTCTATTAACTAACACAGGCTAGTAAAGAATTGCCTGCCTATGATATTGAGTTAATGGTTGAGAAGAGGGTAAGGTCAAGGTCAATCAGAGAAAGGATTGTGACCCAAGTCTTCCTGAGTCCAAGGTTGACTCTCCACTTCACCAATCTGCCTCATTACTAAGTGTTTTTTGTTTTTGTTTTTATAACACATGGGATAAGTGTTATTGGCACCTAGATGAAGTCATGTGAATTCAGAATGGTCTTTCTCAAAGTCAGATAGCTAAAAATTGGCAGACCAAAGACTCAAACTCAGGACTAAAGCCTAAGTCTGACGTTCTTCCACCTAAGCACATTACTTCTAGCAAAAGGAATTCAAAAACTGGGTCTTGACAGGAAAAGATAATGACAAATGTTGGAGGGGATGTGGGAAAACTAAGACACTAATGCATTGTTGGTGGAGTTGTGAAACAATCCTACCTCTCTGGAGAGCAATTTGGAACTATGCTCAAAGGATTGTAAAACTGCACATATCCTTTGATCCAGCAGTGCCATTACTGTATCTGTATCCCAAAGAAATCATACAAGAGGGGAAAAGATGCACACATACAAAAATGTTTGTTGCAGCTCCTTTTGTGGTAGCAAAGAATTGGAAAATAAGTAGATGCCCATTAATTGGAGAATGGCTGAATAAGTTACAGCATATGAAAGTAATGGAATTTTACTGTTGTATATAAAAAATTATGAACAAGCTGATTTTAGAAAGATCTGGAAAGAAAAAAACTCATGAGAGCGAAACAAGCAGAAGCAGGAATACATTGTTCACAGTAACATCAAGATTGTGGGATGATCAACTATGATAGACTTGGTTCTTCTCAGTGGTTCAGTAATCCAAGGCAATTCCAATAAATTTTGGTTGGAAAACACGATCCACATCCAGATAGAGAATTATGGAGACTGACAGTAAATCAATACATGCTATGTTCACTTTTTTTTCTTTCTTCTTTTTTTCTCCTGTGGTTTTCCACTTTTGTTCTGATTTTTCTCTCTCAACATGATTCAAAAGGAAATATGTTTAAAAAAATGAATGTACATATATAACAAAAGTGTTTTTATGTGTAAGTGGGGAAAATATATATTTTTTTTAAAAGTGGGTCTTGAAAGATGGTTGAATAGAGTTTGGATACTTGAAAACATACATTTGCTGTGACTTATTGTTGTATGGCCTTTGTTTTCAAAGAGGACCAGTGACCTCACAGGGTAATGTCTTGACATCCCCATGAATTGGATTGAAATGAGGCACAATTGCACAAAGTCATCAGTCTCACTCCCTCTTCCAGAATCATTTAAGTCCAGTGGCAAGACAAAAGTCAGGATGACTGGTGATGGTCCAGGATGCAATGGATAACCTTGGAGACTTCAGTGTCTGACTGATCTCTAAGAGTTTTTATAGCTTTCAGTACAAAGTGTTCTCATTCGCATTTTCCACTGGGGGGAAGTCTTCACATATTTGGGGGTAGACACCCCTCCTTTACCCAGTGACAGTTTTGAGGTCAGTGGTTACCCTTAATCTGGTTTCATCTGTCTGCTGAGATAATTCACCAGTAAGTGGCTTCGGTGCATGCTTCAGTTTCTTGGAACCCTAGGTAAGAATTGAGTGACAGATGGACATCAAAGGTAGAAAGCAGCCCTGAAAAAAAAAAGCAAGCCCTTGCTCCAAAAGAGCTAATCCTCCCTTCACACCTATATAGCCTAGTTGCTGAGTACCTCTTATGTAGGGCCCTCTGCTTGGTGCAATAAAAGATATAAAAATAAATAGGACAACAGGACCCAGTTCCTGTCCTTGAGGAGGTTATATTCTATAACTGACAAATGAGGCAGAATTTCATAAGTATAAAAATAGACACAAAGTTGTGTTGTAGAAAACATTCAAGAGATAAAGTTTCTGGGTAATCATTTATTTTATTAATCATGCTAATAGAGAATTAAAAGGGTCAGTGGTACTCTCAAATGGCAAAGATCCTCTCATGGAATGTATGAAACACTTATATGGCCTTGGAAGAGTGGTATTCTTGAGGTTGGCAATCAACTCTAATTGGTTAACAATTAATGAGAAAATAAATATTATAATGAGAGGTAGACCTAATCTAACTGGGTTTGGGGATGTGATGGTCCTTTCAGACCACCCCCAATTTTGTGCAATCTAAAGAATGAATCTAATCCCAGCCAAGCCAGAGTAGAACACAATGGATTTGAATTAACTTTAGATTAAATTCTTGGTAAAGTTCTTTAGTTGGATGGGGCAGCAACTCTCTCTAGATAAGATCGTCTAGGTGGGGTAAATTTTTGGACCAGAACAGATTAAAAAAAAAAGAATTAAAGGGGGCAGCTAGTTGGTACAGTGGATAGAGTACCAGTCCTAAAGTCAGGAAGACCTGAGTTCAAATCTGAATTCAGACACTTAACACTTCTTAGTTGTGTGACCCTGGGCAAGTCATTTAACTCCAATTGACTCAGCAAAAATAAAAAAAAGGAAATAAACCAGGATCTTCCCAATAATTGGTAAATTTAATCATCATTTAGTAATTTTATTAATTTAATAATCTTTTCTCTCAAAGTCTTATGGAAATTCTGAGGAAGGAAGAAATCACTTTTAGATGATAGAAGATGAGGGAAAGTCTTCATGGCAAAAGCATTTAATTGGTTCTTGAAGGACAGACAAAATTTTGATAGGCAGAAACAACGTTAAGGCAATTAAGGTTCAGAACATGATATAAGCAAGGGAATATAAATTTTAAAAAAAATCAAAGGATCAATCAATCAACAAATATTTATTAAGTACTTAACTATCTGCCAGACATAATTCTAAGCTCTGGACATACAAAGACAAAAGACAAACAGTCCCATATCTCTCAAGGAGCTTGCATTCTAATGAGGAAACAACATGTATATACATGACTATAATATATATATATATATACATATATATGTATATATTATGTGCAAGATGAAGATAGAGTAGTTTTAGAGCTGGAAATAGGGATCAAGAAAAGCCTCAAACAGAAGGCGGGAGATATCCAGTGTGGCTACAGCAGCATTCATGTAGGGGAATATTGTTCACAACTTGTTATGTATGTCTCTTCACGACCCCATTTGGGGTTTTCTTGGCAAAGAAACTGGAGTGGTCTGCCATTTCCTTCTCCAGAGGAGGAAATTGAGGCAATTGAGGGTTAAATGACTTGTCCAGGATCTCATAGCTAATAAGTGTCCGAGGCCAGATTTGAATTCTTGCTGACTCTAAGCCCAGGGATTTATCTACAGTGTCACTTAACTGTCCATATGTAAGAGAACAGTGAGAACAAAAATTAGAAAGATAGACTGGGTCTAGATTTTGGAGGGCTTTGAATGCCACGTTGAGGAGCTTGGATTTAATGCTGTAGGTTATGTAGTTTTTTGAGAGGAGTGAGTTAGAATCCGAATTGTTTGTGTTAGGAAGATTATACTGTGTGGATGGATTGGAAACTGGCAAAGATTGAAGGTAGGAAGACCTTTTTGCAGGCTACTAAAGTCATCAAAGTGAGCAGTGACAAGAGGCTGGAACAGGGCCAGGAGTGGAGAGCAGGTGAATGGAAAAGTTGTTCCCCCAACTTCTTGTTTAGTTCCCACCACAGGGTGTGGGGGCAGGTCTAGGAGGAAGGAGGGAATGGAAGTTCTATGGTGGAGTTAGATGTCAGAGGGTATTTCCTCTCCCAAACTGGGAATGAGGCCTGATTTCCTCCAGAAACATGTCAAGAGACAAAGGAAATCCTGTTGGAGCTGGTCCAAGAGAAGCCCTGTGACCAGCACCCAAGCTAGTTCAAACTCAAAAACAGGTTCTTTTCTTCTGTGGTCCTGTGCTTGTCTTTTGGGGACTTCCAGAGAGAATCACATTTTTTCCACCAGTGACTTTGGATTCTAAGTAATTCTTGCTTCAGAATTATAAAGTAGGCAAAGTTTGTCTTCCCCAAGAAAGCTCCTTTGTGTTTATCCTTTCAACTTTTCAGAGACAAAGGCAACTTTGGGCCATCCCCAAAGACTCTGATGAACTAATTTGTCTTAAAGTACTAGCAACCAATAATATATTATGGTCTTACCCTTTCCAGGAATACTTGCTTTTTTTAAAAAAAATAGCTTTTAATGTTCAAAATTCATGCAAAGATAGTTTTCAACATTCACCCTTGCAAAACTCTGTGTTCCAAGTTTTTCTCCTTCCCTTCCCCCCACCCTCTTCCCCTAGACAGCAAGCAATCCAATATATGTTAAACATGTGCAATTCTTCTATACGTATTTCCACATTTATTATGCCAGCAGCTCTTTTTGTAGTGGAAAAAAAAACAAGCTGGAAATCAAAAAGTTAACCTATCAATTAAGGAATGGCTAAGCAAAAAAAAAAAAAATAGCATATACTTTTTATGCTGTAAAAAAATGATAAGGAGGGATGAGTTTAGAAAAACACAGGAAGACTTGTATGAATTGATACAGAAAGAAGTGAGCAAAGCCAAGAGAACAAATTGTACAGTAATAAGAACACTGAAAGGGTAAATAACTGAAATACAATATCTCTGATCAATGAAATGACCAACCATGATTCTAGATGCTCTTACACTTCCTGGAAGAGAGGAAATGGATTACACTTTTTTTTTGCTGAGGCAATTGAAGTTAAGTGACTTGTCCAGAGTCACACAGCTAGGGAATGTTAAGTGTCTGAGAGTAGATTTGAACTCAGGTTCTCCTGACTTCAGGGTTGGTGCTCTAACCATTGCGCCACCTAGCTGCCCCAATATATACATTTTTGAACATGGATGAAGTAGGACTTTGTTTTGCTTGACTGCATATTTGCTACTAGTTTTCTTTTAAATTGAATTGGTGAAAGAAAAAATTTAATACATGTTAATAAATAAAGGAAAAAAAAGTATAGTGACCAACCTCCTGATTTCCTTCAAGTCCCAGCTAAAATCCCACCTTTCCCCGCAATAGTATTTTATTTTTCCAAGTACATGTAAAGATAGTTTCCAACATTAATTTTTGTAAGATTTTGAGTTCCAATTTTTTCCCCTTCTTCCCTTACCTCCCTATTTCCCAAGACAGCAAGCAATCTAATATGGGTTATATTTGTACAATACTTTAAAACATATTTCCATATTTGTCATGTTGTGGAAAAAAATCAGAAAAAAAAACATGAGATAGAAAAAAGCAAAAAATGAACAAAAAATGGTGAAAATAGTATGCATCAATCTTTATTTAGTCTCCATAGTCCTCTCTCTGAATTGGATAGTATTTTCCATCTCAAGTCTATTGGAATTGTCTTAGATCACCACATTGCTGAGAAGAGCTAAGTCTATCTTAGTTGATCATGACATTATCTTGTTACTGGGTACGATGTTTTCCTGGTTCTGCTCACATCACTCAGCATCAATTCATGTAGGTCTTTTCAGGTTTTTCTGAAATCAACCTGTTCATCATTTCTTACAGAACAATAATATTCAATTACATTCATATACCATAATTTATTCAGCCATTCCCTAACTGATGGCATCCATTCATTTTCTAATTCCTTGGCAATACAAAAAAAGTTGCTACAAACATAAAATCCCACCTTTTACAGGAAGCCTTTCCCCTCCTTTTAATTTTAGTTCTCTCCTTCTGTTTTACTTATTTTATATATATATATATATATGCATATACATATATCTTATTTGTATGTGGTTTAAATGTTTTTTTTCCACATTAGATTGAGTTCCTTGAGAGTAAGAATTATCTTTTACCCCTCTTTGTATACCTAGTGTTTAGCACAATGCCAGACACATAATAGGAGCTTAATAAATGTTTACTGGTTAATTAAGAATATGGTTACTGCTGTTCACTCCCCCTAGGAAAAGGACTATAGTACAGGTTCCCAAGCCAATGGCCTCATTATTCTTTAGGAATATTGCACTTGGGAGTTATCCTGACAAGAGAACCAGACTAATGCATTTGCCATCCTCTCTTCATCCTGTTTGAAGCAACTGGGAATGTTGCCCCATTTAGATATAAATGAGCCCCAGTAGTAAACTCTCTTTTGCTCATGGAGGTGATGAAAAAGATAGGAAAGGACTATCTGAGGATTCATTTGGATTGACTGTGCTTCCAGCATTTCTGAAGCAGCTGGAAGCTCTTTGCACTCTCAGATTGCTACCTGGGACCATTTTCTTATATTGAATGAATTGAGGGTGGGGATAAAAGGCTACTTCCTCTTTTCTTGAGTGATGGTGCCACTGATTGTTTAAATTGTCAATTAAAATTTCAGCAGGCTGAGCTGATCATAAGAGATAACTCAGATAATCGGTGACATTTGTAGCATTTATGGGAATAGAGAATGGGCTCCTTCCATTATCTTTTTATAAGCAGCTAGGTGTTCAGTGGAGCCTCAGACACTTACTGGTTGAATATCTTTGGGTTTGTCACTTTACTTCTGTCTGCCTCAGTTTCCCCACCTGTAAAATGGAAATGGTAATAATAGTACTTATCTCTTAAGTTGTGAGAATAAAATGAGAAAATGTGTATATGATACTTTGCAAACTTTAAACTGTTGTAGAAATGCTGGTTATATCCCATAACTTTCTCTGAAATTATTTCATAAATCCCTGCATTGAATGATCATATCATCTTCTGTACAGTCTCCCTGACTAGGCCACTATTCCTTGAGAGATATAAGTTCCCACGATACTTGTAAGTATGGCTAGTTTTACATATAGTGTGATGTCAAGGGTCTTTCAAAGGCCTAGCTGGTCCCTTTCAAAAGACCTCTCCAATAAGTTCCCTGATTCTTTATATTCCATTGTCAGGGGACAAAATCTGTTATAGCTTCAGAGACAAGGCAAGAACCTATGAAGAAGGAGCACTTTAGGAATATTGCACTTGGGAGTTATCCTGACAAGAGAACCAGACTAATGCATTTGCCATCCTCTCTTCATCCTGTTTAAAGCAACTGGGAATGTTGCCCCATTTAGATATGAATGTGGCCCAGTTCATATTTACATTATATTTCATAATTACAAAGACTTTTAAAAAAATCATTATAAAAGTGTCCTCATTTCCCACACAGCTGACTGCCTAGATTTCAAGATCTTCAGAAACTTGTTTAGCAAGATGAAATCAACTGTGAAACACACACATACTTGGCACCCTCTGCTCTGGGACCCTTCCCTCCCTCTGATCAGAAAGGATGAATATTGGACATTGGGGAGTTCCTCCCTGAAACTCCACAATTTAAGTAGGGCAACTAGAAAATTTGCTTTATCATTTCCCACTCAGATGACCTTCTGGATTTTATAATCTCCAGGAACTTATTCTATAAAATAAAACCAACCCTGAAACTCATACCTTCTTAGATCATTTCCCACCCAGCTATATGATTTCATTATGCCCCTCCAAGTAACTTTCCCCAGCTCCTACAGCCTCCCCAATCCAATTTTCAGTTTTTTTTTTTTTATGTGTTGTCTTGTACCATTAGCCTGTGAGCTCCTCGAGGGCAGGGGTTGTCTTATTCCTTCTTTGATAACCACAGAGCTAGCACATTGTAGGTGCTTAATAAATATTTATCTTTTGACTCCGCCTAATCTCATTCAATCAGCTTTGAAATGAACAATGGGACTATTATTGTACCCATTTTATAAATGAACAAACTGAAACTCAGAGAAGTGAGGTGATTTAGGACCTTCAGTATGTTGTGGAAGCAGGATTTGATTTAATCTTTTTATTCTAATTCTGTGTTTGTTCTATACTGAAGTGTAAATCACCCTTATCAGAATCTTTCTTGAGAGCTGATTGTGATAGGGAATAGTGAAAAAGTCTATATAGGGCCTCAACTACTAGAACAGAATCTTGACTTTATCTAGGAGACAATAGGGAGCTATTGAAGGTTTTTCAGCAGGGTGATGAAGCAATCATAACTGTATGTGTTAGGAAGATCATCTGGTATCACACCCTTTGGGTGTGGACTTTGAGATCCTCTGGGGGTACCGGTGAGGATGGCAGAAATCATAAAATTTGTTAAAAAATAAGCCAGCTTCTGCTGGGTTTGTTCTGATTCTGGTACCCAATGTTCATCTCAGTGCTGATTAGCAAAAACTAGTTGGGAAAGAGGCACTGGAAAGATGCTGGCAGCTGATAGTCTGTGTCTTTCACACAATCAGCCCTTCAGGAAGAAGCCAGAAAGGAAGTTGCTCAAATGATTATCCTTTGAAGGTCTTTGGGTACTCCACCCTTAAATGGAGACAGAACCAAAGGGAAGAGGGACCTTTGTATGAACCTCCTTATGAGCGAGGGTATGTGTATAAGGTTGTGGGGGAGGGAGGGAGTTGGAGGTGAGAGCAAGAGGGTCCTCAGGTGGGCAGATGGCATGTGTGAGGCATGTTGGACTAAATCCAGGGATCAGAGTTCATAAAGTGTTAGAACCGGAAAGGATCTTGGAAATAATCTAGCTCAACATGAACATTTTATTAGTATTAACAAATTAAGAACTAATTTTACAAATAATTGCTGACACTTATATAATGATTTAAGATTAACAAAGCATTTTACATACATCATCTCCCTTGAACTTCACATTCATTCTGTTCGTATATTATGATCTTGAATTTACAGATTCAGAGACTGCATCTGAGAGAGGTAATGACTTTCTTAATGATACAAGTGAACTAGCAGTAAATGTTGCAGGTGATATTCAGACTCTGATGTCCCCCTGACTTCAATCCTGGGACTCCTCACACTACAGCTGCCATTCTGGGCTGCAAGTGTATACCTGAGCTGCCTTTTTGTGCTTCTGTCTCGTGAGGGGAGGAAATGGGAACAGCAACCATGTCCACTGTCCATTAATTGCAGAGTGTTCTGTGCTGGACCTCACGTGCACAGCCAGGCAATCCAATTGGTCTGAGAAGCTAAGACAGAAGGGAAGTTGGGAAACACAAATGAACCAACCCCACCCACCCCTTTGTGGCAAGGAAATAGCCTGAGCCAATTTCCTTTCTGAGAACAGGAAAGAGTCAGGAAACAGTGGTGGCCTGGGAAGATCTGGTTGATTGGATATCAGACAGACATACAGACAAAAGAGAGAGAGAGAGGCAGAGAGACAGAGAGATAGGGAGGGAGAGAGAGAGAGAGAGTCAAAGAGAGAGAGAGAAAAACACAGAACTAAAGAGAATCTGGGACTCCTTTCCCAAGGTGACATTTTCCTAAACTGCACTCTCAGAGGTTCTAGGTCCCCCAATACTGGCTCTGGGGGGTTGGTCTGGGCTCCAGACACAAGGACACATCCTCCTTATGATGCTGACCAGCTTTGTGACCTTCTGGACCTGTTTTTTCATCTATAAATGAAGTAACAGTCTTTTAGTATCTATCTCAACAGGTTATGAGGCTCAAATGAAATAAAAGATAAGATTCAAACTATCAAGAATACCATAATTCTTTCATCTAGTCACCAGGCCTTACAATCTTGCTGCCATCCTTAACTCTCTCTCTCCCTCACCCCCACTAAGTTATCAATCCTGTCATTTCTACCTTCATTACATCTCTTATGTAAACTCCTTCTTTGCTCAAACTCCATCATCTCATGACTGATAATCTCTCAGCCATTGAAGTGACCTAATGTTTGGTCTCCTGGCCTCAAGTCTCTCCCCCCTTCAGTTCATCCTCCATTTAGCTGTCAAAATGACCTTTCTAAAGCCGAATCCCATTCTCCTTTTATCTCCACTCTCCTTTCAATACATTCTGGCAACTAGTTCCCTATTGACCTTAGGTCTAAATATAAAATCGTTTGTTTCTATAACCTGTCCCCTTCCTATCTTTCTGGACTTTTTTTTTTAACAGCTTTATTTGCCACCTAGAACTCTGAGATCTAGTTCCTTTTATTTTATTTTATTTTTTTTTTGATTTGTACTATCATGTTGAATTTAATATACTTTTAAATTCTTTTTCTGTGATTTTTGTTTATTCATTTATTTTTGGAAGGGTTTTATTATTTTTATTGAAGCTTTTTATTTTCAAAGCATATGCAAGGATAATTTTTCACCATTGACCCCTGTAAAACCTTGTGTTCCATTTTTTCTCCTTTTTCCCCATTCCTTCCCCTAGATGGCAAGTAATCCAATATATGTTAAACATGGTAAAAATATATGTAAATGGCATCTAGTTCCTAAAACTAAACTTGACTGTTTTCACTGGTTCTTCCCCATACTTAGAATTCTATGCCTCCTCATTTCTGTCTCTTGGCTTCCTTGGTTTCCTTCAAATCTCAGCTAAAATCCCACCTTCTTCAAGCCTTTCCTGATCCCTCTTTGTTGCTCATCTCCAATTTATCCTGTCTGTCCTGTATCTTGTTTGTACAGAGCTGTTTGCATGTTGTTTCTTCCATTAGATTGTGAGCTCCTTGAGGGCAGGCACTGTATTTTGCCTTCTTTTGCAGCCCCTACACTTAGTACAATGCCTGACAGGCAGTTTTTGTTGTTGTTCATGGGAAATGTTGTTCATAATCCCATTTGGGATTTTCTTGGCAAATTCATTAGAGTGGTTTGTCATTTCCTGCTGCAGCTCATTTTACAGATGAGAAAACTGAGGCAGACAGGGTTAAATGACTTGTCCAGGATCCAGCCGAGGCCAGATTTGAACTCAGGAAGATGAGTCTTACTGATTTTGAACCTTATGCTCTAGTAGGCTCTTACTAAATGCCAGGTGACTGACAATTACTGTTGTTGATGTTAAAATATTCAACAAGTTAAGCAATTCTGACTGAATGTGTGTGTGAGGGGAACGTTGGATGAAGAATTGTGTGAGGTGAGCCAGGAAAGAGCTAACAAGGTATTGGATTAAAGACTCCAGAGTTAAAAAAAAAACAAGATGGATAAATCTGCTTTGGGAGAAATAGGTTAAGAGGTGAAGAGTCGGGGCAGAGACTTATTATTTCCACGAGCATTTCCCTAACAGAATCTCTGGGTCTCAGGTTTCAGTCTAGGTGTGACCCAATCTCCTGCTCGATGCACAGAGGTTAGTGGACCAGAATGCCTTGCTCCTGATACTAATGACTCATTCCAGCCTCTCTATTGCCCTCCATCCTGGGTGTGTCCTGTAAACAAGCAAACTATTCTTTTTGCTCCCCCCAAAGTTTGAGATGTTGAAGAAGGATGAAGTGAGAGGTTGAATGGGTCCATTTTAGGACAAAACAAAACTAATATGTTCTTATTGGAAGCCATTAAAGAACATTATCTCTAATGTTGCTAAATTATGATTATATTATGAGATATATATGATAATATATATGTTATATGATAATGAAGGAGGGGGGTGGTCTTGGAAGAATTCACCAGGAAAAGTGGGATTTGAACTGAGGTTTGAAGGACGGGTAGAATTTATGTGTGCAGGGGATGGAAAAGGCATCCCAAGGTGACAAAAGCAGTGACTACTTGAGGAAAAGCTTAGGGGTAGGTTGAATCATATGTGTAAGTATAGAACCCACTCCCTCTGAAGAGCCCTCAAATGGAGCTTTTTTTTAAACCTAGCAGCTGGCTCCTGGGGGTGAGGGTGGTGGGGTGACAGTTCCACAGAGACCTAGGAGTAGACTTTTCCATCAGGCACAGATCTGGTCAGTCCCAAAACTAGAAGGGAAAAGGAATAGTTCAGCAGATATCAGGTGCTTGGGGACAAATAAAGATAAAATGAGAGACCTGTTTCCAAATAGAAACTACCTGACTGACCTTTCTCCCCTTTGGTCTTTAGATTTCCAATTATAGCTTGGAGTTTACCTGTGGTTCATCATAGCCATAAAAACCACAATCAGCCGATACTGTACTCTGTGCCCTGGGAGTTTCCAATACAGGGGAAATAGAACCATAAACACCACTGGGGGAGGGAGGAGGAGGAGGAAGAGATTAACTTGTCCTTTCCCCTCTCTTTGTTTTACTATCATCTTAGCACTTATTTGTAGGAAACTGTAATACTGTGGAAAGAATTCCCAGATTGTAAAGCTAGAAGGGATGGGAGAGATGATCTACTCCTATATTATCATTTTACCTCCCCAGAGGGGAGAAATGATTTAGGGAGGTCACCTAGGGAATAATAGAGCCATGACCGAAGCTTGGGCTACATGGCTCCAGTGCTAGGAGAACTGAGCAATTCTACCTTGAGCAAAATACTTCCCCATATGCCTCGGTTTCCTGTGGAAAACACTTATTTCTATATTTCAGGGATGAGCTCTGGTGTGTCTGGGCCAGCTTCTGGAGGGCAGGCAATGTCTTCTCCTCCCCCCACAGTGCCTAGGACCAAAAGGAGAACACACTACAGTTAGTGCTTAATGTGCCTTGCATGTTCACTGTTTTCATAGCCTTTCTCTCCTTCTGCCTATCAAAACCCAATCTCCAGAAAACATCTGATAACCTCTGAGTTTAGCATTGAGGAGAAAAAAATCAATGGTAAGGAATCCTTTCAGGAACAGGACAATATACTTACCTGATTCTGAGCTATATAGAAGAGCCCAAGGCTTATTTCTCTTCAGTCTTTATCAGTTCCTTTGATTCTCTCTGCATTCTTATAACTGAAAAGATAGCAAAAAAAGAATGCAGATTCAATTCAGTAAATATTTATTTAGTATCTACTATGCATAGGATGTGGGGCTAGGTGCTAGGAATTTCTTTGGGGGAGGGGGTAAGGATGAGGAAGAGGGGTTGTAGATGCATGATTTTGTAGGTATGAAGAGCTCCCAGAAAGGAAATTTCTCCATGATTACATTTGGGCATTATCTCTGAAACTTTTAGTCTTAGTCACCTGGAGACAATGAGAAGTTAAGTGACATTCCCAGAGTCATACACCCAGTATGGATCACAGGCTGGTCTTGGACACAAGTCCTCACCAAGACCAGATCTCTATCTATTAAGTCAAGCTGTGCTAGGAATAATACAAAGTCAATAATAATAATAAAAACACTCAGTCTCTAGAATCAAGGGCTTAGGTGATACAATGGATAGAGCATTGGGCCTAGAATTAAGAAGTTGCTTTTGTATAGTCATTTTCAGACTACTCTTTGTGTCCCCTCCTGAAAATTTCTTGGATGGTTTGCTATTTCCTTCTCCAACTCATTATGCAGTTGAGGAAACTGAAATAGAGTTAAGTGACTTGACAAGGGTAATACAACTAGTTAGTACCTGAGGATAATTTTGAACTCAGATCTTCTTGATTCCAGGCCTACTGTGTCACCTGCATTCAAATATGGCCTCAAATACTTATTAACTGTGTGACATTGGGCAAGTCATTTAACCTCTATCTGCCTCAATTTTCTCAACAATAAAATGAAGATGATCATAGCACCTACCTCTCAGAGTTGTAAAGATCAAATGAGATAATATTTGTAAAGCCTTTAGCACATGGATGGCAATATGAAATACTTGGTTCCTTCCTTCTTGGCTTTGTCAATAACTTGTAGTATGACCTTAGTCACCACTTAGCTTTTCTAGGCCCCAGTTTTTCCATTTGTAAAATGAAGTTGGATTAGACAATTTCTTCCAGCTCTAAGATTCTATGAAACAGAGAAAAAAAAAAATCACTGAAATAAAACTTCAACATATTAATTTAGCCTATTTAAAGAATGGGGATTTTTAACCCAAGTCTCACTGGTGATGAGTTCTTCAATGTTAGGTGAGGTTAGCAGAGGAATTGATAAAAATTAATCCTTGAGGCAAGTAGAGAGAAGGCCCTGATAGAGATCAATTTAGTTCCATGGTCCTGCCCTTTGGGGAGGTGGTCCTGTCTGAAATCCAAATTATGTCAAACTCTTGAGACCCACCCTCTGTAGAGGTCTCCAGCAGTCTCACCTTGTCATGTCCTGTCAGAAATCCCAGTCATGTCCCTAAGGTTAAATGTTCCCTATAAAACCTACTTATGCGCCTTCCCATGGCTGGCACTCTCCTCTAGGTCAGCCCATCACAGCATCCTGCCTTGTGGTATTTCCCTTCCCCCATCCCACAGGGTATTTCTCCTAACTCCATTATGCTTCCCACCCCACTTCTCCTCCTTACAGCTCTTTTAAAAAAAATTAATTTATACACACACACACACACACATTTTTTTTTTGTTAAACCTTTTTATTTACAAAACATGCATGGATAATTTTTCAACATTAACACTTGCAAAATCTTCTGTTCCAAATTATCCCCTCCTTCCCCCCCCACTCCCTCCCTTGGATGGCAAGTAGTCCAATATATGTTAAATATGCTAAAATATATGTTAAATCCAATATATGTATATATGTGTATATATACATATATACATATTTATACAGTTATCTTGCTGCACAAGAAAAATCGGATCAAGAAGGAAAAAAAAAACTGAGAAAGAAAACAAAATGCAAGCCAACAGAGAGAGTGAGAATGCTATGTTGTGGTCCACACTCAGTTTCCACGGTCCTCTCTCTGGGTGTAGATGGCTCTCTTCATGATTGAACTATTAGAACTGGTTTGAAACATCTCATTGTTGAAGAGAGCCACATCCATCAGAATGATCTCCTGGTTCTGCTCATTTCACTCAGCATCAGTTCATGTAGGTCTCTCCAGGCCTCTTTGAAATCATCCTGCTGGTCATTAATATTCCATAACATTCATATACCATAATTTATTCATCTATTCTAGCTAACTAATTCTTTGAGGATCTAAGTTCCTTTTAGGATTTAGCCTGCCAGATAAGGGCATGCCCCAACCTCATGGGGTGCTCCCTTTTCACTAGGTAATTATGAATTCCACTGATCTGCCACTCTATTTCATATTTACCATTCCTGATGTTTATTGTATCTCTTCTCTTAAATAAATCTACCTTTTGCCAAAAAGAATGGACATTGTGAATTCTTCAGTGACCATACCCCAAGCTTTGGTGCTCACCATCATCTGGTGACTACATCACCCACATCATTTTGATTCTTGAACCACATCATTTGGTGTCAAATCCCACATCATAAATTACATCACTGATTGATAAGTCAGGTCCCTCTAAACCTCCTCTTCCCTTCAAGATGCTAAGGATACTCTAGTTCTTCTTAAACTTTTCCACTTGTGACCCCTTTTTGCCTGAGAAATCTTTATGTGACCCTGGGTATACAGATATGCAAAATAGATATACAAATAAAATATTTATTTGATAATAAATCATATTTCACAACCCCCACATTCAGTTACAAGACCCCATATGGAATCATGAATCATAGTTTAAAAAGCTAAGCTCTAGAGTAGTTATGAGGTTCTCCTCTATGCTATAAGCTCAAGCTCCCATTTTCTGGTGTGTTCTTCCCAATATCAGTGACAAATTAGTATTAATTTGCTTTCACAAAGGGATATTTGCTGAAAATTTTTGGCAAACAGAAATATAAATATTTCCCTCAATACCTGGGAAGTACATTCTTTCTATATTACTTTTTATCCTAGGGAGAGTGGGCTCAGTTGTCCTAAAATCTGGCTCCCAGACTTCTGAAGACTTCTCCACATCTTTCTAAGGTTCACAAGGTCTCAGCTTAAACTAATAAGTCAGGTTCATCCAAGAGTAGGAAAGAACAAATGTAAAGAAACAAAAAAAATAGAGCCCTATATCAAAAGCCACAAGTCAAGGTAGGTGGGGGGTGTAATTTAGTGGTACTAGTCCCCCCCCATTTAGAGGCTTATAGCATTCTTGCCTCTTCAATTAAACATATTTAGGAGAAAGGAGAAAGGGATGGAAGAAAAGAAAGAAGAGATGGAGGACAAAAGAAGGAGAAAAGAGAAAGAAGTAGGATGGGACCAAGGAAAGAGAAAGAAGGAGGGAAGAGAATTGATTTGATGCATTAGTGCCTTTTAATGTCTTTTAAGATCCATTTCTCTCCATGGCTCAACAGCCTATGAAAAGATTGTTTCTTCAGTACATGGTTAGTGTACTGGAAACAGAATACTTGAACAAACTTCAAAGTCCCTGTGGTAGTTTGCATCAGATCAGTCCCATTGTGCATGCTCATAAATCCTGGGATCTTATTGAACTACCAAATCAAACACATCTCTTATTTAATAAAGAGTCCAAATAATTAACATGGGAATGTCTCCAGTCAGGGGGTAGATTGTGTTGAGAGTAGGAGGTATGGCATACTATAGAATTCCCAGTGTCCCACATTTTTATTCAGAAAAAATAAAATTACTCATTTTTGATGACTGAGCTCTTGAAGAGTCAGGATCACAGCAGTTTGATATTGTGGCAAGAGTTTAAAGCTGTTAAAATTGAATAAGGAAGTAAAGGAGGTAAAGAGAGTGATAAAATTTGTCCTGTGCAGTTGATCACAATGTGATAACTACATTTTGTGAGGTCCTTGAGGTCAAGGGTCATAGCTTACACAAATTTGTATAATATTGCTAGCTTGGCCTTCAGTAAATGCTTGTTGATGGTAGTTTATTCCCCTTTACTACTAGTTGGTTCTTCCAAAGGCAGCCTAGGATAGGGAAGGAACATAGAGAGCAAAACTACTCAAGATCAGACTAACATCCCAATTTTTTCTGGTTTCAGCACCGACTCCCTAGGATGGCTTCTTCCTACTATCTTCATGTGTTGCCCTTTAACTCAAAGGACCTCATTCACTTAAAATTCACATGGTCAGTCAGATGACAAAGTGCTCCAAGATACCCAGTCTGACCTGTCTGTCTGCCTGTCAGGAACCAGCTCCCTCTACCCCTCTAAGAGATGATCTCCGGGCTGTGGATCCTCTTCCAGAGGATCCCCTATCCTGCTTGCCAATCCAGAAAGGCAATGGAGCCAAATTCCCCAAAGAATTTCAGAAAGGTCTGATAGTTCCATCTTAGTGAGTACTTTTCCATTCACTCTCTTACTCACTCACTCATTCATTCATTCACCTGGGCCTACTGCTATAAAATGGTCATCTGTCAAAGGGGATTCCTTCAAACTCTGCTCTCAGTCTTGATCTCCCCTTCTTTCCTTGCTCCATCCCTACTCCAAGAGATTAAGGCATACCCAATTCTTGCTCTCAACTAGCTATTAATCTTTTCTAGCTTCTTAATGTTACTTACATTAACCAATTAACAGCTCTAAAACAGCAATAGTCCATTTTATAGAGCCTTTAAGGTTTACAAAGAGCTTTAATACATTATTCTATTTGAGTCTCACAACAACTCGGGGAGTAGATGCTACTTTTATCCCCATCTTACAGTTGAGGAAACTGAGGCTCAGAGAGATGAAATGATTTGTTCAGGGGCCAAGTTCTAAGGTGAGATTTGAATATGGGTGTTCCCAATCTATAACTATGAAGCGCTGGGACCTTAGCACTCCCATTATGACAGACTACAAGCTCCCCTCAAATCAGCAGGTCTTAACAGAGGGACCACAGATAACACTCTCCATATACTAGTGTGAATACATTTAAAGTAGAGTGTGATATGTGTGTGTGCATCCCCCATGCTGACTGATGAGCTGCGGAACTCTGGATTTGGACATCAGAAAGCTTTGATTTATGTCCAGGCCTTAGGTACCAGTTGTACCGAAATCATTATCTGACTTTGGGAAAGTGAATTCACTTCTCTGAAACTTGGTTTCCTCATCTATAAAATGGGGATAATAATACTGACAGGTTGTTGCAAGGAATATACTTTGTTAACCTTAAAATGTTTTTAAAAAGTTTGTTTTCTTAGGTTTGGGTATGAATTTGAATAAGTATAATAGTATGTATGTATGAATTTGTATGAATTATGAAGGAATGGGTACTATGTGATAGTAAAGCTAACATTTACATGGCATTTTATGAACATTTTCTATTTTGATCTTCACAAAATCCTTGTGAGGTAGGTAAGTGCCATTACTGCCTATCTAATTAGTGATTACATGGGCAGTTAAGTGGCAGTGGATGAGTTTTAGAGCTAGTCAGGAAAATCTGAATTCAAAATCTGCCTCCAAACTTACTAGCTGAGTGACCTTGGACAAATGATTTAATCTGTATTCCTCAGTTTCCTCCTCTATGAAAAGGGATGATAATATCGCAACTCACCCATGATTATGATGACGATAAACTAAAACAGTATTTGTAAAGCAACTGGCAAACCTTCAAGAACTGTGTAAATGCTAAATGCTATAATTTTCATTTCACAGACAGGAAACTAAGCACGAGAGAAACTGAATGACTTGCTTTAACTGGAACAGATATGGAGATATGAGGGTGGGATTCTAATGAGGAGTCTTTCTCACTCCCAGTGAAGGCCTCGGTGTGAACCGAAAGCTGTCTGCTTTGGGGTGGCTGTATTATGTGAGTATCTGTAGCATGTGTGAGTGAAATGTGTTATGTATGTGTGATTTTTGATGGAATGCATGTGTGAGCCTCTGTGTGATCTGTTCAAGCACATGTGTGAATCTCTTAAAGATAATTTACTCAACACACATTCTGCCCCCCCCAGCAAGAATTTGGGGGGGACGGCAACCTAGTGAGTTGTGATCCCCAGGCTGGATAAGAAGGGAATCTATCAATATGGCTGCTCCTATGGGACAGGTGCCTTCTCCCTCCCCTGGCCCACCTCCCATCCCTTTTCTGAGTAATAGGCTTTTCTGCCAAGGAAGCAACAAAGCCTTTGTGAGCACAAAGCCCGGTTCCTGGTTGTACTTACCACTTGTTTTTTTAGAAGGAAAATTGCTGGTGACACTTTCCTTCCCTTTTCCAGAGGGAGTCTTTCAGAACAGATGTGTTTTCACACTGAGGCTTACACCCCGGCAGCACCTAATTATTTCTCAGTATTGTTGCCATAAATCTGGGGAATATTAGAATAATGGAGCCATATGGCGGCATTGTAAGAGGGGAGAAAACCGCCAAAGCCATTGTGTGGGGCAGGGAGTGAAAGAGAGGGGAGAGGGAGAAAACGGAAAAGAATGAGGGGAAAAGAAAAGAAGGAAAGGGGGAAGGGAAAGGGAAGGAGAGGGAGGGAGAAAGGGGAAAGGCAAAGGGAAATGGAGAAAAGGGAAGGAGGGGAGGTAAGAGAAAAAGAGAGAAAAGAAAAATTGGGGGAAGAGAAGGC
>JAJPUD010003048.1:78862-141404 GCA_023553655.1 Myrmecobius fasciatus | reverse complement strand
GGGGCAAAGGGGAAGAGGGAAAGAGGAGAGGGAGAAAAAGAGAGAGGGGAAGAGAGTGAAGGGAGAAAAGAAGAGAGAGGGGGAAGAGAAAGAAAAAGAAAAAAGAGAAGGGAGAAAAAAGAAGGAAGTTGAAGGTATAATGGAGAGGACAAAGAGAAGGAAGAAGGAAAGCAAAGAGAGAGAAGAAGAGTGAGAGAAAGCAAAAAAAGGAGAGAGGAGAAGAATGAAAGAAAGATGGGAAAGAGGAGATAGATGTGGGTGAGGAAATTTCAGATGGGAAAAACAGTGGCAAAATTAAGTATAGAAGGAGAACTTCGAACTGAAAAGATGAAAAGATAACAATTCTCTGAGGGTGGAGAAGTGAAGTCATAATTGTGTGTGAGGTTAGTATGTGAGGCAGATACAAGGTAGAGGAGAGGTTTTGTTTGTGCCCCCCACCCCTTAACGACTCTCCACAATCCATTCACCTGTGTGGGAGTTTCAAAGCTAGACTCATTCAGCTGGAATTAAAAAGCTGATTGAGGCTGAACTGGACCAAGGAAAAGCTTCTAGCCGAACCTCAGATTAATTTCGACTTCAGTCAACAGATGGACCCCCACCTATCATTATGAGTCACCTTCCTCAACACCTTCCGGGAGAGGAAAAGACCTGGCAGGAGAGGAGAGGTGAGGGATGAAGGGGCAGGATCTCTCTCTCTCTCTCTCTCTCTCTCTCTCTCTCTCTCTCTCTCTCTGTCTCTCTCTCTCTGTCTCTCTCTCTGTCTCTCTCTCTCCATCTTTTCTCTTTTCTTCCCTCTCCCTTCTTTCCTCTCCTCTCCTTTCCTCTTCTCTCTCTCCCTCTTTCTGTCTCTGCCTCTCTGTTTCTCTTTCACTCTCCCTCTCTCTCTTTTTCCCTCCCTCTCAAAAACAAACAATATTGACATACTTCACTCCTAGTAAGAGGAGCTAAATAGCTTTTATACCCTCAGAAAGTATTGAAGGAGGTATTCTGAAGTGCCTCCTTTCCCCTTAAATACAACATTCAAATGTGACATCCACTATGATAAAAATCTGTTGTTGTTATTCTATTATTTCAATGATGAGGACCATGAGGGCAGGACAAATGACTGATATCTGGTTATCATTGCTCCAAAGTTAGGGAAGCTGAGTAAAAAGAAAAGTTGTTCCAGGAGAAACTTGATCAGACTACTGGATCAACCCAGTACTTGCCTGGCACATATAAGGACTAAATGCTTTTTAACTGTAAGCAATAGTCCTTAAATGAGGGGTGAAATCTCCAGTAAATAAAGATAGCAGAAAGGAAAAGGCAGCTCAGGGGAGATTATTGTAGTGATGGTACTAGTCAATAGGAAGGAGAGATGATGCTGCTTGAAGATCCTAGGAAGAATCCTAGGAAGTGCAGAACCTCTAATAGGGAGTTTGGATGATAGCAATTTAGAGTGTAATTTTAAAAAGTAGGCCTGAAACTCAGAAAACAGAGTACCTTACTTTCCTCTGTGCCCAAAAAAGTTCTCCCCAGATCCTGGACAGAATTAAAGGTGGGGTGGGCTGAAAAGGTTGCTACCTACCAGGAGGAATGAAGGGAGTAAACTGGAAAAAATTGTCAATCAACCAATAAACATTCAGTTATCATCACCCACTATGTGACAGCTCTATGCTAGGCACTGGGGTTACACATACAAGTACAAAGATGGAAAAAAGCTCTGCTTGGGAGGATCTTACAGTCTAATAAGAGATACAAGTGTGTATATATATATATATAATTAACATAAAGTGAATTGTACAAATACTCTCAAAACAGTTAAATGCAAAGTAGCTTTGGAGGGAGGGTTTTAGGAGATAGGATAACATCGCCTATATTTTAGGAGTATAATCACAGCCCTTATTTGGTATAAGGATAGGAAAAGATCTCAGCAGTTAAAATACTGAGAATCTTCTGTTTAGAGAGGCAGACTCTGAAGGAGAAGATATTTCTTGACTAGAACAAAAGGAATAAATATTGGTTTCTGATTTCAGCATCAGTTTACAAAAGTACATAAAGAAAATTATACTGCTGGATTTGGAGCCCACTGCATTGTTATTGTTTACCTTAATTTTCAATATTTAAAAGATTCTACTGAGAGGTTGGAACCTCCTCCCATGCCTTGCTAGATAGGCTTCTAGAGTTACTGTTTAGGGGCAGGGATTGTTTGCATTTTTATTTTTGTATCCCCAGCACCTAGCACAGTGCCTGGCACAGCAATAAATGCTTGTTGAATTGAATTGAACAGAATAAATAAAGTGAATCACCTAATGGCCATTTCTCTGGTGATGGGCCTCTTTGAACTAGTTGGTGACAGGCACATAGTCTGTAGCCAGGCTTGTACCCTAAGTTTTTCTCTCTTGATGGGAGCTGCTCCAATTTGGACCAGTTTTGAAAAACCTAGAGTCAGTTATCAGCTATGGTTAGGCATAAAGGTAGGGCTTTAAGAGTGGATCAATAATATTATTAATAACGGGAGTAGCTCTTATTTATATCTTGTTTTATATTTTGCAAAATGGTAACAACAGTTCCATGAACAATTATTATCTTCTAACAGATGAAGAAACTAATTCTACAACTGGTCCCTTGTCCATAGTCTCATAGTCTCATGACTAGTACAATGGTTACATCCAAGTCTCTTTACTCACTTTACTCTTCTTTTATATATACATATATAATAGTTTTTTATTTTTCAAAATACATGCAAAGATAGTTTTCTGTTCCAAATTTTTCTCCTTTCCTCCTCCACTAGATAGCAAGTAATCCAATATAGATACTCTTCTAATATCATACTTTTCTAACTCCAAGTCCGATGTCCATGTTGCCTTTCTTTATCTCACTTTGCACATCCCATGATACTTTAAGTTAGTCACTTCAAAGTTCTTTCTCATGGGATCTTCTTAGCAATTCTGAGACACAAAGATTTCTATTTGTAATGTTCAATGTTCAATTTGCTCAATGTTCAAATTAAGATTTCATTTTCACACGGAAGATAAACTCTACAAAATAAATCACACCTGCATTGTGTTTGTATAAAAGAAAGAAGAAGGAGGCAGCTAGACAGTGCAATGGACAGATACCAATCCTGGAGAAGGAGGACGTGAATTCAAATTAGATCTCAGAAATTTAACACTTATTAGTTGTGAGATCCTAGGCAAGTCATTTAACCCCAATTGCCTTGCAAAACAAAACAAAACAAAAAGACAGAAAAAAATAAAAAGACAAGATTTTAAGAGAGTAAAGTCTCAGATTAAGGTGGTAGTCCTGATTTAGGAATTAGGAATTCCTGTTTTCAAATCTTGTCTTTGATTTTTACCACCTCTAGGTCACCAGATTTAAGCTCAGCCCATTTTCTGCTCAGTAAAATAAGACCGGTAGTATTTATCTTATAAGGTATGAGCCTCTTAAGGATTAAATGAGATAAGGTAAATAAAGCCTTTTGTAAACCCTTAGACACTAAGTAAATGTCAGTTGTTTTATTATTTCCCTCTAGTTTTTCCACCTCCTTGATTCTCCCTTCCTACCACAGAGAATGGGCTCCTAGAAGCTCAATCTAAAGCCTTCACCAGCACCAATAACCCACTTTTGGGGAGTAGATCAATCACCTTGTTTGAAGGTGTGTATAGGCTAGTCCTGATTCCATCCCTACCCAGCCTTTCCTTCCAACAATACCTAAGCTGAAATAAACCAGGAAGAACAGTAATTTATTAAACTTCAAATTGAATGCAGTTGCTAATTATGTCACTGAACAAGGGTTTCTGTTTGGTTTTTAAAAACCAGATGAACCAGTTCAATGTAGAACTGAAATTTTATATTTTCTCAAAGGACTAAATAGACCAAAACAGGAGCTCTGTACTGGCTCCAGAGGGGTACTACATCTTATTTAATCTCAAACCTACTCTCTGAATGAGAGAAAAACCCAATCCAATTGAATTAAGATTTATTAAGCAACTATCCTGGCATAGGGACTGATTTCAACCTGGGAAAGGACCAGAAACAGGAGAAAGAGACTGTACCTGGCTGGAGCTGAGGGCTGGGACAAGGATATAGTGACAGACAGGAGTGTGAGAAGTAAAAATTCAGTAAGAAACTATAAAACCCAATGCCAGTGGGCCGGTTCAAGGACTAAGAAAAGCCATCTTGGCCAAAGAAGCTGGATACAATCTGAATGAAACATTCAGAGGAAGAGCTTGTATCCTATTTATCTTAGGGGGAGTTTGGACTATTTCAGGGGAAGTTTGGATTCCAAGTTCCTTCCTGCCAAGTGGATCTCATACAGGCCCTCTCCTTTAACCCATGGCCGTACAACAGGGAATGCTGGCTTGTTTCCTCTGTGCCTAGAGGAAACAGCTGCTTTTTGGTCCATTTGCTAGGTGCCCCATGGTGCAACCAGAGACAACCTAATGTATTAGGGTATTCAGAAAGTTTTTTTCGTTTAATACTTAACTATGTTTCTGAGAAACAGATGCCTCTTATAGCAAAGGAAACTTGAGTAGTTGTTTTTATTTAATCACATGGCCAAGACCATATGGGGATGATGTTTAAAGACAGACAACAGCTTGCTGTAGTTTATAGTCAGGCTGGCTACAGGCCAACTCCAATCGTGATGATACTTAGGAGTCTTTTCAATTATCCTGCTTTATTTTAAAATAAAAATAAAATTTTAAATGATTTCATTTATTTAAATATATAAATAAAATATATTTATTTTAAAATGATTATTCAGAAAAGTCTCTGGGCCTATTCTTTCTTGTAACAGGTTGTTTTTGCTCTAGACATGTCCCTTACTCCTGCCTGGTACTCAAGCCTATTTCCTTTTCTGGACTATCCCCCCTACTCATAGCTGAAATATACTATGGTGAGAACTTCCAGCTTCCTAGCTTTTTTGCCTCTATGCTTGGGATATCAGAAGTAGGAAACTAATCAAAGATAGCTACTAGAGATCCTATAAAATATTTGACCTTTAGACATAGCTAAGAAACCCTGATGAGGTCCTGGGACACTAGGTGGGATTGGCAAAGAGAGCCTGAAGTTCTGATAAAATCACTCCCTGAGGCAAGCAAGAAAGGGCCCTGAGGGAGATCAGCTCAACCTTAAAGAACCACTCACTGTGGAGGTCTTACTATATTCTATCAGAAAGCCAATTTATGTCAAACCCTGGAGGTTAAATTTCCCCTATAAATCTGCCCATGGCCTATTATCATTTTTGCTAGATGCCTTTTGGGTTAGCTTGCCACTGTGTTCTGCCCTCCGGGTATCTTTCCCCTTAAACCATCCTTCCCACCTGCCTCATGGTGTCTTTCTCCCTCTTACAACTAAGTAAATTTTAGGATGCTGAACTCCTCTATGGATTTAGCCTGCCAGTAATGACATACTCCTACCTCATGGTGTATTCTCTTTCTCCTAATTAATTGTGGGCCCAGTCTTTTCCATTGTTTATTGTTAAAACCCCTTTCCTTGCTAACTATATGCTCCCCCAAATCTATTTCCTATTTACCATTCCTGGTGTCTATTGTATCTCTTCATTTTGTTTGTAACCTTTTCTCATAAATAAAAGTACTGTGTGCCACAGAAAAAGGCCATTTGTGAATTCATCACATGACTGAACCCCAATATTTGGTGCCTAAACCAATCCCATCATTTGATGCAAATTTCTGAACATCAATCTTATCAACTCCATTGGAACAACCTATGTGTTCCCTAGGACTTTAAAGGAGTGGTTAGAGCCTGGCATTATTTGGGTGCCAGGTCATGGGAAGTGTGTTTATTCAGGGGAATGCTGGAGGTAGGTCAAGGGGTCCCAAGAGCCATTGTTAAATTTCTGATGTAAGCAATTATACCTAGAAATTGGCAAATACTACAAATCTGGGCTTAACATTGTTTTCTTGATTATTTAAACTTAAGAAAGTGCTGGAGAAAATGCTAATAAAATTTAAAAAGTGCTATGTGTACCTTTTTTTGAAGAATGGCTTATTAAAATTTTTATCAGCGTGCTGCTTTCTCTAGACACTCAACATTAAGCCCTCCCTTTCTCTTTCTTTTTCTACCAGGATCTTAAAGACCAACTCACCTAAGAACCAGACACATCTTCTCCATCTGATCTATTCTACACAAACTTCCAGATACTATAACCTTCCTTAAATAATCTTCCTTAAACACAGCTTTCAGCATCTAATAATGCCATAAAACTTTCAGTGATTCCCCACTGTCTACCCAATAAAAGTCAATCTGCTTCAAATGGACCATAGAATAAAAATTATGGGGTGGTTAGATTTTTCAAAAATTTAACTGTGGGATCTCCAGTACCTTGCTTAGTACCTGACACATATTAGGTGCTTAATAAATGTTTCTCAGTTCAAGGCAATTCCAATAAACGTTAGATAGAAAATGCCATCTGTATCCGGAAAAAGAACTATGTAAATCAACACATGCTATATTCACTTCTTTTTTTCTGTTTTTTTTTTTTACTTTTATTTTGATTTTTCTCTTCCAACATGATGCATAAAGAAATATGTATTAAAAATAAATACATAAATAAATGCTCCTCAGTTGATTGATTCAAAGTCCTTCATGAATTTGATTCCAATCTGCTATTCCAATATTATTTCCCAGGTCTCACCCTCCCACATACACACAAATTCTCCTTACCAGTTAAAATGTTTTACAGACTTCCCTGCCAACACAACCAGCCTTTTCTTATCTGAAAATGTCTCCCCTCTCCTTCTGCCTATCTAATCTATACTTATCCTCAAAGGCCCAAGTCATATTCCCATCTCCTTCCTGGTGCTTTCTCTGATCAGCCTAGCTGGAAGTAGTATCTCCCTTCTCTTAACTCCTTCTTTGGCACTTGTTATCTGGACCATTCATTTGGCATGTGTCAACCATTTATTTGGCATGTGTCATATGCTTCTCTGTATTGTTAGTTATCTTTTCATATGTATATGTGGGTGGAAGTTACTAGGAGGCAGATTTTTAGCTCAATACAAAAAAGAATTTGCTCACAATTAGCTGGAATAGGATGTGGCTGTTCTTCCTGCTCATGGAGAATTTGATTTCTAAGAGTTCCATGACTTTAAGCCAGTCATTTCCCCAGAAGCACCACAATATAGTGGAAAGAGAACTGAACATAGAGTTTGGAAATGTGGGCTCTAGTCCCACTTCCTCCACTAAATTTCCTTGTGGAGATGGACAAGGCACAACCTTCCTGGATTTTACTTTCCTCTGAAGTTAAACAGGGGTTGCATAGAAATTCATCTCCAAGGATCCTCCCAGAGTTAACTTTCTTTTCTTTTCCTCTTTTTGGTATATTTTTTATTTTTTAATTAAAGTTTTTGTTTTTCAAAACATATGCATAGATAATTCTGCAACATTAGCCCTTGCAAAACCTTGTGTTTCAGTTTCTTTCCCACCTTCTCCTACCAGGTCCTATAGATGGCAAGTAGTCCAATATATGTTAAACCTGGTAGAAATATATGTTAAATCCAATATATGCATACATATTTATCAAAATTTATACATATGCTGTACAGGAAAATCAAATCAAACCAGAAAAGAAAATGATGAAGAAAATAAAATACAAGCAAGCACCAACAAAAAGAGTGAAAATACTATGTTGTAGACCACACTCAGTTTCCACAGTCCTCTCTCTGGTTGTAGATGACTCTTTTGATCCCAAGACCATTGGAACTGGTCTGAATCATCCCAGAGTTAACTTTCTATAAATCTGTAAGTTTCTCTGAGCCTCAGCTTAAAATGAGACTAGCTGATTACTTGTACTCTTTTCTTCTCTAATGATTTATAAATTTAGATAGAGTCTATCTTTCTATGTCTTACATAGTATAGAATTGATTAAATGTGTGAGACATAAAGTGTAGAGTAATGGAAAGAACATTGCATTTGGAGTCATCACTAACAATAGAGAGAAGCATATGACACATGCCAAATGAATGGCTGACACATGCCAAATGAATTATCCAGATAACGAGCCCCAAAGGAGGAGTTAAGAGAAAAGAGATACTACTTTTAGTTAAGCTGGTTAGAGAAAGCTCCAGGAAGAAGGTGGGAATCCTGACCAGGGCATTTAAAGAGTGAAGAGATTTCAACTCTTTTGGGTTCAGATCCTTGCTTTTCTATTTATACCTGAGTGATCCTGTTAAGTCAGTTCCCTCCTTTGAGCACTCCTATCCTCATGATTAAAAAGAAGGGGCTGGACCACAGCTGGGTTCTTAACTTTTTTGTATGTCAAAGGTCCCTTTGGGATTCTAGAGAAGCCTATGGACTCCTTTTCAAAATAATTTTTTAAATGCATAAAATAAAGCACAGAGGATTACAAATGAAACTGATTATATTGAAATACAGTTAACAAAATATTTAATAATAAAAATATTTTAAAATATGTTAATAGACACCTAGACTAAATGGTCTCTAAACATCCCCCAGACTCTAAATCAATAATCCTATCTCTTATAAGGAGGCAGATTGGAGTCTCAGTGAATAGTGCTGGGCCTGGAGTAAGGAAGATCTGAATTCAATTCAGCCTGAGATAGGCTAGCTGTGTGACCTTAGGCAAGTCACTTAACTCTGCTTTAATCTACTGGAGAAAGAAATAGCAAACCACTCCAGGGTCTGCTAAGAAAACTCCAAAGACAATATGGTTGACAGGGTCACAAAGTATCAGGTTTAATAACTGGATAACAACCACAATCCCTCATAATTCTTCCCATTGTATACAGAGTTTTGTCCATCATGGGTGATGAATGAACATTTGGTCATCTTCTATTGTTATACATTAGATTATTTTACTTTATTTTTGAATTTAAAAAATTTCTAATGTACATCCTAATTTTCTTTTTTTTCTCTTTTCTTTGTTTATTAAAACTTTTTATTTACAAAACATATGCATGGGTAATTTTTCAACATTGACCCTTGCAAAACCTTGTGTTCCAAATTTTCCCTTCCTTCCCCCTACACCTTTCCCTAGATGGCAGGTAATCCAATACATGTTAAATATGTTAAAATATAGTACATACTAATTTTCAGAGTCCCACCATGTACATTTCATTCAATGCTCACAAAACCCATATGTGATAGGACTTTTGAGATAAACATATCCAACCTCACTTCAGAAATTAAGATTTGGGAAGCACTCTGGAAGTCACAGTAACTGACCAGTCAGAGCGTGAACTCCAGGTCCTTGGGGAATTCATGAAGTGAGGGAATGGAGATGAGGAGAGGAAATTCATTTAAACTATAACTGGGTTTCTCCCACATAGCCTGAAAGGCAAGTTTCACTTTTTGTACCTTTGTATAACTTGAAGGGGGGGGGTGGGAGGAAGATGAAAGAGAAAAGGAGAGGAGAGAAGAAAACAGAAGAGGAGAAAAGAAGACAGAAAAGGAAAGAAGAGAGGAGAGGAGAGAAAAAAAAGAAGAGAGGAAAGGAGAGGAGAGAAGAGGACAAGAGAGGAGAGAAGAGGAAAAGAGAAGAAAGGAAAGGAGAAGAGAGGAAAAGGGAGGAGAGAAGAGAAGAGAGGAGAGAACAGAGAGGAGAGGAGAGAAGAGGAGAGGGAAGATAGAAAATACACACACATACTTACACACACTCACACACACTGACACACAGAGGTCCCTGAACATTGCTTAGTCCTGGAATCTCCCTTAACATTGGGACAGTAGAACATATTCTCCAGTCAATAAGCATGTGTTAAGCTTTTACTTTGTGTCCCTTCAGAAGGATAAGCTCATCTAATAATACACAGGAAGGCAAAAGTCAGTCCCTGCCCAGTTGATATTCTAAAGTAGTCTCAGAATGGCAGGAAAAATGGACAGAGTGTGAAAGGAAGATGGAGAGCCCCTAGGTCAAGGACAAAGAAGCTCCCTCGGAGACCATCCCCTCTCTTCTAAAGGTGAGCTCTGGGAAATGGCTGGTGAGGTCCATCCCCTGCTTCTGCATGTTGGTACCAAGGCTCAGAGTCACTTCCAGCTCAACGAGGTGAGAACCTGCTCTTCCCCCTTACCCTATCTAATAGTTTTTAAGGAAGCTGCCCCCAAAGGTAACAGCCCTCCCACAAATCCTCGGACTTCATTGGTGGGGTCTGCCCGTTTCTCACTCTTCATCCTAACCCCGTGTTACCATTGTGCACAACCTCCAAAGCTCCATCTCATGTCAGGCTATGAGATTTCCAAAAGCATGGGGCACTATACTAGGTACTGGGAGCATCCAGGTGAAATCTTCTCTGCCCTTAGGGTCCTTACAATCTAAAGGATGCTAAATATACACAAATCACTTTAAGTTAGAAATTATTACATGCTTAAAGGGATATTAAATAAAGTGGCCTGAAGGATTTCAGAAGAAAGAGAATCACTTTTGGGCAGGTGTTTTTTTCCAGTAGAACTTGGTACCTTAACTAGGAGGGAAAGGATATTAGTAAGCTTGGAGGCAGGAGAGGAGTTCATTCCAGACATGGGGTGCCATGTGCCCAAAGGGTCATAGTCAGGAGAGGGCAGGCAGACCATGAGGGTAAGAACAGTGAGTCATCCACTTCCAGTGTAGTATACGATGGGAAATAGGTTGGAAAGAGCTTGGAGCCACAGTCGACTGGGTCTTGGAGCTAAGTAGTTTACAGCCAGGAGTGTGCTGGCTAGCTTACAAAGGCTGGGAAAGCTGGTTGTTGAATTTCTATTGAGAGCATTTGTACCTTGAAAGTTGGCAGACTTTACTCATTATCCTCTGATTACTGTTTTGTTGATTGTCTAGACTTAGAACAGTGATGTACAGACTAAGTCCTTTTCAGGACTGAGCCCCCTATAAGCTTACTCTCTCCTCCCTCTTAGTGCCTTTCCTTTAAGGGTGTCTTTTTCCTTACTCTGGCTAACTCTATATATAGTTACATATATTCTATATATACTTATATAGACTAACTATATATAATTAGTCTAACTATATGCTCTCCCAACTCTATTTCATATTTACCATTCTTGGTGTCTGTTATATCACCTCATTTTGTTCATAATCTCTTCCCTTAAATAAATCCACCTTTTGCCAAAGGGAAAAAATGATGTATAAAATGTTAATATTGCAGATTAAACTTTGAAGTATACCATATTTAGAGTACCTGTTGGTAAACATTTACCACTTTTATAGACTTTTAAAGTTTCTAAGGTACCACACAGGCATTATTTCATTTGATCTTCACAATAACCCTGTGAAGTAAGTGCAATTATTATTATCATCCCCATTTTACAGGAGTGGAAACTAAGGATCAGAGAGATGAAATGATTTTCTTAGTTACATAGCTAGCAAGTGTCTGACTGAGCCAGAACTCAGATTCGGGTCTCCCTGATTTCAAATCCAGCACTATCTACTTACTCAACTCAGTGACTTTCTTGCTTATAGACAACGGAGAGCCATCAAAAGTTTTTGAGCAAGAAGGAGACAGGACTTAGAAAGGCTGTAGAACATCAGCTATATATAACAGTAATCTATGTAATCCAATCTATGTAATATTCAATGATCAAGGCAAGAGGCAATGAGCGAGTCTACTGGAGTTGTGGCAGTGGACTAGAAATAAACTATAAGCATTAGAGATATTCTAAGGTGACGAAATGAAATAGAGGGAAGAGTCCATAATGACACTGAGATTTCCAGACTGGATAACTGGGGAAAAGGCAAAAAAAAGGTAGATTTGGGAGGGAAGATGATGGATTTAATTTTGAAGATGTTGCATTTGAGATGTCAGTGACTTATTACAGTGAAGATGACCATCAGGAAGTTGGAAAAAGGGACTTTTAGTTCAGAGGTGAGTTAGATTCTAAAGAAATCAATTCAATTTTCAGATGATGAAATTAAAACTATTTCTAGTCATATGAAAAGGTGCTCCAAATCACTATTGATCAGAGAAATGCAAATTAAGATACTATTACACACCTGTCAGATTGGCTAAGATGACAGGAAAAGATAATGATGAATTTTGGAAGGGATGTGAGAAAACGGTGACACTGATACATTGTTGGTGGAACTGTGAATGGATCCAACCATTCTGGAGAGCAGTTTGGAACTATGCTCAAAAAGTTATCAAACTGTGCAAACCCTTTGACCCAGCAGTGTTTCTATTGGGCTTATATCCCAAAGAGATCTTAAAGGATGGAAAGGGACTCACATGTGCAAGAATGTTTGTGGCAACTCTTTTTGTAGTGGCTAGAAACTGGAAACTGAATGGATGCCCATCAATTGGAGAGTGGCTGAATAAATCATGGTATATGAATGTTATGGAATATTATTGTTCTGTAAGAAACGACCAGCAGGATGATTTCAGAGAGGCCTGGAGAGACTTGCATGAACTGATGCTGAGTGAAATGAGCAGAACCAGGAGATCATTATACACGGCAACAACAATATTATATGATGATCAATTCTGATGGATATGGTTCTCTTCAACAATGAAATGTTTCAAACCAGTTCCAATTGTTCAGTGATGAAGAAAGCCATATACAGAGGCCTGTGGGATCTGAGTGTGGCAACAACATTGCATTTTCATGCTCTCTATTGATGTTTGCTTGCATTATGTTTCCCTTCTCAGATTTTTTTCTTCTTGTAGATCTTATTTTTCTTGTACAGCAAGATAACTGATAAATAGGTATACACATATTTGATTTGTCAAGTATTTTAACATAATTAACATGTATTAGATTTTCTGCCATCTAGGGGAGGGGATGGGGGGGTTAGGAGGGAAAATTTTGTAACAGAAAGCTTTGCAAGGGTCAATGTTGAAAAATTACCCATGCATATATTTTGCAAATAAAAATTAAAAAAATAAATAAAGATCTTTGAGATGCATGCCCTTTGAATGATGGACTTTTAACCAGAATTCTGTGAATTAATTCATTATTAATTAGCTATATGAATTAATTAACTCACATTCCCAACAGTCCATTTGGAGTGGAATACACTTATGGCTCAGTTCTTAGATACAGTTTGTAATGATGAATACACCTTAGTTAATTAACTAGTGTAGCAGGAACCCCTGATTCATCAGCGCTACTTTCTAACCAATTGAGAAAGCAGTAACATGACAATGTTACTTGATGGCAATGATATTTGAAATTTATATAATGCTTTAAGTTCCACAAAATATTTTATATGTATCATCTCAGTTGATCAATAAATTAATAATAAATGTAAAAAAAAGAAATCAATTTAAGAATCATTTGTGTAATAGTGATAACTGAAATCATGTTAATAGATTAAATTGTTCTGGAAGAGAGTTAGACAGAGGAAGGAAGACAGAGGATGGACAAGGAATAGGGAGATTCTCAACTTAAAGAGTAAGGGAAAGAAGAGGAGGTCAAGAGAGACCAAGAAGAAGAGAGAGCACAGCCTTAGAAATTAAGGGAGGGGAAGAATATAAAAAAAAAAAAAACAGTAGTTCATTAGCAATATTTTTTTTGATTTTTATTAAAAGCTTTTCATTTATAAAACATATGAGTGATTTTTCTATATTGACCTTTGCAAAACTTTTTTTTTGTTCCAAGCTTTTCCCCTCCTTCCCCCCACCCCGCCACCCCTAGATGACAGGTAATCTAATACATGCTAAATATCTTAAATTATATGACAAATCCAATATATGTATACATATCTATACAGTTATCTTACTGCACAAGAAATATCAGATCTAGAAAGAGAGAAAAAAAACCAACAACAATAACCTAAGAAGGAAAACAAAACGCAGGGAAATATTCACAGAAAGCGTTAAAATGCTGTATTGTGGTTCACACTCAGTTCCTTCAGGCCTCTTTCTGGATGTATATGACTATCTTTATCACTGAACAATAGGAACTGGTTTGAATCACATCATTGTTGAAGAGAGCCATGTCCATCAGAATTGATCATCATATAGTATTGTTGTTGCCATGTATAATGATCTCCTGGTTCTGCTCATTTCACTCAGCATCAGTTCATGCAAGTCTCAAGACTGAAATCATCCTGCTGCTCATTTCTTATAGAACATTAGCAATATCTTGCTGAAGAAAAGACAAGGAAGTAGAAGACTGAGAAGAGGCTAATGGAATAGACTAATAGGAGGGAATTTGTTATCTTGAGTTAATTTTTGAGAAAGAGTAATGGGGATGGAAGTCAGATTGCAAAAGACTAGTCAGATCAAGTAGGATTCTCAGAGGTAGAGGGCACACTGAAGTTGGAGTTGGGGGTCAGTGAAAAAGAGAAAAGAACAAAAATTACCAAACTCTTTCACTTATTTATCAGTTCCTCTACTGCTCAAGATTCTATAAGAGTTCTCATTATTTGCTACCTCAAGTAGAAATTCTTCACTTTTCAAGGCCTTTCAGTCTAGCCTTATCCTCTCTCTTTAGCCTTACCCCCTTGTTATCCATCATTATACCACTTTCTCCAGCCAGGTTATCATCCAATTTAATGTTCTCCTCATTAGTGTTTTTCATAGTTTGCCCTCCCTGAGTTTGGCTCTTCTTCACTCTCTACCTATTCAAATCCTAACCATCCTTCAAAGTCCAAGGCTCAGCCTCTCCAGGAAGCCTTCTATGACTATTCCAGGCAGCACTCATTCAACTTGCCCTTCTCTGAATTCTTAATTGCATTTATAGCCTCAAGTATAGGTTAGCCTTTGATTTCTCTCCAGTTGTTTCCTGTGTACTGATTCTTTTTCCCTTGGGAAACTCTGAGTGCCTGGAAGGTGGAGGCAAGTAGGGAGAAACCTGTCTCAATCTTAGTCATTCTCATGGAATCTAAACCTGAGTCTATTGCAAGGTGCCTGCTCCTACCTTTGTCTGTTCCTCCTCTAGCCACTTACTCAAAAATTCCTTAGCCATTGAATCATAAATAGCATAGGAAAGATTCTGTATAAAAAAAAAAAAAAACAAAACTGCAAAATATCAAGGCCAAGGTCAGCTAAGCACAGATGGTACTAAGCTTACTCACTGAGCCAAGAGTAGGCCTCTGGGGCATGGATGTAGGTAGTCAAGGATGGGATGAAACTTCAGAAATCTGGTGACCTTCTTTTCTAGGAGTTCTTCTATTCTGATTTCTGACAGGGCTCTGCTCAAAATCTCCATTTCTCTCAGTTTCAGAATATTATCAGATCATAGGACTGGAAGGGAGCTTACAGACTAGAGAAGAATAATCAAAGGAATTATATTTTCTTAGTGTAGAGAACTCCTGGTATGTGAACTCCTTCTATTACCCCAAATTTCAATCTATTTCCAACTTTATAGATAAGTCCTGGGAGTAGCCTGGGGTGCTTAGAGACTAAATTATGTGCTCAGAGTCATGCAGTAAGTTTTAGTTGTGGGCTACAAATCCAGCTTTTCTTGGCGATAAGTCTAACACTATTCATGGCATAACACTGCCTCTCTTATCTATGGACAAATAAAATCCAAGATTTGGAAGTGACTCCAGAGAGAACTTTGTCTGAAGCAGGAATCTTTCTGTAATATAATCAATAGATCTAACCTCCATTTGAACACTTCCAGTGATGGGAAACTCACTTTTCCCCATATATCTTTTGAATATTCTCTGTTTTCCTCTGATGAGGTCAGTACCTTGATGTAGGACTCCATCTTCTCACCTCTAGGTTATTGCAATAGCCTATTTAACCTGCCAATCACAATCTCTCCCCACTCCAGTCTATCCCTTATTCGGTTGCCAAAGTGATTTTTCCAAAAGTACAGATCTGCAACATAAGGTCAAAATGGGCTTATGATTTAGACACAAAGGGTGATGCTATAAGCAAATTTGCAGAGCAAAGGATGAAAGACCTGTCAGATCTTTGGAGAAATGAGGAATTTATGGCCAAATTTTTACTAGAGAACAATATGAAATACAAAATGGATAATTTTGATTACATTAAATTAAAAAGGTTTTGCACAAACAAAAACAATGCAGCCAAGATTAAAAGGGAAGCAGAAAACTGAAGAACAATTTTTATAGAAAACTGGGTCAAATTTATAAGAATACAAAGTCATTCCCTAATTGATATATGGTCAAAGAGTATGAACAAACAATTTTCAAATGAAGAAGTTAAAACCATCTATAATCATATGGAAAAAAATGCTCTAAATCACCTTGACTAAAGAAATGCAAATTAAAACAATATGAGGTACCACCCATCAGATTTGCTAAGAGACAGGAAAAGATGATGATGAATGTTGGAGAAGATATGGGAAAACAGACACTAATGCATTGTTGATAGAGTTGTGAATTGATCCAGCCATTCTAGAGAACAATTTTGAACCATGCCCAAAGGGCTATAAACTATACTCCTTGATCCAGCAGTATCTTTACTGGGTCTGTATACAAAGAAATCATAAAAGAAGGGAAAGAACCTACATATGCAAAAATATTTGTAGCAAATCTTTTTGTGGTGGTAAGGAATTAGAAAATGAGTGGATGTCCATCAGTTGGAGAACGTATGAATAAGTTATGGTACATGAATATGATGGAATATTATTGTTCTATAAGAAATGATGAGCAGGCTGATTTCAGAAAAATCTGGAAAGATTTACATGAACTGATGCTGAATGAAGTGGGCAGAGTCGAGAACATTGTACACAGTAACAGTAAGATTATGTGATGATCATGTATTATAGATTGAGCTCTTTTCAGCAATTCAATGACCCAAGATAATTCCAATAGATTTGGGATGGAAAATGCCATCTCTATCCAGAGAGAGAGCTATGGAGATTGAATGAGGATTGAAGCATATTATTTTCACCTTTTTTCCTTCCTCTTTCTTATGGTTCCCTTTTGTTCTGATTTTTCTTTCACAGAATGACTAAAATGGAATTATCTTTAAAATGATTGTACATGGGAGGGAGGAAAAAAATCTAGAACACAAAATCTTACAAAAATGAATGTTGAAAACTAAAAAGATTTAATTAATTGATTAATTTTTAAAAATCACAAAAATGCAGATCTGACCATGTCTCTTCCCTATTCAACAAACTCTATGATCTCCAGGATTAAATAGAAAATCCTCTCTTTGTCATGCAGAGCCCTTCACCTCCCCAAAGTCCCAACCCCATCTTTTCAGTCAGGCTTCTTACATCTCACTTCCTGTTGTGATGCTCTTTGACTTGGTGAGTATGGCCTCCTTGCTGATCCATGAATGAACCCTTCATCTCTTGGCTCTAGGTATTTTCATTGTGGTCCTCCTTTTCTCCTATGCTCTTCTTCCCAGTTCCATCTTCTCTAGGTTTCTTCAAATTCAAGCTAAAACTTTGCAGTCTACAGGAAGCCTTTCCCAGTCCCTCTTAATTCTAGTGTTTTCTTTCTATTGATTATTCCCCATATATCCTATATATAACTTATTTATACATAGTTGTTTGAATGTTGTCTTCCCCATTAGATTGTGAACCCCTTAAGGGCAGACATTTTCTTTTCTCTTTTTTTTGTATCCCCAATGCTTAGCACAGTGACTGACAAATAGCAGACAATAAATCCTTACACTGACTGACTTTGGATACATCACTGAACCTATTTCTTTCTTTCTTTCTTTTAATTAAAGCTTTTTATTTGTATAACATATGTATGGGTAGTTCCCCAGCATTGATCTTTACAAAGCTTTCCATTACAAATTTTACCCCCAGTCCCCTCTCCTCCCCTAGATGGCAGGAAGTTCACTACATGTTAATAATGTTGAAATACTTGACAAATTGTGCAAGAAAAATCCTATCTACAAGAAAAAAAAAAAGAAAATCAGAGAAAGGAAACACAATGCAAGCAAACCTCAATAGAGAGGATGAAGATGTTATGTTGTGGTCCATATTTCATATCCCTCTCTCTGGGTGTATATGGTTTTCTTCACTGAACAATTGGAACTGGTTTGAGACAATTCTTTGTTGCAGAGAGCCATGTCCATCAGAATTGATCATCATGTAATATTGTTGCTGTGTAGAATGATCTCCTGGTTCTGCTCATTTCACTCAGCATCAATTCATGCAAGTCTCTCCAGGCCTCTCTGAAATTGTCCTGCTGGTCGTTTCTTACAGAGCAATAATATTCTGTAACATTCATATACCATAATTTATTCAGCCACTCTCCAATTGATGGGCATCCCTTCAGTTTCCAGTTTCTAGCCACTATAAAAAGGGCTGCCACAAACATTCTTGCACAGGTGGATCCCTTTCCCTCCTCTAAGATCTCTTTGGGATATAGTCCCAATAGAAACACTGCTGGGTCAAAGGGTATGCACAGTTTGATCACTTTTTGAGCATAGCTCCAAATTACTCTCCAGAATGGTTGGATCAGTTCACAGTTCCACCAACAATGTATTAGTGTTCCAGCTTTCCCACATCCCCTCCAACATTCATCATTATCTTTTCCTGTCATTTTAGCCAATCTGACAGGTGTGTAGTGGTACCTCAGAGTTGTCTTAATTTGCATTTCTCTGATCAATAGTGATTTGGAGCAACTTTTCATATGACTAGAGATGTGAACCTATTTCTCTTAAAAAATTTTTATTAAAGCTTTTTATTTTCAAAACATATGCATGGATAATTTTTCAACATTGACTCTTACAAAATCTTGTGTTTCAAATTTTTTCTTCCTTCTCCCTATTTCCTTCCCTAGATGGCAAGTAATCCAATTTATGTTAAACATGTTAAAATATATGTTAAATCTAATATATGCATACATATTTATACAATAATCTTTCTGCACAAGAAAAATCAGATCAAAAAGGAAAAAAATGAAAAGGAAAACAAAATGCAAGCAAATAACAACAAAAAGATTGAAAATGCTATGTTGTGATCCACACTCCGTTCCCCCAGTCCTCTGTCTGGGTATAGATGTGAACCTATTTCTTTATCTGTAAAATAGAAGGATCAGACAGGAAGAGAATTCATAATAATAGTTCCCTTTATTTTTCATTTGTCAGATACCTGTGGAATATGTTCTTTGTTTATGGGCATTGCTTTATAGGAAGGATGGTAACAAGGTGGAACAAGTGGAGAGAAGAGAAGAACACTAGAACCATATTATATAGCAAATGATTGTTAGGAGATAGGGTTATTTAGCCTGAAAAGTAGAGATTCGGTTGAGCCATTATAGCTGTCTTTGAGTATTTGAAGGACTGGTAAAGAGTGGATAGACAGTTTCTGTTATCCCCTAGGAGAGATGACAATGGGTAGACATCAACTCCAACTTCTGAGGTCTCTTTGGATCTGATTAATCCATATGTAAGGCAGTATTGTGGAGAGAGTGCTGGGTTTAGAATCAGGGGCAAATCAAGAAATGCCTTTTGTCAATGAGGGCACTTGAAGTCAATCTTGAAGGGACTTATGGGTTCCAGAAACAGAGATAAGAAGGGAAAGCATTTCAGGCATGAGGAAAGAGAAAATGCAAAGCCATAGGGATGGGAAATGGACTGCTGTCATTTTAGTTCGAGGAATATCAAACGGATCAGCGTGACTGAGATACATAGCAGCTGAGAGAGACTAATGTATAATCAACTTGGAAAGAAGTTTGAGCCAGATTGTGAAGGGGTTTTAAATATTGGACAGAGGAGTCTATATTTTCTTCTACAGACAATAGTGAGCCAAAAGTTTCTTGAGTAGAAAAGTGACATGGCCAGACTTGGGCTTTAGAATTATCAATTTGACAAATGTGTGGAAGATATGCTAGAAAGGGAGGTGGCTAGATTATAGGAGAACAATTAGGAGGTTATAATAATAATTCATTCACGAGGTGATATGGGTCTGAACTAGATTAACAGTTGTTTGTGTTGCATTAAAAATATGCCATAAAAGCCAAGCTTAATAGTGTTTTTCAGTGTTTTTCACTTTTATCTTGAATCCTAGACTTCTGCCTACCTTAATGCATACATTCATATATATATATATTATATATTTATATATAATATGTATAAGCTAACAAAAACAAGCAATGTATAATTGTGCTCAATGATTGGTACAGACAATTAGGGCTCCAGAGAAAGGAGAAATCTTTGAGAATAGGTTGATTAGGAAAGGCTTTGAAGAGAGATTTGAAAGATGGTTAGGTTCACAGCTTGTTAATGTCTCTGAAAGTGCTCACTTTCCACACTTTCCCAGGACATCTGCCCTAATAAAAAGCCCTAAAAATGAAGCTGAAAATACAAAAAGAAAAGATGTCCTAGAGTCATCTACAGTCATTGGAGTTCCCTTTACTTCACTTTATGTAGGGTGTTTACTTAAGAAAATCAGCATTGTTTACTCAAAAGCAATGGCTCCAGCCAGGGTGTGGAATTATCAGTGAGAGCTGGGTCATTAATCAATTGCAGAGTTAGGTGACTCAAAGCCATTTTCTCTTCTTCTGGAGCAGGATAAGACATATTACATCTCCAACATGAGGAAGGGAGAAAGAAAACTTGCTGCTATCCCTGAAAAGTTCTCACAGAAATGGTTTGGCAGGGGTTGGGGCAGAAGAGAAGAGGAAGATTTCAGTTGGTGAAATGATCATGGGATGTCACCTCATGAATAATATTTTAGGATAGAATCCTCTCCAGGCTTAGTTGAATGGGCAAAAAAGAGGTAGGAGAAAGTCTTTTTTTCCCCCTGAGGTAATTGGGGTTAAGTGACTTGCCCAGGGTCACCTAGATAGGAAATGTTAAATGTCTGAGATCAGATTTGAACTCAGGTCCTCCTGACTTCAGGGCTGGCGCTCTATCAGAGGAGCCACCTAGCTGCCCTGATCATCCTAGTATTTACAGAGATTTGTGGGTAACATCTCCATAAGTACCTAATGCCCAAAGTAGAGAGAGTCTGGTCCTTAATTTTTACAATTACTTATAGATGGTCAGATCCTTAAGATCCTCCACCCTTTTCTTGGGAATAGTCCAGAGCCATGTTAGATGTTCGTATTCCAAGAATATTAAGAGAGTGGAGGAATACTCCAGCAATGGTTATAGATCTTTCTCCTTACCCCATCCGAATCATACCTCAAGTCCTGGGCCTTAGCACTTTAGTCTACAAACATCACCAATGCTGTAGTAGGACAAGCCCTATGACTCCCTCCAACCCAGCAGCCTGACTCAGAGATGAAGGTGCTAAGGGATGACTTATAGGAGGATGTGGTATCTGTCAATGGCATTAATCTCAAAACAACATTCCTGACAGGGTTATTTAGAAGGTGGGGCAATTCCCCCTCTCTACCTTTCCCAAGGAGGAAACTGGTCAACTGTGAAGATTATTGTGGTTGAGCACTTCCAGTCATGTCTGACTTTTCATGACCCCATTTGGGGTTTCCTTAGCAAAGATACTGAAGTGATTTACCATTTCCTTCTCCAGCTCATTTTACTGATGAGGAAACTGAGGTAAATGCCCAGGGTCACACAGCTGCTAAGTGTCTGAGGACAGATTTGAACTCATGAAGATAAGTCTTCCTGACTCCAGACCCAGCACTGTGCCACCTTGCTGCCCTGTGAAGATTATATATTTTTATTTTTTTGGGAGGGGAGGGGGGATGAAGGTCACCAAAACAGATTAAGCCATACATTTTTGGCCATGGCCAATGAATATTTGTTAGATGAATTTTGGTTTTCTTTTCTTTTCTTTTTCTCCTTCTAGGGGAAGGAGAAGTATCCCCATCTTCACCTCCAAGATGATTCATTCACCTGGTATGTAGGACTGTGCTGACTGTGTAGCCATCATGGGCCACCATCTTCAGCTGAGTATAATAGGAGGGGGATGTCCTTCGGGCCAGGAACTTCTAGAATTTGTTGTGTTTTGTGGCACAAAACGTCTGGAATTTTGGAGTTAGAAAACCTAACTTCAATTCTCTGTCATTTTTACTACCAGCAGCTCATCTCTCCAGGTCTTTCTAGCTTTAGACTAGTTCTTTCCACTTCTACAGACTTTGTGCAAGTTTAAAGTGTTTTCAAAGATTGTATTATGTAACAATAGATTATACTATACAATAAAATATATCATGTGTCATAGCTGCAATATATCATGTGATTGAGGAATATCTAGGAAGACCATTATGTTCAAGATATCTCTACTACTGACTAATATCCCATCACCAGAAAACCCTTTTTCCTGGTCTTAAAGTCTTTTTATTCTTTTTTGTTTATGAAAGGTAGAGTGGCATAAAGGCTTGAATAAGGTTGAGGGGAAGGGAAGTAGTTGAAAGGGCAACATTAGTGGGGAAAGGAATCCAGTTCTAGGAAGGGATGGTGCTATTAATTCTCTGGGACAAAGCTCCCAGTATCACCCTTGTAATGACTGTGAAGTGGAGCACATGAATAGAACTTGGAAGATCTGAGTTCTGAAGAAGCTTGGTTAGAGCCAAGCTGTGAAGAATTTAAAATGTGAAACAAATGAGTTTACATTTTATCCTAGAAGCAAAAGGGAGTCACTGGGAATTTTTCAGCTGGTGAAAAACATTTCAGACACCTGCATTAGATATATTGATTTCACAACTGTGTGCAGGACAGATTGAAGAGAGATTGGAAGTAGAGAAACCAATTAGGGGGTCATTGTAATAGTCCAGAGGAGAAGAGATGAGAACTTAAACCAGATGCTGGTCATTGGAGAGGAGACAAATTCAAGAGAGATTGTGGCGAAAGCAAAATTGATAAAACTTGAAGAAATTCAAGGAAGATTCCTACATTTTAGAGTTGATAACTATAAGAGCAATGATGTTCCCAAAAGAAATACAAAGTGGGTATTTAGAAAAAAGGGTGCATTCCCTCTTAAACTCTTGGACTTGTGAAGTCTGAGATACCTATAGCCATTTAGCAATCAATTGGTGATGGGAGAATGGAGAGAGATTAGGACTGAATAGATTTGGAAATCATTTGTAAGGAGATGATAACTAAATCTATAACCAATGAGAAAACCAGCGGAGAAAGTGAAGAAAGAAAAATGTTTGAAATAGTAACTCTCCAACTGTGATTAGAGCAAATAATTAGTTGCCTACTTCACTGAAATGCTAAAACCATTGGATAGATCTCTCTCAACTTCCTTCTAGCTAATCCTCAAAATTTCTCAGTATCTCGGCCCATTCTCTTTTCCCTTTTACATTAGAAGTATCACTAATTCTAGTTAAAAGTAAATCTTCTACCTATGTTTTTTATTTCATGTCCTTTCATTTTTTCTATGAGTCTCAGCCCAACTCTCACTTGGTCATTGCTTGGATTTTGATGGCTTAGAATGAATGTAAATAGCAATTGTTTCCCATTCTGGCCAGAAACTCTGAGGGTCTTCTCCCAGACTGATTTTTTTTTTCTTTGAGTAAGTAAAAGAGTAGGCCATTTTTTTTTTGGCCTCATTTCTTAGTTAGCTTTAATCATTAAATAAATGTGGCCTCAGACAAATTGAGACTTGGAAAAGACTTAAGCTTTAAAAGATCAAGGTCTCCCACTGCATCCTGCTCTATCTCCAGTCATCCTGATCTATGTCTCCCCAGGGGACCCAGAAGACTCTGAAAGAGAGTGAGACTGTTAACTTTGTATAATTCTGCCTCCTCAAATCCAATTCACTTGTAAATCAAGACATCACCTTCCTGAAGACATTGATCTTCAAGAACAAAGGACAAACAACAACAATCTTTCATATAGCACCAATCTTTCTCGCCTTTGACTCTTTTATCATCCATTAAAAGAAATACTCAGTTCTACATAATCCTTAAAAAAAAATCCTTTCCTTGACCATTATATTTGATCTAGCTTCCATTACATCTCTTTTCTTCCTTTTACTACAAAGCTGTTTAAAAATTTGTCTATACCAGATATTGCCATTTCTTCATCAACCACTCTCTCCCCACAGTTGGTTAAAATTTGATTTCTGGCACCATAGCTCAACTTTTGCCTCTCAAAGGTCACCAATGTCCTCCTAATCATAGATCCAGTGACATTTTTTCCAGTCTTCATTCTTGATCAAGACACTATAGCTTTTGACACGACCACCCACTCTTCTATACTTTTCAAAAAATTTATTTCATAGAAACCGGATTCTTATCCTACTTTCCTAATGTCTCTGTTGTCTACCTTACTAGCTCCTCATCTTCTCAAATAGGTAAATGTTTCCTAATAATCTGTCCTTGTCTTCTCTCTGTCTCTGTCTCTGTTTCTCTCTCTGTCTCTGTTTCGCTATCTCTCTCTCTCTCTTTCCTCTCTCTTCATTCTCTCTCTGTCTCTCTCTCCTCCCTCCTTCCTCCCTCCCTTCCATCTGCCCCTCCACCCCCCACAAATATCCACCATTTCTAAGATGACTCTCCAAGTTTCCACTACCATGACATAGAAACCTCTTCACTCTGGAAGTTCAATCTAACTCTGGACTTCTAACACTATAAATCCCCTTTGCTCCTGTGACCTATTCTTCTGACTGATACCTCTCACAATCTGCATTTTTTTTTGTTATTTTTATTTTATTTTGTTTTGAAAAGTCTGTCATTGATTCACTTTTTTTAATTAAAAGCTTTTTATTTGCAGAACATATGAGTGATTTTTCTACATTGACCTTTGCAAAACTTTTTTTTTTTGTTCCAAGCTTTTCCCTTCTTCCCCCCACCCCCCTACCCCTAGATGACAGGTAATCTAATACATGCTAAATATGTTAAATTATATGACAAATCCAATATATGTATCCATATCTATACAGTTATCTTACTGCACAAGAAATATCAGATCTAGAAAGAGAGAAAAAAAAAAACAACCAAAGAAGGAAAACAAAATGCAAGAAAATATTCACAGAAAGTGTTAAAGTGCTGTGTTGTGGTTCACACTCAGTTCCCTCAGGCCTCTCTCTGGATGTATATGACTATCTTTATCGCTGAACAATAGGAACTGGTTTGAATCACATCATTGTTGAAGAGAAGCATGTCCATCAGAATTGATCATCATATAGTCTTGTTGCTGTGTATAATGTTCTCCTGGTTCTGCTGATTTCACTCAGCATCAGTTCATGCAAGTCTCTCCAGGCCTCTCTGAAATTGTCCTCCTGGTCAGTTCTTATAGAACAATAATATTCCATAACATTCATATACCATAATTTGTTTAGCTATTCTCCAATTGATGGGCATCCATTCAGTTTCCAGTTTCTAGCTACTACAAAAAGGGCTGCCACAAACATTCTTGCACATGTGGGTCCCTTTCCTTCCTTTAAGATCTTTTTGGGATATAAGCCCAATAGAAATACTGCTGGGTCAAAAAGTATGCACAGTTTGATAACTTTTTGAGCATAGTTCCAGAATGGTTGGATCCATTCACAGTTCCATCAACAATGTATTAGTGTCCAATTTTTCCCACATTCATTCGTCATTATCTTTTCCTGTCATCTTTGCCAATATGACAGGTCACAATCTACGTTTTAAGGAGGATGTCCAAGGCAGCCATGGCCATTCCTTTTCAGATTCCTTTTATGTGTTGTCTTCTTTCTTAGAACACAAACTCTTCCAGGGTAGAGGATGCCTTTCTCACTGTATTTGTATTCCCAGTGCTTAGGTTAGACCTTGGCACATAGTAAGCCTCAGTGGACAAAGCACTGGGCCAAAAGTCAGGAAAGCTTATGCACAAATTCAGTGTCAGATATCTCCTAGTTGTGTGGCCCTAGGCAAGTCATCTAATCCCTGTCTACTTCAGTTTTCCTATTTGTATAATTGTGAATAATAATAGTACTTACCTAATAGGATTATTATCAGGATCAAATCAGATAATAATTGTAAAGTGTTTAACACAGTGTCTGGTACATAGTAAGCACTGCATATATACCAGCTATTATTGCTATTCAAAACCTGGCCCCTTCCTAATTTTCCCTTATTTCTATACTTTAATCCGTTCCATAAATCTGTGGTCCAGCTATGCTGTCCTTCTTGTTGTTCCTCACACCCCACATTTATTTCCTTACCTCTGTGCCTTTGTATTGATTATTGTTCATGTCTAGAATGTTCCTTTTCCCTCATCTTCACTTTCTAGAAACCCTGGCTTCCTTCAAGACTCAATTCAGAGGGAATTCCGGGAAGATGAATAAAACAGGAAATTACCTGACACTCCCAAAATTTCCCCTAAATAATTTAAAATAATGCCTCAAAGTGAATTTTAGAGAAGTAGAAATAATTAAAAGTTGTAGTAAAACAGTCATCCAGCCTAAGACAAGTTGGGAAGATATTAGGAAAGATTTGACCCACTGGGGTGGGGATTTGGTCCAGAAAATAACAAATACCATTGGGTATCTACCATTGAGTCAAAAAACAGCATGCCCTGGGAGCATGTGTCAAAGGCAACTTCAGCTGTCCCACAGATGGTGTATGGGATGAATGGAGAGAGCTCCACTGGCACTGGACATGGAAGGCTAGTGCATTAATCAGATGCAGTCTCAGGTTGTGACTGAGTGAGGAGGAGCAGGGACTCTGCTGGTTGTGATCACAGCAAGAAAACAAGAGGTTTCCGTTTGGTTATAGGCTAGAGGGGTGAGCTGACATAAGTAGCCACCTGGGGGGGGCTGTAGGAAACAATATTGTTAGCCATCTTAGGGGCCCTGGTAAAGGCTCAGGAGCAGAGAGGAATACCTGAGGTCACTTCAAGACTCAGTCTTGAGCCAGAAGAGCAGTGACCACACCTGGTCTTGGATCCTAGAACACTGGAAGAACCAAAAAGTCAAAGACCCTGAGATAGAGTTAAGAAAACAGCACTACAAAAAACCTGGAGCCTGAAACATGATCCCTCATACCCTAGCTAAAACCAAGAAATAGGCTATTAATAAAAATAAATAAATAAATAAAATAAAGAGAAAGGACCTGACAATAAGGGTTCAAATTCAGAAGCTAAAAAGGAAGTCAAAACAGCTACTTATAAAGTTTCAAAGAAAAAAACATTTTTAAAATGGTTGGTTACAAGTCCCATGGCTCTTGGAAGAGCTTAAAAAGGACTTTTTAAAATAAGAGAAATTAAGGAAAAATGGGGGGAGGGAGAATAAGCATTGTTCAAGAAAATAAAGAAAATTATCAAAATAAAGTCAGCCAGTTAGGAAAAAAGATCCAAAAACTTATGAGAGAAAAATAACTTTTTAAAAATTAAAATTGGGCAAGAGGAAGATGACTTCATAAAAGATCAAGAAATAAAACAAAATCAAAGGAATGAAAAAATAAAAGACAATGTAAAAAAGTTATTAGAAAAACAACTGACCTGGAAAACACTGAAGAGATATAATATAAGAATTGTTTAATTACTTGAAATTTATAATTTAAAAAAGAATCTAGACACTCAAGAAATTAAGGAAAATTGAAATTTTAGAACTAGATGGTAAAATAGAAATTGAAAAAATTTACTATCACCACTTGAAAGAGATCCCAAAATGAAAACTCATAGGAACTTATAGATACGTTTCAAAATTTCCAAATCAAGGAGAAAAATATTACCAACAATTAGAAACAACTTAAATATTTTGAAGTTATAGTCAAGATAACAAAAGATTTAGCAGATTTCATGTTATAAGACCAAAGAGTATGTGTAATATGATATTCCAAAGAGCAAAGGAGCTGGGTTTGCAACCAAGAATAACCTACCGAGCAAAGCTGAGTGTAGTTTTGCAAGGGGAAAAAAAAGGATATTTAATAAACTAAAGTACTTTCAGATATTCTTAAGGAAAAGACCAGAATTGAAGATAAATTTGAGTTAGATTAGGAGAAACATAATGAAACAAACATGAAAGAATAATTATAAGAAATTTAATGAGAGTAAGCTGTTTACTTCTTATACTGGAAAATGATATTTGTCACTCTTAAGAATATTATTATTACTAGAGTAGTACTAGGGTACTACATAGATAAAAGGCTTGGGGTGGAATTGATTTAGGATGACCTGAAAAAATAAAATTGGGTAGGGAGAGGCAAAATGGAACAAATTATTTCATGCATAAGAGTTATGAATGGAAAAACTGTTACAATAAAAGGGAGGTTGGGGTGCAAGTCAAGTAGTACAAGAACCTTATTCTCATTGAAACTGTGTTAAAGAGGGAATAACATATGCATCTGATAGGGTTTGAAAGTCTTAACTTACAGAGAAATAAGAGAGCAAGGGGATAGAATAAGGAAAGGACTTTTAGAAGGGTATATGGATTAGGGAGGCAGTGGTCAGAAATAAATTTTATATATATATATATGTATATATATACATATATATATATATATATATATATATATTTTTTTTTTTTTGCTAAGGCAATTGGGATTAAGTGACTTCCCCAGGGTCACACAACTAGGAAGTGTTAAATGTCCAAGACTAGATTTGAACTCAGGTCCTCCTGAATTGAGGGCTGGTGCGCTATCCACTGTGCCACCTAGCTTCCCTGAATTACCTTAATCTTAAAGAATGAGTGGGTTAATTCTTCAATTGATAAATGGTCAAAGGATATGAACAGACAATTTTCAGATGAAGAAATTAAAACCATTTATAATCATATAAAAATACTCTAAATTACTATTGATCAGAGAAATGCAAATTAAGACAACTCTGAGATACTGCTACACACCTGTCAGATTGGTTAAGATGACAGAAAAAGATAATGATGAATATTGGTGGGAAAAAATTTTTTTATTAAAGCTTTTTATTTGCATAACATATGTATGGGTAGTTCCTCAACATTGATCTTTACAAAGCTTTCCGTTACAAATTTTACCCCCAGTCCCCTCCCCTCCCCTAGATGGCAGGAAGTCCACTACATGTTAATAATGATAAAATACTTGACAAGTTGTGCAAGAAAAATCCTATCTACAAGAAAAAAAAATCAGAGAAAGGAAACACACTGCAAGCAAACATCAATAAAGAGCATGAAAATGTTATGTTGTAGTCCACATTTCACATCCCTCTCTCTGGATGTATATGGCTTTCTTCACTGAACAATTGGAACTGGTTTGAGACATTTCTTTGTTGCAGAGAGGCATGTCCATCAGAATTGATCATCATATAATATTGTTGTTTCCGTGTATAATGATCTCCTGGTTCTGCTCGTTTCACTCAGCATCAGTTCCTGCAAGTCTCTCCAGGCCTCTCTGAAATCATCTTGTTGGTCATTTCTTACAGAGCAATAATATTTCATAACATTCATATACCATAATTTAATCAGCCCCTCTCCAATTGATGGGCATCCATTCAGTTTCCAGTTTCTAGCCACTACAAAAAGAGTTGCCACAAATATTCTTGCACATGTGGGTCCCTTTTGGAGGGAAAAAAATTAAGGGATACTAATACATTGTTGGTAGAGTTGTGAACTGATGAAACATTCTGCAGAGCAATTTGGAACTCTGCCCAAAGAATTATCAAACTGTGCATATCCTTTGATTTTTTGAGTGTCTCTACTGGGTCTGTAAGCTCAAAAAAATCATAAAAAAGGGAAAAGGGCCTACATGTGCAAAAATGTTTGTAGCAGCCCTTCTTGTGGTGGCAAGAAACTGGAAACTGAGAGGATGCCCATCTTTGGGGAATGACTGAATAAATTATGGTATATGAATGTTATGGAATATTACTGTTCTATAAGAAAAAAGATCAGCAAGATGATTTCAGAGAGGCCTGAAGAGACTTACATGAACTGATGCTAAGTGAAACGAGCAGAACCAGGAGATCATTGTACATGGCAACAAGAAGACTATATGATGATCAATTCTGATAGACATGGCTTTCTTCAATAATGAGATGATTCAGGCCGTCTCCAATTGTCTTATGATAAAGACAGCCATCTGCACCCAAAGAGAGGACTGTGGGGACTGGGTAGCATTTTCACTTTTTTGTTGTTATTTGCTTGCATTTTGTTTTCTTTCTCATTTTTTTTCTTTTTAATTTGATTTTTCTTGTGCAGCATGATAATTGTAGAAATATGTACAGAAGAATTGCACATATTTAATATGTATTGGTTATTTGCCATCTGGGGAAGGAATGAGAGGAAAGGAGGGAAAACATTTGGAATATAAAGTTTCGCAAGAATGAATATTGAAAATTATCTATGCATATGCTTTGAAAATAAAAAAGGTGTTTTTTTTTTTTGTTTGTTTTGGTTCTCTTTGCTGAGGTAGTTGGGGTTAAGTGACTTGCCCAGGGTCATACAGCTAGGAAATATTAAGTGTCTAAGGCCGGATTTGAACTCAAGTCATCCTGACTCCAAGGCTAGCACTCTATCCACTGTGCCATCTAGCTTCCCCAAAATAAAAAGTTTTAATAAAAAAAGAATGAGTGGGTTAAAGTCATACAGACACATAATTTCGTTAAAAAGTATGATAATAGAGACAATATATCAAAATTTTTGGGACATAGCAAAAGCAATATTCAGAGGAAAATTTATATCTCTAAATGCTTACAATAATAAAATAGGGGGAAAAGCAGATTAGTGAATTGGGTATGCTTAATTTAAAAAAAAAAAGAACACGAACAAAAAAAAAAAACAAAAAAGAAAAAGTTAGAAATGAGTAGTTAAACACTGAACTGAAAAACCTAAAAATTAAAGGTGAGAATTAAGAAAATTAAATGTGAGAAAACCACTTTTTATTTATTTTATTTATTAAATAAAACTAGATGTTGGTTTCCTAAAATAAAACAAAACAAAACAAAAAGCCCTCAAAATTAAATAAAACTAGGAGTAGGTTTTATGAAGAAACTAGAACTGCTAATTCAAAGGATATACATCATTTTAGAGCCTCTTAGGCATAGTTCATATCCTCTGATCATTAGGGAATGATTTTTTAAAAATAAATTTGACTCAGTTCCCTATACATTTAAGAAATGAGGCCTTCATCAGAGAAACTTACTTCAAAATTATTTTCCCAATCACTATTGCTAATTGTATTTTCCCCATTTATTTTATTCTCTCTCTCCTTTCACCATGACCCTCCTCAAAAGTGTTTTGTTACTGATCACCCCTTCTTCAATATGCCCTCTCTTCTATCACCCTTCCCCGTTCTAGTATCCCTTCTCCTTCTACTTTCCTGTAGGGTAAGATAGATTTCTATACTCATGTTGAGTGTGTATGTTATTTCCTCTTTGAGTCAATTCTAATGAGAGTAAGGTTCACTCCTCCTCCCTTATTCCCTACCTCCTCCTCTGTAAAAGATTTTTCTTGCCTCTTTTATGGCAGATAATTTGTGTCATTCCACTTCTCCATTTCTCAGTACATTCCTCTCTCTTCCCTTAACTTCACTTTTTTAGACATTATTCTTTTATATTCAACTCATACTGAGCCTTCTGTCTAGTTATATGCTCCTAACTGCCCTAATAATGAGAAGATTCTTATAAGTTACAAGTATTATCCTCTCATGTAGGAATATAAACAGATAAACCTTATTAAGTTCCTTATGATATCCCTTTCCTGATTACCTCCTTATGCTTCTCCTTAGTCTTGTATCTGAAAATTAAAATTTCTATTCAGCTCTGGCCTTTTCATCACAAATGCTTGAAAGTCCTTTATTTCATTGAATATCCACCTTTTCCTTAAAGGATCGTACTGAGTTTTTCTGGGTAGGTGACTCTTGATTGTAATCCTAGTCCCATTGCTCTACATTGCTCTCTTCCAAGTGCTCTGATTTTTTAATGTAAAAGCTGCTAAACCTTGTGTTATCCTGCCTATGGCTGCATTATACTTGAATTTTTTTTTCTTTGTTTATTTATTTTTTTCTAGATGCTTGCAATATTTTCTTCTTGACCTGGGGGTTCCAGAATTTGGCTATAGTATTCTTGGGAGTTTTCATTTTGGGATCTTTTTCAAGAGACAATGAGTAAATTCTTCCAATTTCCATTTTACCATCTGGTTTTAGATTATTAGCACAGTTTTCCTTGATAATTTCTTGAAAAATGATGCATAGGCTCTTTTTTATCATAGTTTTCAACTGGGTTAATAATTTTAAAATTATTTCTCCTGGATATATTTTCCAGATCAGTTGTATTTTCAATAAAATATTTCACATTGTTTTCTTTTTTTTTTCATTCTTTTGGTTTTATTTTATTGGTTTTTGCTTTCTCTTAAGTCATTAGCTTCCATTTTAATTTTCAAGGAATGATTTTTCTCAGTGAACTTTTGCACCTCCTTTCCCATTTGGCCAATTTTGCTTTTTAAGGCATTCTTCTCCTAATTAGCCTTTCATATTTCCTTTTGCTCCACCCTCAATTCTCTTCTCAATTTTTCCTCTATCTCTCTTACTTGATTTTCAAAATACCTTTTGAGCTTTTCCATGGCCTGAGATCAATTCATAGTTTTCTTGGAAGCTTTGAATGTAGGAGCTTTGACTTTGTTATCTTCTTCTGAGTTTGTGTTTTGATCTTCCTTGACACCATAGTAGCTTTCTATAGTCAGAATCTTTTTCTGCTGTTTGCTCATTTCACCAGTCTATTACTTAACTTTTAACTCTTTGTTAAAGAACAGTTCCATTTCCAGGGTAGAGGATGCATTGTCCCAAGCTTCAGGAGTTTCGTGCAGTTCTTTTAGGGATCTGACCACAAGCACTCTTTTCTACCTTGGAACTATGAGGATGGTCTCCAATACACTGTGGCTGTAAGTTTTAGTGTGCTAAAGCAACGGAGTCCTTCTTCAGTGTTCATAAAGAGACTTCCCATCATATGAGGCCTCCAGAAGCTGCTACTGCCACTGCTGCCCACACTCACTCCTGGTCTGTTAGCTTCCCAAGGCCCTCTTCACTCTCTTGGCAAACTTTTAATGCTGATCTTCCAGGTCGTCTTTGGAGTCTCTGGGCTGAGAGGTTTAGAAATTGCCAGTGATTCAGAGGCCCTAAAGCCCATTTCTGCCCATTTCTGCTTTGTTGGCACCTGCTGCACAGCCTATGCCAGGACTGCTGGACTCCTGCCCTGATGCCATTGACCTTTTCTGCTCCTCTTATAAATTGTCTTCAGCTGGAAATGTTCTTCGGGGTATATTATGATGCTTCAAATTTTGTTTAGAGCCATTATTTAAAGGAATTTAGAAAGGTTTGGGGGAGAGCTTAGCAAGTTCCTGCCCTTACTCTGCCATCTTGCTTCTTCCTCCCTCAGCAATATTATTTGAAGGATAATTGTAAATGACTAAGCTATTCTGAATATAGATATTCAAATAAACTACAAGGGATCTATGAAGGAAAATGCTATCCACTTCTAGAGAAAGAACTGATATTGGAGTATATATTGTATAGTTTCACATATAAATCTGTGCCAAATGTTAGCTTTCTATAGTAAGGTTGGGAGGAAGAGAAGGGAATAGTTTAGAACTCAAAATGTAGCAAAATAAATAAAATTAATATTTAAAAAGGACTCAATTCAAATAATACCTTCTACAAGAAGCCTTTTTCAGTCACCTTAGCTAATAGTGCCTTCCCCTCTAAAGTTTCCTTTTTGGCTTATTCTGTATTATGTAGTTTACTAACATTTTGTCTCTTTTTTTAGAGTATAAGCTCTTTGAGGGTAGGGACTGTTTTATCTTTTCTCTGTATTGTCAAAGTTTAGCACAATGCCTGGAACTTAAGAATTGCTTAATAAAAGCTCATTGAGATCATAAAAGAGGGGAAATGAATCACATGTGCAAAAATATTTGTAGCAGCTCTTTTTGTAGTGGCAAGGAATGGCAAATTGATTGGATGCCCATTAGTTGGGGAATGCCTGAATTAGTTATAGCATAGGAATGGAATGCAATATTATTGTTTTATAAGAAAAAGTAGGCTGATTTCAGAAAAGTTTGAAAGACTTACATGAACTGATACCCAATGAAGTGAGCAGAACAAGAAGAACATTGTACCCAGAAGCAGCAAGATTATGTGATGATCAACAGTGATGGATTTGGCTATTTTCAACAATGCAATGTTTTAAGACAATGCCAATAGACTTGGGATGGAAAATGCTATTTGTATCCAGATGAAAAATTATAAAAACTAAATGTGGATTGAGGCCTAGTATTTTCACCTTTTGTTATTGTTGTTGTTTAAGTTGTTTGTTTTTTCTTTCTCAACCCGTTTGGTACCGGCTAAGAAACAGAGTAGTTGATCAGTGGAATAGGATAGGATCACAGGACAAAACAGGCAATAACTATAGCAATCTAGTATATGACAAACCCAAAGACCCCAGCTTTTGGGATAAGAACTCACTATCTGACAAAAACTGCTGGGAAAATTGGAAACTAGTATGGAAGAAATTAGGGCTTGACCCACACCTAACACCACTTACTAAGATAAGATCTAAATGGGTTCATGATTTAGACATAAAGAGTGATATTATAAGCAAATTAGAGGAACATAGGATAGTTTACCTCTCAGACCTGTGGAGAAGGAAGGAATTTGTGTCTAAAGAACAACTGGAACTCTTAATTGAACACCAGATAGATAATTTTGACTATATTAAGTTAAAAAGTTTTTGTACAAATAAACCTAATGCAGACAAGATTAGGAGGGAATCAATAAATTGGGAAATCATCTTTACATTTAAGGGTTCTGACAAAGGCCTCATTTCTAAAATATATAGAGAATTGACTCATATTTATAAGAATTCAAGCTACTCTCCAATTGATAAGTGGTCAAAGGATATGAACAGATAATTTTCAGATAAAGAAATTAAAACTATCTCTAGTCATATGAAAAGGTGCTCCAAATCACTATTGATCAGAGAAATGCAACTGAAGACAACTCTGAGGTACCACTACACACCTGTCAGATTGGCTAAAATGACAGGAAAAGATAACGATGAATGCTGGAGGGAATGTGGGAAAACTGGGACATTGATACATTGTTGGTGGAACTGTGAACAGATCCAACCATTCTGGAGAGCAATTTGGAGCTATGCTCAAAAAGTTATCAAACTTTGCATACCCTTTGACCCACCAGTTTCTATTGGGCTTATATCCCAAAGAGATCTTAAAGGAGGGAAAGGGCCCCACATGTGCAAGAATGTTTGTGGCAGCCCTTTTTGTAGTGGCAAGAAACTGGAAGCTGAATGGATGCCCATCAATTGGAGAATGGCTGAGTAAATTATGGTATATGAATGTTATGGAATATTATTGTTCTGTGAGAAACGACCAGCAGGATGATTTCAGAGAGGTCTGGAGAGACTTGCATGAATTGATGCTGAGTGAAATGAGCAGAACCAGGAGATCATTATACACGGCAACAACAAGACTATAATGATGATCAATTCTGATGGACATGGCTCTCTTCAACAATGAAATGCTTCAAACCAGTTCCAATTGTTCAGTGAAGAAAGCCATATTCACCCAGAGAGAGGGATATGAATGTGGACCACAACATAACACTTTCATGCTCTCTATTGATGTTTGCTTGCATTGTTTTCCTTCTCAGGTTTTGTTTTGTTTCTTCTTGTAGATCCGATTTTTCTTGTACAGCAAGATAACTGTATAAATATGTATACATATATTTGATTTGTTATGTATTTTAATATAATTAACATGTATTAGATTACTGGCCATCTGGGGAGGGGGTAGGAGGAAGGGGAGAAAAATTTGGAACAGAAGGCTTTGGAAGGGACAATGTTGAAAAATTATCTATGCATATGTTTTGCAACTAAAAAGCTTTAATAAAAAGAAAAAAAAATAAAAATAAAAGCTTTTTCTTTCTCATAGTTTTTTTCCTTTTGGTATGATTTTTCTTGTACAACACGACAAATATGGAAATATGCTTAAAAGGATTACACATATTTAACCACTATCAGGTTGTTTGCTGTCTCTAGAAGGAGGGAAGTAAGGAAGGGAGGAAAAAAAATTTGGAATACAAAGTCTTACAAAAATGAATTTTGAAAACTATCTTTACATTTGGCAAAACAAAGTACTATTGAGAAAAAAATAAATAAAAGTTCATTGACTGAGTGATTAACAATCTAATTCACTCCCAAAGTCTCACCTATTATCTTTTTGCAAATAAATGGCTTCCAAATCTTTCTTACCAGCCCAGATCTCTCTTTTCAGATTCAGATTTCCTCCTCCACGTAAGGCTTCAAGAATATCTCTACTTGCATGTCCCACATGCACCTCAAACTCAACATGTTCAAAACTATTTGTTTTGTATTTGTATTTGCCCAATACTTGTCTTTTCTATTTCTGTCTTTAGTACTACCCTTCACCCATTCTTCCAAGTTTAAAGTCTTAGGTTTATCTTTGATTCTTTCTTATTCATCACATTTTACATTCTATTCTTTATCATTTTTTTCAGAGTCTGAAAAACTCTAACATATTCCCAGTGCCTTCTTTTTCTAAGTATGTCATTGCTATAGTCTTCCAGTACAAAGCTTCTTAAATTGTGGGTTGTAACTCCATACGTGATTGCATAACCTAAGATGGAAGTCATGAAAAATTTGGCAACAGTAAGAAGTTTCTGAATGCTCAAATCCTACAGTATCAGATATTCTGCCAAGATTTAATTCTCTCTCTCTTTTTTTTAAATTTTATTTTTTTTATTTGCAAAACATATGTATGGGTAATTCTTCAACATTAACCCTTACAAAGCTTTGTTACAAATTTCCCCCCCCACTCCCCACCCCTCCCCTAGATGGCAGGATATTCACTACATGTTAATTATGTTAAAATAGTTGTCAAATTGAATATATGTATACATATTTCCACACTTATCATTATTGTACAAGAAAAATCATATCTACAAGAAAGAAATATCAGATAAAGGAAACATAATGTAAGCAAACATCAATCAAGAATATGAGAATGTTATGTTGTGGTCCACATTTCATATCCCTCTCTCTGGGTGTATGTGGCTTTCTTCACTGAACAATTGGAAGTGGTTTGAAACATTTCATTGTTGAAGAGAGCCATGTCCATCAGAATTGATCATCATATAATATTGTTGTTGCCATGTATAATGATCTCCTGGTTCTGCTCATTTCACTCAGCATCAGTTCATGCAAGTCTCTCTAGGCTTCTCTGAAATTGTCCTGCTGGCAAGATTTAATTCTCTGTATAAAAATTTAAAAAACACATATATATCATCAGTATGCAAATTTGTTTTAGTCTTTAATAAATGGTAAAATTATATGTATACCAAAGAATTGTTTTAAAATAAATTTCTTGATGGCTTATTATCTGTAAATGTTTGACTAGTACGCGTATTTTATATACCTATCTACCTGGGGTCATGTAAAAATATCTTGGGCTAAAAGGGGTTGTGAGTAGGAAAAGTTTAAGAAGTCATGTCCTAGTAAGATATTCTGGCTCTCTTCTCTACTTTCCAACTATTCTTCATACCACTAGATTTATTTTCCTTATGCAAATTTACAAAGCATTTTATATACAGTATCCACTTAATCTTCACATTGTGGTTCTTGATTGACTAATATTATCCCTATTTAATAGATAAGAAAATTGTGATTCAGAGATAATATAAAACCTGTGTCCTTAGGGCCACATAGCTAATAAGTAGGAATTGAGGTCAGAGTCAAATATATGTTTTTATAACTCTAAGTGATATATTTTTATAACTCTAAGTACAATGCTCTCTCCATTATGTCATGCTTTTTTTTCCTATCCATATTATTCCTCTTTCCAAAAGCCAAGATTCAGGCTTGCTTTTTAAAGAAAGTTCAAACTTTTTTCCAAAATTTGGTCTTGCTGTATACATGCACTTTATCTCTACCTGAAAAGAATTGCTTGGTTACTTGTTGACTTTGTTCACTTGGTATCTTGCCTATTCCTAATTCTATTTATACCTATTGAATTGCTATCCATCCTTTAAACCTGACTTAAATGCTGCTTTCTCCAGGAAGCCTTCCTTTTTGCTCAATTAGTAATGACCTCTCTTCCCATACCCCCAGCTCCAATAGCAAACACTTTGCATGTACCTCCAAACTTATAGCTATAAGTATATGTGACATATTACATGACATATGTCATGATAAATGTTTAGCAACCAGTTATATCCAAAAAGAACATGTATTTATGACACATTTTAAAGTTTAGTTTGCATAAATATTTTCTCCATCACTCTCTTAAATTTACTCAATTGACAAAACAAAAAATCATGCCCAGATTTGTAGCTTGCTGATTTTTCAGAGCTAGCCACAGAAGGGCATTTCTTGCCAGATTTAGAGAGTTTCTCTGTTGGCTAAATGAAACTGGTGTAGATGAAGAGGAAAGCCTTGGTCTACAAGGGCATACACAGGCTTGGCTCACAAATGTCAAACGAATTGTAAGAAGTCATTCTCTTTGGTGTTGCTAGCCAAAGGAGCCACAAATTTGATTATTCTCTAGAGAGATGGAGTTAACACAGGGTAGCAAGTTTATATTAGTCTTGTCTTCCTCACTAATTGACTATGTGGCTTGGGTAAATCATTTAACCCTTCATTTAACCTTATGTAATTACACAATTTACCCATCTATAAAATGGTAATGATACGACCTTTCTCCTTCTATTTTACAGGGATACTGTAAAAGTCAAATACTAATCCTTAGAGGTTATATAGAGTTAACCTTTTTATAAATAAGGGTTTCCTCTATAAATATATAGTTTCCTTTATAAGTAAGGAAACTGAGGTCTAGAAAGAAGAAACTTCCCCAAAGTTATCTGGGTAGAGTGTCAAGAATCAAATTCACAACTTTTATCTTTGAACTCTAATCTTGGCACTCTTCCCACTATCTCATTCCTATGGTGATATAAATTCTGAGTAATAAAAAATGCTAGAGTAAAATAATAAATGGAAAGAAAGTTGGCCATGCTCCCAGGAGTGAAGCACTGATTTTGTCCAGTAGCACATGGGCCCAGGAGATTAATTGAACAGTTTGCTGAAGGTTGCCTGAGGTTCTGACCATGTAAAACCACTTCATATAATGACAGGTTGTTGGCTTTTTTAGTCAGGGGATGTAAATTCAAGTCTCAGTTTTGCCATGTACTAACTATGTAACTGTGGATTAGTTACCACCTTTCTGGATCTCAGTTTTCTCAACTATTCAATGAAGGTTTGATTAGACAGTTTCTAAGTTCCCTTCAAACTCTGAATTTATGATCTCTCATTTTATATATGGAGAAAACTGGGAAACAGAAGGTTTGTGACTTACCCATAAGCTCTAGATCAGAAGTTTCTGTTCTTACAAGGGAGTTTTTGGATAAAAGTCAAGTAAGTTTCTATTCCCTTCTTGAGTTACTAGTTTTTCTCTCTTCCTAGAGGGGATTTTCTCTAGAAATAGAGTATTTATATAAGAAACTAACTCATGACCCCAAGGATATGACTCAGTCCTAGATCAATAAGAGCAAAGAAACCTTCAAAACTGTCCAAACCCAACTGACCTAGGGCACTTAGGTTCTCCAGAAAAACAAGTTCAGGATAATTTTCTGAAACCCAGTAGGAACAGAAAAAGGGAACACTGTAGGCAATTAGTTACAAATGATCTTAAACAAACAAACAAACCCAAAAGCCAATTACCTTTATTTACTGCTCATTTGGAAAAATAAAATTTAGGAATATATAGGGCAAGGGTTTTTAACCTGGGGTTCATAAACTTGTTTTAAAATGTTTCTGATAACTGTATTTCAACATAATTAGTTTCCTTTATAATCCTGTATATTTTATTTTATGTATTAAAAAAAGCCCACATTATTCTGAGGAGTTTATAAGCCTTGTTTATGCTAAAGGATTCTACAACACTAAAAAGGCTAAGAACTCCTAATCTAAGGAAAATCGACTTCCTGGAGAAAATATTCTGAAAATCAGTTTATTTAAAAAAAAATAGACCTCCCACCTTTATGCTATATTTGATATAATTTATTTCATTTGATTCTCAGTTTAAACCTGTAAAGTAGTAGAAAAGGTATCATCCTCCTCATTTTACAGGTGAGGTATTCAGTTTAGTTCAATTCAACAAGAATTTATTAAATGATTACTAAAAGGTAGCCAGAGACATAGAGGAGAAAGAAAGGGCTAGATTTGGAATCAGGAAGACCTGAGTCCAATGATGCCTCAAACACTTACAAATTATGTGACCCTGGACAAGACATTTATGTTCTCAACCTGTTTCCTCATCTGGAAAAGGGTTATAATAATAGCACTTCTTGTTGAGATGATCAAATGAGATTTTATATTTATGTTTATGTATGTGTATATATGTGTATTATATATATGTATATGCTTTGTAAACCTTAAAAGTACTATATAAATGTTAGCTATTATATTCCAAGGGCTAGGGATATTGCCCTCAAATAAACAACATTCTCAAAATATTAAAAATGAATCTGTGATTTTATTCATGCAACTATCCTCCCAATGATTCCAATCGCCATTTATTCATGTTTACTTATGCAATTGTCTTTCATATTTTCCCCTAACAGAGGGTCCAACCAATGTGCTGGGAAATCTTTCTCACTTTCTCCTGTGGAGCACATAGCCTGCCTTGTAGTTATTCCTTACATAAGGCATCTATGTCTGTGTCTGTAGAATCTATAGCTCTTGCTATGTGACTAAGCCATTTTTTCTTTCTAACATATATTTCCCTGATAAGGTCCTTTCCTGTTTTCATTTTATAGTTCTTTATGTGTTGTGGGACTCATACCTTCCATGTGCCTTTCCATTTCCTTCTCTGTGTTACTCATTTTTAGTTCTTCAGAGAAAAATAAATGATTTTGCAGCCATATAAGAAGACTGGCAGAATATGGTATTAAGATGAGCTTTTGCTTACAGAGTTCAGAGTTATTAAAGGAGCTTTGCAATTTCCAAATGGAAATTTATCTTACTTTTTCTTCCTGTTTAATTATGGTTCCTTGTATAGTGTCCGGACAATATACCGACACTAGGTATTCTTCCTCCACTTGGTTTATTCTGTATGGATGATTGGGCAGAACTTTTAATATTTGACTTGGATCTTTTGCAAGAATGTGCACAGTGTTCCAAAGCTTGATATAACCAATAGTTTTAATTCTATAGGGTATATGTCAGTGTGTGTGTGTTTGTGCATATGTGTGTTTAATCATTTTTCAGTCGTGTCTGACTCTTTATGACTTTATTTGGGGTTTTCTTGGTAAAGATACTAGAGTGGTTTCTCATTTCCTTCTATGGGTCACTTTACAGTCATAGAGGCAAGTAGGGTTAAGTGATTTGCCCAGGGTCACACAGCCAGTAAGTGTCTAAAAATCAGATTTGAACTCAGGAAGATGAGTCTTCCTGATTCCAGGCTTGATACTCTATCCACTGTACCACTTAGCTGCCCAAAATTTTATAGAGAGGTGGGGATAATATGTATAGATACAAACAAATCCATAATAGAAATAATTTCAGCAGGAGGAGGGCTTTAGGTGGAGGGAACCAAATGGATCTCATGGAAGAGGTGGATTTGAGCTGAGACTTGAAGAGAGCTAGAGATTTTAAGAATCAGAAGAGTAAGAAGTAGAGAGTGTATTCTGGGCATGGGGCAACTTATGGGGAACAACAAGAAACCAATTCAACTGGAAAATAAAGGGGAGTAATGTGAAATAAGTCTAGGTCAGAGCTGGCTTGTGAAGGACTTTAAATGCCAGACACTGGAAATTGTACTAGCAATAGAAAGTGCCTGGAGTTTCTTGAGAGAAAGCAGACATGGTCAAGTCTATACTTTAGGAATATCATCTTAACAATTGGATTCAAAAGAAGAAATTGGGGGCAGGGGAATAAAATGGGAAACTATTGTGATAATAGTACCTTGTTCTAAAAAACCTGCACTGGGGTTGACTGTGAGTGTGAGTGAAGAGAAAGGGGCAGATGGTAGATCAAAGAAACGAAGAGAAGGGTCTTGAAAACTGATGGGTATGGAGAATGAGATTAATTGAAGTGATCCTGAGGTTGCATATCTCCAGAAGTGGAAGGATGGGAGTGCCCTTCACACAGAAAGGCACATTAGCAAAATGAGAAGACTTATGGGGAAAGAGAAGGATTTTGGGGGGACCTGCTGGGTTTGAGATGGCAACCTGGTGGAGATGTCCTAGGAACAGAAAGATATGGGCTGAGTGATGGTGACTGAACTCATGAGAATTGATGAGATCCCTGAAGAAGGGGGGCCCCTGGTTTTTATCTGAATGGCCATTTTCCTTCTCTAGAACATTATTCATCATATAAGCTTGTTGGACTAGGTGTTTACTATGTTTCCTTGCAGGTTTAAATTCCATGTGTGATCCTATTATTATTTCTCTTTGTAGCTTGAAGTTAAAGGAATGAAGCTCCAATACTCGAATTTCAGGCATTAGACAAAAGGGAGGAAAGATTTTTGGGGAGGCAGCAGGGAGAGTAGTTTGATGTTTGCTGGGCCCCTGAAATCATACCATATAGGCAATTGTTTATTCTTTCTTTATGTAAAGCCAGACTCATAACTGGGTAGTGGTGGTATGAAGTCATCTCCCTCCTCCCCCTCAAAACCTCGTCCTTCTCCACATTTCCTTAATTCTCTGAATGGTAACAACATTCTTCTAGTTACCCAGGCTCAAAACCACAGAATCCTCTTTCTCTCTTCCCCCATCTCATCAGTCATTACATTTCCATCTCTCTCAAATCCATCTTTCTCTATTTGCTTCTAATCAGCCTAGTCAAGTTTTCCTTTTTCTATGAAGGAGTCTTTTGATAATCCCTCCCTTCTCTGAATACTTATGGCCCATTAATGTTATGGCCTATAACATTACTTCAGTTCAGGCAAAATGGAGATTAGAACACATCTTGACTTTCAGCAAGGGTTTCATACCTTACATCAGTGGTCTCCAAACTTTTTTGGTCATGCACCCTTATCATGAAATTTTTTAGCAGGCATTCCCTATATGTGCATATATACATATAAATTATTTATGTATACTAAATGTATTATATATTATGACATCTATGTAAAATAGAGCTTTTAAAAAGATGAAGTACAGATAAAATAAACAATATTGAAAATATTTTTATGTATCAATAGCAAAACCTTTTTGTTCTCACTACAAATCATATGATTAAATGCACTTCATAATTTAAAAAAAATTCCCTATGTATGTATATGCGTAAGATGGACTTGCAGATAATTAGCAAATACTTATTCAATTAATTTGATCAATGTGGCTAGCCAAAAGGATGAATTTATTCGCATGATGGTATGTTTTAAAATTTTGTGTATCCTATTATAATCAAATAATAGTTCATTAATAGTTAATGACATAATAGTTTTTTTTGCAAGAGTCATATTTCTATATATAGATATTTACTCACACAATGCAAAAATAAGCAAGACTGAATTGTCTCTAATATCAACTCAGCAGGAATAACAATCTATATAACCTCTTTCTCCTTAATGGAGAGTATTAAATCATAATGTTTTATTTGGATATTTTTCTGTGTATGTGCGTGCATGCATGTGTTTTAATGAGCATAAGGACAAGGTCAGTTTAGCAGTAACAAATAATACAAGCAGAAAAGTAATATAGAATAAGGCCAGTTGTAAAGGGAGCTTGGAACCAGATTGTGAAACATTTTAAATGACAAACAGAAAAGTTTTTATTTGATCCTAAAGTCAATAAAGAGTCACCAAAATCTATCCATAGGGGAGGAGTAGGGATATGGTCAGACTTGTGCTTTAGGTAAATCACTTTGGCAGATTCAAATTAAATGGGTTAGAATGGGGAGAGCCTTGAGGCAGGGAGATAAATTAGGAAGCCATTGTAAGAGTCCAGGCAAGAAATAATAAGATCCAGAATTAGAGAGAAGATTAAAGAGTATATTTATAATATGTGTCTGTCTATCTGTCTACGAGTATATATATATATATATATAATATGTTTATATATATATCATATGTTTGTATATATATATATGAGATAGGAAGATAAAAAGGACAAGATTAAGCAACTGATTGGATGTATCTGAATGAAAGAAAAGAGTCAAAGTTGTGAACTTGGCAGAATGGAATAATAAGTGTTCCCAGAAGAGAAATAGGGAAGTTCCAGATTTTGGATTCTAAAGTGCAGATCACAGCACACTTATACCTCTTCATTCTACTTGACTTAGTCAGTCCTTCCAAAAACAAAAGGAAGGGGGAGGATGAATAGGGAATTTATTCTATGGCTACTGCTCCAGGTCAAGTAAAGGGTTGAGGAATGGGAGTGGGTATGCTGGGTGGCAGTAAATATTCCCAATGGCTTAAATATAGGTGCTCCTGGGATTTCCTGAATCTATATTAGATCATAACTATTTTGAAGGCTAATACCCACACAGTAAAAGGGGAGTTTGGAAGCTTGCATCAGTAGAAACCTGTAGATCAGGGAAGATTTGGCGCTACTAGGTGAAGGATAGGTGTGTTGGAGACAAGCCCCACAACTGGGCTTAGGGGGAAGAGTTGAATATGATCCATCTTCTCATCTCCTGATTGATCACATATCCTCTAGGTCATATCATAGTTCTCCATGGGACTGAAGCTCTCATTTTGGAGACCATTGCCTTAAAAGAGAGGTGCCGAGACTCACCAGAAACTATATTAAAGCCAATTTGCAAAACCTTCCTATAGTGATAATTCACAGTGAATTGATTTGTCTAAGAACCACTCAAGTCTTCCAATGGATAGGATAATCAAGAAAAAACAGAGGAAGCTGCTGGTAAGGTTTTCTTTTCTTAGACCTTTTTTTTTTTATTAGAAAGCACCAAGCACCAAACCAAAAGATTTTTCTTCCTCAATCACCTTATGTCGGGTCAGAAGGTTTGTTTCTTAATTGGGCATTCAAGAAAAGCTATGATTTCCAAGGGGAGATGGATATTCTAGATAGAGGGAATATCATGAGCATTATTATAGAGGCAGAGGAGTATAGGTTGTACTGGAGGAATGGTAAACAGAATTACATTATTTAGAGTTAGCAGGGACTTTACTGAGCAGCTAATCCAATCCCTCATTTTCCAAATGAAGAAACTGGGGTCGGGAGAGGTGAAGCAACTTGTTCAGTTATACAAAAAGAAGTGAGAGAACTGAGCTGCAAAACCAGGCTGTTTCCAAGTAAGTAAAGTTTGACTGGAGCATTAGGTCCCAGTGAAAGAGAAATGAACAAGAGACAGGACTTTTGTGTTACCACAAACCTAACTCCCAAAGTTTCGTGTTGAGGAAATGTTATTTTGCCTTTCTGGGCCAGCTTTAGCCTGAATATCTGCCCTCAGGTTCCTGGTACCGGATTTATCAAAGATTGAGTGGGTGGAAGAGGAAAAAAGAGCCCAGGGGATGGAAGCTCACTGGAGGGAAAGAGGCAAGGAACAGAAGGAGAGGAGGAGGTGAAAACTGTGACATAGCAACTCATGAGATAAAAGACAGGAACTGGATGACTGAAAATGTCAACTGTGATCCATCCTTATTTATTTATTTATATATATTTATTTATTTATTAGTGAGTTAAAATCTGGGAAGGATATATGAAGGAAGGGTAGAGAGTTTTGAGAGGGGGAGGAGAGTGGGCTTTGTGGATAATAAATAACATATGGAGATGCCTTCTTTTTCTTAAAATGCTTCTTGCATTAAAACTGACTTTATCCAATCCACTCCCCCTTCCTTCAGCTTCAGAATGAAAATGTTGGTACTATTCACAAGTTGATTTCTGTTTTGATATCAGAGCCAACAAAACAACTTCAAACAGTCAAGTTGGCTTTTTAAGAGACTCTCTTTGTGGGTAGGGTAGAAGGGAAGAGAAAGGTGGGTTTAAAATGCTCATCCTTATACTCAGAGTGATATAGGGGTTTCAACTATTCGGGGCAGAAGAAAAAATGAGATGTTAGGGATTTCTAAGTGACCTGGAAACACCTGGACATAGATGATACCCAGGTCCCCTGAAACCATTTCCTTTAAAGAATAGAGAAACTGCCTTCAATCATCCAACATTTTTATGTTGTATACTTGAGATATTCGTAGTCCTAGTCCTAGTTATTGTGGGAAATCAAAGAATAAGACAGTTTCTTCCCCCAGGAAGTCTTACAATCTATCTGTTAGAAGCATTAAGTGCAAAACTGAGTGTTTTGTCCTGTACAAATAATATTTGGATTGGTGACATAAAAAGATCCCTTCAGGCTAGAACAGTGGGCATAAAGATGAAATTCAACAGAGATAAATGTAAAGTTCTACAATGAAGCCCCAAAATTAAATTACTCAAGTATAGTATGGGAAAGTATTTCTGGATGGCAGACTTAATTTTGTGATTGTGTTAGATAGCTGTTTGAGATTGGAGGTGTGTGAATAAAGGGAAGGACTAAAACTGCAAATATCACCACTAGAGTGGGGGCACTCTGAACTCATCCACCTACCCTAACCCCAGCATGTGAAGCTATCTAGGTAAATTTTATATCTTATTCAAATTAATTCTTCCTGTGATCAGCCTAGATCACAGTATAATATATGTTCTACAACTCTCTGTCTTTCTAATCTAAGGCAAAATGAGTTGCTTCTTTCCCCAGCCAGCTCTAAATACAGGGACTCCATTTCTGCTCTATTCTAGGAATGATTACTTAGATTTCTGCAGTGCTGATCTCCCAATAAGCTAATTTCAGTTTCTCAGATGATCCATTTGTGGGAGTAAATTATAATAATTTCTTCAGGGGGCCTCTTGTAGATACATCTTGATTCACAAACCTGTTTCTAATGCACAGTTAAAATGGGGGAATGAAAATGAGTGGAGGTTGGATGTTTGTTAGGATTACACATGAGAGGGTGACTTGCTGAGGTAGAAGCTGAGTCATAGCCATCCTTAAGGTACAGAAAAACAGGATGATTATTCTGAGCTGTCAGCTACAAGCTGCTGGACTCAGGAAGGTCATGGGGAGATACTGGTACTGAAAAAACCCGAGGTTCTTAGACATTCAGTAGATATTCACTCTCCTCCCCTTCCCAATTTACCAAGGTAAAAGGAGTAGGATTATTTGATGCCTTTTGCCATCCTTTCCATAATTCCCTTTATCTCCCCCGCCCATCTTGCTTCTGTGACTTTCCTCCCTTCTAAAGATGCGCATGCTATTTTCTGTAACATAATCTTACCTAGATATAAATGTTGGGACACAGGGACAGCGCCAATTATCTAGGAATGATTCTGAGCAGAGGGGAGCTACAGAGTGATTGTAGAAGCTCCCTTCACAGGACCATGTGGGAAACCAATTTTATAGAGGGAATCCTTTGGAGAGCTTGAAGGACTTGTTTTTCCTCCATCTTGCTGGGGGTGAGGGGAGAATTGGAACTGGGGACAGGGTGAGGAGAAAGCAAACACCTTGAAAAAAGTGAGCAAGATGCAAATAAAAAACCCCAATTCAAATCAGTATCATATTTTTGAGACAACAGTTTGAGCACCATTTTGCAAGGAGATAACAGATCACTTTTGCTCTCTTTAAGATGACTGAGGAAACTACACTCCTTACTGCAATGAAAATGCCCCCACCTCATCAGGTCCAAGTAATTCCCAAGGATCATTGGTTCTCTATAGCTCCAGACTGGTCTTAATCTTTGGCTTATAATGCCTTTCCTTCTGCCATCCACTACTATCTCTTCCTCATGTGCTCAAGGATAAGAGAGATGTTTGGGGACAGTCAGCTCAAATAGGAAGTCTTGTTCCTTCTCCATCTGGCTTTCGGAAGCTCAATTGTAGTTGTTTTCCACTGAACCCCTTCCAAGGCAGGCGGCAGCTTTTCTATGAGGCAGAACCAATGCCAGTGAGAGCAGAATAATTACCTCCAGTGTTTTGCATGTGGTGCTTTCATTAACACATCCCCAACATGGCATTTGCAGCCCTCTGTCACAGCACTGTGCCGTTGAATCACACTCAATTCATCACCCCCAGATCTTCTGCTGTCTCCAAAGAGCCAATTATCTCCCCCGTTTCTGCTGGCTGCTCTGGGTGATCCTTTCCTCTTGGTTCATAAAGCTTGTCACTGTTGCTGTGGGTTTGGGTACTTACAAGGAAGAGGCATTTAAAGCAGCTTGCTCCTGAGGAAGCCTGTGGGAAGCCTGGACAACTGCATCTCTATTTCTAGACTTCGTTCTCCATTGAAGAGTTTGCTCTTAAGGTGGGATGGGTTGTGGCGAGATCATGAATGAGAGTTTTGGAGCTTTCCTACTCAAAAGGGTGCTTTCCTTCCTGATAGTTTCCTAGAACTTTTGCATGTCTGCTTTGTCCTACCAGAGGATCCTAGATTTAGGGGATCAAGCCCAACCTCTTATTTGGCCCAGGGAGTACCCCAGGTGTAGTAAGTACAAGAAGTGGTATTTGGATCATAGCTGGGCACAGTGGGGAACTCTCATTGATGTAAGGAGTGCAGTCCCCCAGGTCATCTCAAAGAGAGTAAAAGTCATCTGTTATCTCCTTGCAAAATGTCACTCAAGGTGTTGACTCAAAAATATGATACTGATTTGAATTTTTTTTTATTTGCATCTTTCTCATCTTTCTGAGTTCAAACCTAGCCTTTGACACTTCCTAGCTGTGTGACCCAGAATGTCACTTCACCCTGTTTGCCTCAGTTATCTCATCTGTAAAATGAACTGGAAAAGGAAATGGCAGTATCTCTGCCAAAAAAAAAAAAAACCAAAAGGAGGCCACAAAGTCTGACATGACTGAACAGTAACACCAACAAATCTGATTCCAGAACTAGTGTGTTTTCCGACTGTACTCTGCTGACTGTTAAGAGTCATAGGCTCAGGGCAGCTAGGTGGCCCAGTGGATAGAGCACCAGCCCTGAAGTCAGGAGGACTTGAGTTCAAATCTGATTTCAGACATTTAATACTTCCTAGCTGTGTGACCCTGGGCGTCACTTAACACCAATTGCCTCGGGGGAAAAAAAAGAGTCATAGGTTCTAGTCCTGAATTTGCAATTAATTTGCTGTGTGTTATCAGCAAATAACTTCTTTCCTCTGCTTACCCCCTCATTTCTAAAATGAGGGGGTTAGAATCAATGACCTCCAAGGACCAGATTTCAGCTCTAATGATTTCAAGGTCTAAGCCTTCCTTCATGACAACTTCCCTGACAACTTTAGTTCACAATGATCTTTCCCCCTTCATGACCACTGTACTATTGTTTTCTCTAATTGTTTTATGGGTGCGTATCTTCTCTTTGTAATTCAGTTCTTGAGGGTAGCAACTATATCTTTTGCACTAAAATATGAGGTGTCTGGAACTCTCAGGGAATGAATTCCCTCTAATAACTCTGAATAGTTGAGCATCTACCTCCTGTAGCATCACAATTTGTTGTAACAATTTGAGACAGAATTTTTTTTAACAAGTCAAGTAGCATTTATTAGGTGTCTACTGTGTGCCAGGCATTGTGCTAAGCATTGGGGATACAAAGAAAGGGAAAAAAAGAAAGGTTCCTGCTATCAAGAAATGATATTGTAATAGAGGAAAGAGTATTCAAACAATTACATACAAATAAGATATAGAAGATAAGCTGGAGATATTCTCAGAGGGAGAGGACTAAGGTGAAGGAGGACCAGCAAAAGCTCTTTGCAGAAGAAAAGACTTTAGCTGAGACTTGAAGGAAGCCAAGGAAACCAGGAGGTTGAGATGAGGAGGAAAAGAGTTCTGGGCATGGGGGAAGAGCCAGGGAAGATGCTTATAGTCAGAGAATGGAGTATTATGTGGGAAGAACAGCAGGGAGGCCAGTATAGCTGGATCCCTGAGAACTTGAAGGTAAAAAGGTGTAAGAAGACTAGAAAGGAGGGAAAGGGAAAATTATAAAAGCAATGAAACCAAATAATATTTTATATTTAATCTTGGAGGCAATAGGGAGACACTGGATTTAATTGAAGAGAGTGCATAACATGTTTATATCTGCACTTTAGGAAGATCAATAAAACAACTGAGAGGAGTATGAACTGGAAAATTTTGAGGCAGGGAGCCAAACACCAGCAGGCTCTTGCAATAGGTGTAAGGTGTGAAGTGATCAGGGCTTGCACCAGGGTGGTGACAATATCAGAGGACAAAAAAGAATGTATAGGAAGGGTGGTGCAAAGGTAAAATCAGCAGGATTTGGCAACCAGTTGGATATGATGCTGGGGAGGAGAGACTAGAAAGTGAGATGTCAAAGATGACAGGTTATGAACCTGGATGTATGATGGTATTACCAACAGTAATAGGGAAGTTAGGAAGAAGGAAGGGTTTGGAGGAAAAGATGAGTTAGTTTCAGAAATGTCTATATTAAGGCAGAAGATATCCTATTCAAAATGTCCAATAGGTAGTTAGAGATGGGAAATGCAATTTTCAAAATTTATGCACATGCTATAATGCACACGTATGTATTTTATTACATTTTGAATTCCAAGTTGGCTCTCTTACTCCCTCCCAACCCTGCAGTAGAGAAGACCAAAATCTGACATAAATATAAATATATACATATGTATATCTAAAATATGGAACCATATAATATATACTGTCATATTTCAATTATTTCTCTAGAGGTAGATTGTGTTTTTCTTCATTAAGTCCTTCACCATTGATTTGAATGTTCATGTTACTAAGAACAGCTTAGTTACTCTTCAAGCAATACTACTGCCACTGTATATAATATTCTCTTGGTTCTATTAGTTTTATTTTGCATTATCTCTTGCAAGTCTTTCCATGTTATTCTGAAAGCATCCTGTTCACCATTTATTATAGTACAATAGTATTCCATCTCAATTATATACCACAACTTATTCAGCCATTCCTCAGTTAATTGGATATCACTTAAATTTCCAATTCTTTGCCACCACAAAAAGAGCTGCTATAAATAATTCAGAACATATAGATTATTTTTCTTTTCCCACCAACTTGGTGAACAGACCTAGTAGTAGTATTGTTGGGTCAAAGAGTATATACAGTTTTATAATTCTTTGGACATAATTCCAAACTGCTCTCCAAATGGGAAATATATTCTAAGATATGCTGCACCTTTATGTACTTTCTGAAACAGTGTATTATATATCTGGAAAAAAATCTTCTGAATCTGAATCACTTTTTTATGACTTTTGGATCACCACAATGGGCATATATAATTATATTGGTATAAAACTGTGATGTCTTAAGGGCCTAGTGAGATATGTAGATAATATATGTCCTTAAACCCTAGATTTCCTTTCATTTTTGACTTTTAGCTTATCTGGTTTCCTCTAAGAGTTCAAATCCCACCTTTTGCAAGAAGCCTTTCCTCATATCCTCAGATGCTAATACCATCGCTTCTAAAAGTACCTTCTATCTCTTTTTTGAGTATCTTGTATGGACCTATTTACTGCATATGTTTTTCTCTCCCATTAAAGTATAAGATCTTTGAGGGCAAGGATTGTTTTGTTGGTAGTGTATTGTTTTTTATTTGTTTTGTTTTCCTTCCTATTTGTACTGGGCTACAAAGTACTGGACAAACCACTGTGAAACACTTTGTATGCACTTGATAAATGGTTGTAGATTGGTTGATTGATTACTTCATTTTTAAACTTCTTTATTCTCTTCTGTGTTATGAATAGACAGAGGAAGGATTATGGAATACTTTTTATAACACCTAAAGAATTTAACAGAAGGTTAGGCATATAGTAAGCTTGCTGTACTCATAGAAACTGAAACTGTGGAGCTTAGTTATTATAAAGAAACCAAATTCTTCTAGAGTCTGTAAATTTTTAGTTATCTCTTGTCATTGTTCCCAGATTCGGGAGTAAATTAAATCTCTGAAGAACTAGCCTATGGCAAAGTCTACATTCTCAAATTCTTCATTGCTTTAATAATTGTGATATTATAACCTACCTATTGTGCAGAATTTTGCACTAATTGTAGTTGTTGGAGATTACAAAGGAAAGGAAATAAAATACAGAGTCTGTCATTAAGGGAGTATACAATCTACCAATTAATCAATCAATAATTTATTAATATCTCTTATGTGCCAGACTCTGGAAATAACAGAGGGGAAAAAAATGAAACAGATCTTGTCTTCATGGAGTTTACATTCTATAGGAGTAGATAACATGCACATATAAAGTGTAGATTAAAATTAATAGAAGAGGGTTTCCCCCCTAGGGAAAGATGAGGAATGGGGAGGGAAGCACAAGCAACTGAAATTTTGTGTAAAAGACACAGGATGAAGGTTTCCTTTAGGAAATTAGGGGTTTTGAATGGGTGTAGTGAGGAGGGAACTCTTAGTTCCTTTGAAGCAGGAGTACAGAACCCCAACATGTATGTAGTATCTTCTATGACAAATAATAAGAGAGCTAGACAGAATGTGTAAGAGGGATTAATATATAATAAACTTAGAAAGTTAGGTTAAAGCGTGGTTCTGAAGACTATTCAAATAACAAGCAGCTGCTAGAGTTTATTTTTTTAAGATAATTTTTTTGTTGATCCCTTTTGTTTTTTACAAAACCTACATTTGCTTAGTCTTTATTATAACAAAAAGCATTCTTAAATGAGGAAAAAATGATTTAGCAAAACCAGTCAACTTATGGAAAAAAGTCTGATATTAGATGCAATGTTCCATGCCCATAGTCCCTTGCTTCTGAAAAGAAATAGTGGTAGGAGGTAGATATGTCTTCTTATCTTTTTGGGGTCAAGCTTAATGTTCATAATTTTACAGCATTCAGTTTTGATTGGTTGCAATTCTCATTGACCATGGTCTCCAGTCTTAGAAAGAAGGGCCAAGCTTGATTATTATCACTTAATAATATTCAGTTTTGATTATTTTGTTGTCATTTTCATTTAAAATGTTATCATCACTGTGTATATTATTTTTATGGGTCTGCTTACTCCAATCAGTTCATCAGTTCATATAAGTTTTCCTACACTTCTCTGTATTCTTTATATTCATTTCTTCAAAATATTCAAATATTTTTATACTATAGTAAACAATATTTCATTACATTAATTTCCCACAAATTATTTAGACATTCCTCAAAGTATGGGGAAATGTTTCATTTCCAAGTCTTTGCTACTACAAAAATGAGTTTTTAGAAATACTTAGGTGGATACAAGACCTTTCTTTTTGTCACTCACCTCCTAAGAATAAATGCCTACCAGAACAATCTCTGAGTCAAAGATTATGGAAATTGTATTGACTTTCTTTGAAAAATAATGGTCAGTCCAATTCATAGCCCCACCAGCAACATATTATTACCACCACAAGAAACAATGAATATGAAGAATAAAGAGAAGTATGGGAAGACTTATATGATCTGGTGCAAAATAAAGTCAGCAGAACCAGGAAAGCAATATACACAGTGACTATAACAGTATAAATAGAAATAATGACAACAAAATAATCAATCAAAACTAAATCTGTGAAATGAAAATAATCAAGCTTGACCTTTCAAAAAAAAAAAAGAAAGGACATCTCCCTCCTTTTTTCCAAGGTTGGGGAACTATCAGAGTGGTAGCTGCACATACTGTCAGAGTCAGTTGATCAATCATCCAATTAACAAATATTTATGAAGTACCTCCTATGTTCTGGTCACTGTACGAGGCAAAGAGGATATAAAGAATGAAATATTCCTTATTTTCAAGAAGCTATCAGGGAAGAAGAAAATGAACATATATAAATATAGGGCTAGGAATGAGGACTAGACCTGTGCTGTTGGGGAATCTGGGGTGAGTAAATTCTACTAATGCAGGTTGGCACCTTTTCTGCAATTTAGAACCTTAGAAGTTGCCTGTAAAGAGGCTTTCTCTAGGATCTCAGAGGCAGTATTTGTACCTGGGTCTTCTTGGCCTTATTGCCATGATATCTTCCCCCTCTCCCACTGCCTCCTCTCACCCCCTCTTTCTCTGTCTCTCTCTCAGCATATACAGAATGACAATGACCCTGGTTTTTTTGTTGCTCCTTCTCCATCATACTCCATCTCTCACCTCTAGCTGTCTTCCATGTCTGGAACTCTCCCTCTTCATCTCCACTTCCTAGCTTCCCTGTTTTACTTAAAGTCTCTCCTTGAACAGGAATCCTTTCCCTGTCCTCCTTGATCTTAGTGTCTTTCCCCTGAGATGATCTCCAATTTACTCTATGTGTATCCTGTTTGTATATAACTGTTCGGATGTTGTTGCCCCATCTTGCACTGTGAGCTCCTTGACACTAAGGATTTTCTTTTGCCCTTCTTTATATCACTTAGCACAGAACATAGTAGGAGCTCAATAAAGGCTTGTTGAGGAAGGAAAACAAACACAAGGTAGTTAGGGAGGGCTTTAACAGGTGGGGAGATCAGAAAGGGTTTCCTGCAGAAGGAAATGCTTGAGCAAGGAGGAAAAGAAAGGATTCCATAAGGTGGAGAGAGGAAGAGATTACATTTCAGCCATTGTAAATAGCAAAAACAAAGGCAGGGAGATGGGAAATGGAGTATTGCATGTGTGAAACAGAGGAAAATTCAGTTTGGTGGGATCCTGCAGGACAGGCAGAAATGATACTTTTACTAAGAGACTGAAAAGATAGTTGGAAGTCAAGTTGTAAAGGGCTTTAAAAGTCAAATATAGGGATTTTCCTCGTAGAGGCAATAGGGAGCCTTTGTAGTTTGCAGAGTAGGTTAGTGACCTTAGGGAATTAGCTTTGGCAGTTGTATGAAGTCTAGGGGGAGACTTGAGGCACAGATATCAGTTAGAAGGTTACTGCAGTAGTCTAGATGAGAGGTAACCAGGGCCTGAAGTAAGGTGGTGGTTATGTGAGTAAAACATACAAAACTAAACACAGGAAAAGTTAAAGAAGATAAATAAAAAAGTTAAATAAAATAAGACAAAAAAAAAACCCCAAAACACGAACTCCCACACAAGACCTTACAAGAAATATGAATAATTGCTGAATGAATGGAAGAGATGAGTCCTGTGAAAGCTCAAGAGACACAGAAATCCTTGTGAGTTAGAAAGATTTAGGGAAGACTTCAAGGAGGAAGTGAAACATGTACTGGACTTGGAAGGATGCTAGGCTTTGGATATGCAGAAGAGGGTAATGGTATTCCAACAGAGGGAACATGCAAGGGCATGGAGTCAAGAAAATATAATATATACAGGAATGAGAGGGGATCTCTAGAGAGAAAATTTTCCAAGTGCTTCAGAAATCCTAGGATAATATAGAATTATAGACCACTAGGACTAAAATGACCTTTAGAACATCATCTGATATGGACTTACTTCCCCTTAATTTTTATGTTAAAATTCTTTTATGGATGCCTTTTTAAACTGTTTTTTCATTCTTTTTTATTTTAATAATAGTTTTTAATTTTCAAAATACACATAAAGATAGTTTTCAACATTCACCCTTGCAAAACCCTGTGTTTCAAGTTTTTCTCCCTCCCTTTCCCCCAGCCCTCTCCCTTAGATTGCAAACAATCCAATATATGTTAAACATATGCAATTTTTCTAGAAATATTTTCACATTTATTCTGCTGCACAAGAAAAATCATAAAAAAGAAAAAATTTAAAAGAAAGGGAGAAAAAAGCAAGCAAACAATGACAAAAAATGTTGTGATCCACATTTAGTCCCCACAATCCTCTCTCTGGATACAGATGGCTCTCTCCATCACAAGTCTATTGGAACTGGTCTGAATCATCTCATTGTTGAAAAGAGCCAAGTCCATCACAGTTAATCATCACATAATCTTGTTGCTCTGTACAATGTTCTCTTGGTTCTACTCACTTCACTTAGCATCAGTTCATGTAAGTCTCTCCAGGTCTCTCTGAAATCATCCTCTTGATCATTTCTTACAGAACAATAATGTTCTACAGCATTCATATACCATAACTTATTCAGCCATTGATGGGAATCCACTTAGTTTCCAGTTTCTTGCCACCACAAAAAGGGTTGCCACAAAAATTTGCACATGTGGGTCATTTTCCCTTTTTATGATCTCTTTGGGATACAGACCCAAGAGGGACACTACTGGACCAAAGGATATACACAGTTTGATAGTCCTTTGGGCATAGCTTATGAATACCTTTAAAAAAAAACATAGAATGCTTCACAAAGTTGCACGTCATCCTTGTGTAGTGCACTTGCTAATATTCTCTGTACTATTCCAATTTTAGCAGATCAGCTGCTGAAGAAAGCACATGGATGCCTTTTTGTGTTGCACTCATTTCTAGGTGTTACATCCCCCCCTACTACCAAATGAACCCTTATAACAAAGAAAAGCAAATGAAACCACCAAACAAAAATAAAACTACCAGATCTGATAGGGTATGTAGCTTTTTGTACCCATGGTCCCTCACCTCTTTATCAAAAACAGAAAGGTTATTTTCACATCTCTTTTTTGGAGGTCAAGACTGAACACTGTAATTCCTCAGCATTTAGCTTCATTTTAGTCAGATTCTTTCATTTCACAAATGAGGAAAGGGAGTCTCAGAGAATAGAAGGTAATTTCCCAAGGAATTTGTGACAGAACAGAAACTAGAATCCAGGTCTTCTGACTTAAAATGCCCAGAGCTTTCTATTATACAAAGCTTCTCTCATTTCCTGCTGGGAACCCAGAACAGTTAAATGAGGGGCCAGTTCACCAATGGTGTTCTTCAGGCTTCCCTCCATGCACCAGAGACATTAATCAGTTAAGGTTTCTTTAGCAACTTTAGCATCAAGGATGAGAATCATAACTCCCACTTCCCTTCCATTTCTATTTAGGTCCAGTTAGCCTTGTTACTTTTCAGCGTGATATGTCCTTTTTTTTTTTTTAAGCCTATTAATCTATGTTTTCATATATCCAGGTCATGGCAGCCCCGGGAGTTTTAGACAGAGGACTTTTAGATAGCACACTTGACCAAACTGAGGCTTACAAAGTTTTGAGAGTTATGCTAAATGTGGCCAACTTTGGTTTTCCGGGTGAAAATTATAAAAGCAGCTCACATTTTATACATCCCTTGAAAGTTTGAAAACTACTTTCCTCATAGATAATCCATTTTATAGAGGTCTAGAAAGCTTGGCTTGTCCTAAGCTCAGCTAGAAAGCATCAGACTTCGGGGGAATGCTCATATTTTTACTCTGACAAGTTTTTTTTCTTCCCCCCTCCCCCCAATGCCATGCCTGCCTCTAAACAATACTATGATGTCTCAGGGTCCACTCCTAAAAAAAAATCTAAATTTGTCTGGGGTGCTGGATTTGTTTAGGGGGAGGGGGAGGAAGGAGGAAGCAGGTGACAGAAGAGAACAGGTGATACAAGGAAAGCCTTGCCCTCCTAATTCTGTCTCTGAAAGTGGCCATCAGTAAATGACTCAGGAGATGGTAAATAAGCTTAAGCCTCTTTGTTTTAATTAGCTGAGCGGACAGGAAGAAAAGAAGTGAGAGGAGCACGTTTTATTTATTGTTTTAAAAGAAGAGGCTTAATAATACTCTTGGTGAAAAGAGTCTAGAGCCAGTACAGGCAGGGGCTCAAGTTGAAAATCCTCATGGAGTGGGCGCCAAACATCATATCTTTCTTTCCTATCCCTGGTCCACAGACTCCGGGAAAGGGAATACTGATTTATGAGAATTGCTGAAATTTGCAAAAGGAGCCTTGATTAATAGCACAGGGCTCAAAGAGGGCAAGAAACTGTGGATTATCAAAGCACCTATTTTCTTCCTTGTAGTGTAAGGGAAAATAGGGTAATCTCTTCTTCCACTCTTTTCAAGTCCCAAACCCTGGGCCTGCTCACCTTGATCTTATCTGATGACTCTGATGATTTTAAAAGATTTAGGTTACTGAATCTATGAATTACCTCAATTTTCCTCTTCTAAAAATTAAAATTTCTTTGTGTCTCTGTTTTCTTCTTCTTCCCTATTATTATAAATGATGGTGAATACTCTTCTAACTGCTCTTGTTGTATACCCTCTGAGGTGCTTCTTTTTTGATTCTTGCTCCCTCTTAGGTATCTTCAGATTTCCTTTGCCTGATTATCGATTGTACAAATTTGTTATAAAAGGTTTTGCTTACTTTTCTCAATTTGAGGGTTGAAGATGGAAAGAGAGAGGAAAGCTAGGGATAGAGTTGCCCCACTCTTACCCTCAAAAAAAAAAAGAAAAGAAGAGAAAAAGAAAAAGAAAAGATTATTGAATCATGTTTTTGAAATGTACAGAAGGCCAGAAGGAATCACAGATAAGTAGCACAACTTTGAAAGTAATGTGTTCAATTTATTATTACATATTTTCAAAGAAAAATAAGCTTGTACAAAATGAATTTGCAGTTTCATGTATGACTTTCACTATTCTATGATGTCTTTTTAATTTTAATTAATTTTTGTTACATTTGGGACAAAATAACAACAAATAAAGTATATGAAGGGCAATAATTTGTAATAAGCCTAGTAAGGTAGGCTGGAGCCATACTGTGAAAAGCCTAAGCTTTTTGAGCTGTAAGGTAACTCAGCCAGACTTTACAATACATAAGCCTTTTTTCAATCCTTATCCTCTTCAGCCTTTCAAGCATTTTACAGTGACTTCATTGCTAAACACCCCCTCAGCTCCTGTGACATTGCACTATCCCATCTCCTCCTACCTCTGTCTCCTTCCCTAGCTCTGATGATTTCTTTTTTCCTTTTTTTCTTCCCCTAAATATGGGCATTCATCAAAGGTTCTATTTCTTGCTGCTTTTCTCTTCTTCCTTTGTATGAAGCCTAACTACTTGGGTGATTAAAAAAAAAAAAAAAAAAACCTACTCTGGCCAATACATGGTTCTTCCATCTGTTACTGTCAGTCAGTTGGAGTCTTTTGAATTGTTCATTAAATGTTTTCCTTATTTCCTATTTTAATTTTAATACTGTAATGTCCTGTTGTTGATTCCTTCCTTTTGCTATGCTGTGTAGGATTGTGCTGTATTCTCTTAAAGTATTTCTGTATTTTAATTGATTGAAGATCACTGGGAGGATAGATGCTATTATTTGTCCCATTTAATAAATGAGTAAAGTTATTCACCCATAGTCATATAGCTAATAAGAGTCTTTCTCACTCCAAATTTACCACTCTGTACCACTTTTCTGCCACTAAAATAAATAGTACTGGCAAATTGCATTGTAGACTCCTCAACCTTTCCAGAGTTTCACAGAATCTTTAGTCCAAGTTTTCTTTACATATATCCAAAGTCCTTCCTTTCAGAGGGTTCTTTGTGAAGAATTTCCTGGCCATCTTTTTTTCTCCGGAGGCAGCCAGGCCCTCAGTGCCCCTTCTCTCTTTCTTCCAGTATGACTGTTTCTTCCTTTAGCTATACCCTATCTGGGACTATTAAAACCCAAAAAATCTTTCAGTGGTTTTCTTTGCTTTGGTATTTGGGACCATTCAGAAGTTCTCCTCACTTTCACATAATACTTGGCAGCACTTAAGAGAGAACAGATTAATACTAAGAACATTTGGCAATTTGATGTACACCTTTGTTTTGTCCCTCATCTTGTTTCTAAGACTGTTTTGTGATCTGGGACAGCTGTTTTTCTTTTGACTGAGAGAAAAAGCAGGCCATGGCAGCCTCAGGAGAGGTATCTCTCTCCCTCTGTTTGACTTTCCCTTTAGGTCTGTTTCTTTGGCTGGAAGACTTTGTCTTGCAGTCCAGGATCCCAGTGAGTTGGAAGGAAAGTTCGTCAAAAATGTCTGAGCAATAGGTCAAAGGAGGCAAACAGTTTTACAAGCAGATTAGCAGCCTGTGGGAGTTACCCAGGAAGTGTCTCCTTTTAGCTTGATGTGTTTCACAGCTGCCTCTGAGTTTTAAAGCATATTAAACAGAAGGTGAGGCTGATGGATTGTTCTTTAACATGCTTTCTACTTGCCTGGATATCCTCTTTCTTGGTGGGAATATAAATCCAACAGATGCAAAGGGAGAGGGAATACTATCAAGGGATCTACCAAGTCAAAAAAGGATTTTTCTAGATAACAACACTGAAGCAACAGGTAGCATTTCATGGAATTTTATTGCTGAAAGGGCCCACAGAGAGCATGTACTTCAAACCCCTTACATGTATAGCTAAGGAAACTGAGGCTTAAAGAAGGTGGATTATTGTGTACATATATTAGAACCCAGGTTTCCTGACTTAATCCAATGAAATTTCCATCATATGCTATCTTGAAGGGCCTTCTGGCATAGATAGGAGTAATCCATTTCTTTTTTGGAGGTTCTTTCTTAGTAAAAATCATAATCTCTTTTACCAAGCTTTTTTCTTTCTTTTCCCCTTTTAATTATTGTCCTTTTTGGGTAAATAGCATTTTATTTTTTCCAATTATAACTAAAAATAGTTTTCAACATTCATTTTTTAAATAAATTTTGAGTTCCAAATTTTTTCTTCCCTTTCTCCTATCACCCTCTCCCTGAGACAGCAAGCAATCTGATAAGGGTAATATACTTTTCTTCTTTCTCAATGAGTTGAGGAATGAGGGGAAAACTGGAAAATTACCCTTATTCCTGAGGAAAGAGAAATCCCATGGCAAACTTCCCTGTTTAAATTCATTCAATCTGCCAATGGTAATTCAAAGAATAACAGAATTCGAAAAGATTTCAAAAGTCTGATCTACACTTTTACAGGAATTCCATCAACCATTTTCCTAGTCATTAGCCTTTGCTTAAAGATTTCCAACAAGAATAAACCCATTAGCTTCCGAGACAGCTCATCTTATTTCTCATTTCTGTATAGACCTCTTTGTTAAGTAGTTTGCTTTTTTCCCCTTGGTCTTACATCAAGTCTAAATCTACTTCTCTGCAACTTCCATCTACTTACTGCTCCTGGTTATGCCATTGGGGCCAAGGAGAACAAATTCATTATTCTCCTTCCACCTGACAGTACTTCAACTATTTATTGAGCAGAATTTTTTTTTTAAGAGCAGAATTCTTAGGAGGTCAGGGATCTGTCTTTGATATCTACATAGGTCTAAAATTAGTTTCCTTATGTTCTCCAGTTAATGACTAACACCTCTAACCTAGACCAGGCATCTCAAAAATGCAAAGTCACTGGCCAGAAAGAAAACAGGTCAAGAAAGCATGGCTAGATCAGTGTAGATCCAAATCCATTCCTGGAAAGAAAATATGAAGTCCAGGACTCACTGATATGGGTCAGTAGTATCAACTGCAGATAGGAAGTAGTGATACATACATATTTGGAATAACATGGCTCTGACCAATAACCTGATAATAACATTATAACCAGATGTTGCTGTCACATTACAAACACCTTAATGGAATATTTGGCTGGTCATACATTTGTAGCATTGATCCTATAGAACCAAGTGTTTCCTGTAAGGTTGTTTTTCCTGATACTCTGTTTTTGCAGAATGAACTAATCATGTTAATTGGGTTTATGCTTGCACATCTATAGCAAAAAGAAGCAATTTAATAACATACTTGTTAGAAACTTCATGAGCAGAGAAAGACATGATGTAGGATCCGTAGGGATGGAAGAATTCCATGACAACAGTAGTAGTGGTAGAGAAAGTTAGACTACTATACAAAAATAGCATTAAAAATGTCAAATGTTTGGGAAGCATAAAATATTTTGGAAATCTTATAATTGTAGAGAAGAGGTAAAGCTAGAAGATAAGTGGGGGGGAGTGATCTGTGCTCAGGCAGTAAAGGAACTAGGAGATGTGAGGGAGGGGTCCAGAGAGATGGACATCTGTTAGGTAAGGATGAGCTCTAGATCCTGAAAGAAGTTGATAATAGGAAACATACTTTTCTGCCCCAAGCTAATTCAGGAATAGGCCTTCATTAGGTATACCTATGGCACAGTTATTTTTCCCATGTTCCACAGGGACTTTTGCTGGGGAGAGAGACCTTAGATTGTCCTTCTGAAGTTACATGATATGACCCATTCTAGACCTCCTTTTCTGAAAGAGTGACTGGGTTTATAGAACAGAAAGACATTAAGTACTGGGAGGATAAGACCACCAAAGAGGAGCTCAAAAGATAGAAAAAAGGAAAGGAAACTGAGGGTATTAATGACAAACTTTGCCAAATTCACAAGTTTGCCAATGGTTATTCCTTCTTACTTTCAACTGTTTTCAGACATATTGAAGTTGTGTGAAGAAATATTTTTGCCTCTGCATATATGTAATTTACAAAGAATACTGTCATATGACAAAGCAGAATTTTTTCTCATGTTTTATGATTTTAAATACACCTAATTTCATTATACAAAAGCTTTGTTTTCAAAGGTTTTATTAAAAGCATCATCGCTGTACAACATATTACTTATTGAGCACCTGTGGGGGTGGTGAGACATCACAGCCGGAACTGAAATGAGCATTTCCTGTGACTTAACCTCTAATTCTTTACATTCTTGACTGGACTGAGATAATTGACCTTCCATCACCACAGTCTGTAACACCCAAAAGCTGAACCACTCTGACTCTCAGGGTAGATAGTCTCAGGGGACTGGTTAAAGCTTATAAAAACCATGATTTATTTGGGTTTCATTGAGGTTGTCATAAGGAAGACTGACTACTTAAGTCACTTAAGTTGGCCAATGGAAGTTTACTTTGAAACAGGAGCAGGGCTTCTTAGAAATTAAAAAATTTCAGAACTGAGAACGAACTTAGAGATAATTTAATTCAACCCTCTAGTTTATTAATGAATAAACTGAGCCTTAAAGAGGTAAAGCAATTTGACCAATGTCACAACAAATTGATAACTGAATCTTGTATTAGAACAGAGTCTCCTGACGCCAGAGGAGTGTTATTTGGATTGTATCATTATTTACTACTACTACTACTACTACTACTACTACTACTACTACTACTACTACTACTACTAC
>JAJPUD010003048.1:40762-78852 GCA_023553655.1 Myrmecobius fasciatus | reverse complement strand
ACTACTACTACTACTACTACTACTACTACTACTACTACTACTACTACAACTACTACTACTACTACTATTAAATTCAGTCTTACATAGAAAAAGCAAAGAAAGGTTTCCAACTAAAACATTTATCATCCTGTAAAGTTTTCCACCAAACTCTTCACACTGGTATAGCCCATCAATATGACTGACTACATTTTCAAAATCTGAAAAAAAATTACCTACTAAAAACCTCTTTTCTTTCAGATGCTACCTTCTTTATTTCTTTTTTAGGGCTTAAGAGTAAAGAAGTGAAAGGACCCCAAAGATGACTCTATATTAATTTGCAAAGCAGATTGATTTTATATATTATCCAAATGCCAAGTTCCTTTCACAGAGGAAGTAAGAGGTATCCTATTGTTCACACAGAATGTAGCTTAACTGATATGACAACCAATAGAATGGATAGTGTGAGAAGAGGTGCTTTCCACTAATGTTGGTGCCAGATTGAGTCACAACAGACACTTTTTTATGTCAATCTCATTATTCCATTGTACTAGGAAGCCTTTACCCTTTGTATAGGACCTTTTCTCTCAGTTCCTTAGAAACCACATTTCAGGGAGAAAACCAAACAAAACCTCAAGGTACATACATACAAAGAAATCCAGAACAGTACAATTGGCTGCATATGTTTGAACTGTCAACACCAGAGCCAGAACAGGAGCATGCTGAGTCCTACGACTCTTAGGCTTGTATATGATTTTCTCTTGGCCAGTTATATTCTTAATTGCAAAATGACACTAGATAAAGAAGCAGGTTCAACTAGGAAAGTATTTTCCAATTTGAGTCCAGAAAATGTTCCTGGAGGCATGTCTCCATCCTGAGCACTCAATTTTTTCCTTAGAGCATCCTAATTATATGGTAGGCAGAGGATACAAAGAAATTAAGAAAGTAATAGCACATATGTGCAAGGCATTGTGCCTAGCACTGGAGAAGCAAAGATAAAAGAGGACCTGGTTCCTATCCTCAAAGATCATAGGATCATAGACTTAAGGGACCTTAAGAGGCCATCAGTCTAGACCAAGTTTATAACATACTAGGGCAGGGATCAATACAACATATACACAAATAAATAAAGTCCTGACATAATGAGATAGGGACCAAGGAGAGATGGGGACAAAGTGATCTAGCAAATTTTGAGGAGGGGGAGAATGCTTTTTAGCACTGAGATTCAGAAGAGGAAACAGACAAAAAGGAAAGTGGAGGGAGGAGATAAGACAAAGCTTTCTAGGGGAGGTAATATTTGGGCAAAGCCATGAAGGGAGAGAATTTCAGTTGGGGGGAGATGTGGTAAAAATGTATTCCAGGTGTAATGAATGACATATAAAAATACATGATTCTAGGAGAATACAAGATGAGAATGGAAAATATTTCAGTATGGCTGGAACATAGAATGAATGGAGGTAAACAGAATGATCCAAGTCTAGAAAGGTAGTTTGGATCCAGGCACCCCATACAAATGTGATTTTGTGTTTTATTCATAGGCAACAAGAAATCATTAATGATTATTTTAGTTGCTATATGAACAAGGAACTAGAAAGGGAAGAAACTGAAGGCAGGCAGACTAGTCAGCAGATTACTACATTGAGGAAAAATAAAATGCTAAATTTTAAAAAACATTTTTAATTCCCCTATTCCTGCCTTTCCCCCATCCCCACCTCCAGTTACCCATCCCCCCACTCCAAAGATGTTATTCAAATCTAGAAGATAGCAATAACAGATGGCATTTAAACTTGACTACTGCTTGGGAAGAATCTGCACAAGACAAATAATTACAATAGCTATTCATCATATACCTTACTTCATTTTGTGCTCATAATCCTGTAAAGTGGGTGCTAATATTATCCCCATTTTAGAAATGAAGAAACTGAAACTGAGAAAGATTAAGTGATCTGTCCACAGTCATACAATTAGTATTTGTTTGAAATAGGATTCAAATCCAAGTTTTAACACCACATCTAGCAATCTATCCATTATTCCACATTGTTGCTAAACTACGATTATGATATTACTGTAAAAAATGGATACAAACAGGTAGATACTTTTGTGGCTCTTTTTCACACTCAAATAAGGAGCCATTTTGGAAATTCTGTCAGGGGTTCATTGATTTTCATTAGGAATGAAGAAATCCATATCTCCCACTTGGTATTTTGATGAGTAGGTACCTTGAATAGATCACAAATCTCTCATCCCTTTGGCTGTTTTATCCCTGAAAAAAGTTTCAGATGCACGGGAACACTCTTAAGCTTCATTAAGAGGAACAAATCAGGCTTTGGAGGAGGCTAATAAAAAAAGACCAAGGAAGTAGTGTCAGATTAGTACCTAGTAACCAGGTTCTGGTTTATGCTGATTATGTCTTTCCATTGAACTTCAGATGTTTTGGACTGGGAAGAGTAAGAAGAGGAGGAGCAATCTCTTAAATGTGAAATATTCATCACCCACTAAGTCAACCAGCTCAGGACAGATTGTACTTTGAATACTGTTGTATGAAGCTTATTGCAATTTTTCTAGATCAGTCTTCCTTAACAGAAAATACAGTGTAATTAAATACCTCAGGAGTCTGGCTTAGCACCCCCTCATTCCCCTTTCTTTGGCATACCTCCAGATAATGAAATCCTTTTGCTTAGGGACAACTTGTTATTCATATACCTCAGTCTTTTTTCTTCCTTTCCACTTAGTTTTTGGTATCATGGTAGGTGTTAGGGTTTTTTCAACTTTACCCCCACTGCTTTATGAATGAGGCTATGTATGATTATTTCCCAGGAACTAAAGAGTCCCAATTAATTATACACTTTTCCCCTTGGTTTTAAATTTGGAAGGAGAATAAGTATTTGAAAGTGAAATAACTCTTTTTTTCTGTTCCAAAGAAATAAGTGGACTGGGGGTGGTGAGAAGGGAAGAGGTATTTTGGCCTGAAGCAGTCATTCCATGGAATTCATCGTTTGTCTTCCTAGATCACCTCCCTTATTCCTCTGTACTCAGCTCCCCTTAGCAATTGTGGGTGGAGAACAAGACTGTGGAGAGCCACAGAAGGAGAGAAGAGGAAGGAAAGGGGAATGTGAGTTTCTTGCTGTTCTCTGAACTCTCAAATGAGATGCCTGCTCAGTTTTCCTTCCTCCTTTCAACAATTTGAATCACTTTGGCATGAGGAATTAACAAGGATTGAATATCATAGCCCATGACGTGATCTCAAATACTTGACCTACTTGTACCAATCAGTATGATAGAGTCTGGGAAATGAACCATAATAGGTCTTTGAAAAAACTGAATTTAGCTGATTGGTAGCTGAAGAGTAATTCTAGATATGTCTAACTATACCACTATTATTATTATTTAATCATGGTTTGGCTTTTAGCACCAATCCTTTAGACTCTAGCAATGTAAAAAGGCTAGTAAGTAGATTGCCTTTCAGCATTGTGACAGGGCACTGCATCTTTCCTGACTTAATCAGGGACTCTGCCTTTGATCACAGTACCAAGGCTACAGTACTTTGAAATGTGTCTCTTTTCCAGAAAATCACACCCCCCCCTCCATATGACAGCTTTCTGACTTTAGAAGGTCTGTGCGTCAAAATACAGTCACCTTCCGGGGAATATAATTTCTGGTCCCCAGTGAGCAAGAGAAGTCTTACACGGTGGTATGCTTTTGTTAAATAGTAATAGAAGCCTAAATGGAAAAAACCAAATTGGCTTTTATCCCAAGGGATTCTTGAAGGAGGTAGAGAACTAGGATAGAGTCCATCCTAAGGAATGGAATGCTGCTTCCAACCACAAATGGCAACAGAGGCCTAAGAAAGAATTTCTGTACCATGTCAGAGTTCTAAAGCTTCCCTTTGCATCTTGACCCCATCACCCAAATTGATTGAAGCAAACCATGGGAAAATGACCCTCAACCTCATCCTCAAAACTAAATAAATACAACTAAAAAAAAATCACCAAGTATCCAGTCAACAACATTGATTGAAAGCCTGATGCATGGGCAGCACTGTACTAGTTGCTGTGGGGTGAAAGTAAAGAAACCAAAGTCTTTGTCCTCAGAAAGGAGCATAATAAGCAATGGGGAGGATAAGAAAGGCTATATTTCTTGTTTCTTAAATATGTGTTTTCTCTTATTATCCCTGCCTGGAAGATTCACAGCCACCTTTAAAGGGGACAGAAGTATGTCTTAGGGGTAAATAACTTGTGTTAGCTGCTCTCCCTGCTCAGAAGCCCCATGGCTACACCAACAGGGGCAGCAGCACACTTGGCATTGAGACTTAATGAAAACAGGTCTAAATGCCAGTTGTTTATATTTCATTTTAAGTTTGAGGGCATTTAACTTATACTACTTCCTCTCCCAGCTCTTCATCCCTATTTTGATTGATTCACTAATTAATGAGAGAAAGGGAAGGGAGCAATAAGCAATTATTAAGAGTTTACATTGAGCTAGGCACTGTGCTAAGACTTAAGGACACAAACACAAGCAGAAAACTGTTTTTTTTTGTTGGTGGTAGTGGTGGTGTTTTTTGTTTGTTTGTTTGTTTTTGCTGAGGCAATTGGGGTTAAGTGACTTGCCCAGAGTCATACAGCTAGGAAATATTAAGTGTCTGAGGCTGGATGTGAATTCAGGTCCTCCTGACTTCAGGGCTGGCGCTCTATCCACTGCACCATCTAGCTGCCCCCCTAGAAAACTTCTTGACTTCAAAGATCAGAGGAAAGAATATGTGCTTAGCCTCCTCCCCATTTCCCCACCAACATGTTCTTCCCTCCTCTTAATCCATTCTTAAATTGGGAACAACAAGTTCTCTATTTTCAACTCTCATATTTTTTAACCAAAAATGTTCTCTAACTTCTGAAATTAAAACCTGGTTTTCCTCTTTAGACAGCACATCTTTTGCTATTCTCTCTACTAGAGAATCTTTCCTTCATGCCCCTGACTCAGCATCAAGAAGAAACTTGGATATATTCTTTGCTTCTCAGTGTCATTTTCAAACCATTCTTCAGTCTCCATTCCTCAATATTACTTTTCCTTTTTTTCAAGTCCCTAATGATATTAACTTAACTTATTGGACAGCTAGCTGGCTCAATGGACAGAGCGCTATAGAGAATTATTAGTAGATACAACATAGAAAGAAAATTGTCAGAAAAGACCAGCAATATACAGAGTATGTCCAAGAAAAGAACCAGCAATAAAACCCATTGCCTCACATACACAAAGTAAAATAAAGATCCTAATGTAAGGGGGTAAATTTTACTCCAGTTTTTATTGAAACTTGATAATATCAGATTCATGACTGGGATATAACTGGAATAATTCAAAAGAAATAAAGTAGTCTAAAAAGGACCGTAGAGTAGCAGTACAGATTTTAAAAAATAATCTTTTTTCCTACTTTGTTTTACTGAAGTTTTGTTCTTATCCATTCACAGGTTACCCCCTTTTCATGAGAGATCTTTTCTAATCAAGAAAAACCAATTAAGTAAAATTAATAAATACAGTTACTTCACTTGAAACTAGATGCAATATGTGAAAGGGAAAGCTAGATCAAGAATATTTGGACAAGGATCTAAGAAGGGAAAAACTGGGAGTCATGGGAGTTTACTATAGACCACCTAGACAGAAAACAGAGTAAACAGATAAAGAATTTGGGAAACATCACAAACTTGATCTGGAGGCATGGTTATTATTACTACATTTAGTGACTCAGAAGTTCAATTATCTGTTTTCTTTTTCTTAAAAGAACAGCTATTGACTTTTGGTTGCCTTTATGATAACTTCATTCTTCAAAAAAATTAGAGGAAATAGCATTGCTTTAGTCCTAATTCTGACCAAAAGATTCTGGTTGTCAAAATAAGAATTATGGGATTTAAGGGAAATTGAAGGGAAATTAACTACTAAATTTTCAAATTAGTGATGGGGAATCTTGACATAATATTACCTATATATTCTTAAGATCTTGAAAGATTGGATTTCAAAAGGTTCAGAGAAAAGATAGGGCAAAAATCCTATAGGAGAAGTCAAGAAGGATGTGAAGCAAAGGATTCTGGGAAAATGGCAGAGTAGGTCAGAAAATTACAAACTCTCCAGATCTCCGCCATAAACAAGACATTCACTTCAGGGTGAATGTCAAGTGGCAAAAATAAACAAGAGTTGGGGCAGAACAGTGGTTTTCCTAGGTCAACTGGAGAAGATCTGAAGAAAGGTACTAGGACAGAGGTCTGACCCAATAGCTCCACTGAAATGGCAAGTGGGGAGCTCTGGGGCTAACTGGGCTGGGAAGCAGAATTTCTCCTTGGCCACAAGAATTTTCATTTTCTGGATAATATGGGGAATTGGATAATTGGGAAGGTGGGGGGAAAGACTGAAAGAACCTTTGCTGATAAAGGATGCCAGGCCTAACTGTGCTACTGAGAGTGAATTCTGGGCTAGGAGGAACCAGGACATGCCTAGGGAGGGCAAAAGCAGTGGACCAGGAATGCTGCTGGCTGTGGACACTTACAGGGATGTAGAGTTCTTAGTTTCAGGCCAGAGGGGAGAACTGAAGGAGGACCTGAAGCCAAAGGCATTGTCTCTCAGAACCCAGAACTAGAGGTGATTGCAAACAACAAATTTAAAAAATGAGCAGGCAAAGGAAAAAGAACCTAATCATAGAAAGTTACTATGGGAATAGAAAAGCTCAGGGTTTGTCTTCAGAGGATACTGAAACAAAAATAAAGCCTCTCCTACCCCAAAGAATAATATCAAAAGGACACCTACCCAAAAAGAATTCATAAAAGAACTCAAAAATACTTTAAAAACAAATGAGAGATAAAATATTAGCAAAGAGATTACAGAAAATCATTCCCAGAATAATACACCATGACCAAATAGGATTTATACCAGGAATGCAGGGATGGTTCAATATTAGGAAAACAATTAACATAATTGACTATATTAATAACCAAATTAACAAAAAAAACATATGATAATCTCAATAGATGCAGAAAAAAGCATTTGATGAAATCCAACATCCATTCCTATTAAAAACATTAGAGAGTATAGGAATTAATGGACTTTTCCTTAAAATAGTCAGTAGCATCTATTTAAAACCATCAGCTAGCATCATATGTAATGGTGATAAACTGGAACCATTCCCAATAAGATCAGCGGTGAAATAAGGTTGCCCACTATCACCATTACTATTCAATATTGTATTAGAAATGTTAGCCTTGGCAATAAGACAAGAAAAAGAGATTAAAGGAATTAGAGTAGGTCATGAGGAAACCAAATTATCACTCTTTGCAGATGATATGATGGTCTACTTAGAGAACCCTAGAGAATCAACTAAAAAACTATTAGAATTAATCCAAAACTTTAGCAAAGTTGCAGGATACAGAATAAATCCACATAAATCATCAGCATTTTTATGCATCACCAACAAAATGCAACAGCAAGAGATACAAAGAGAAATTCCATTCAAAATAACTATCGATAGTATAAAATATTTGGGAATATATCTGCCAAGGGAAAGTCAGGATCTATATGAGCAAAACTACAAAACACTCACCACACAAATAAAGTCAGATCTAAACAATTGGAAAAACATCAAGTGCTCTTGGATAGGTCGAGTGAATATAATAAAGACGGCAATACTACCTAAACTAATCTATTTATTTAGTGCTATACCAATCAAACTCCCAAGAAATTATTTAACTGACCTAGAAAAAATAACAACAAAATTCATCTGGAAAAACAAAAGGTCAAGAATTTCAAGGGAATTAATGAAAAAAAAATGCAAATGAGGGTGGCCTAGCTGTACCAGATCTAAAACTATATTATAAAGCAGTGGTCACCAAAACCATTTGGTATGGATAAGAAATAGAATAGTGGATCAGTGGAATAGGTTAGGTTCACAGGACAAAATACTCAATGACAATAGTAATCTAGTGTTTGATAAACCCAAAGACCTCAGTTTTTGGGATAAAAACTCACTATTTGACAAAAACTGCTGGGATAATTGGAAACTACTATGGAAGAAATTAGGCATTGACCCACACCTAACACCATATACAAAGATAAGGTCAAAATAAATTCATGATCTAGGCATAAAGAATGATATTATAAACAAATTAGAACAATGTAGGATGGTTTACCTCTCAGACCTGTGGAGGGGGAAGGAATTTGTGACCAAAGAAGAACTAGAGGTCATCATTAATCACAAAATAGATAAGTTCGACTATATCAAGTTAAAAAGTTTTTGTACAAACAAAATGAATGCAGACAAGATTAGAAGGGTAGCAGTAAACTGGGAAAATATTTTTACATCCAAAGGTTCTGATAAAGGCCTCATTTCTAAAATATATAGAGAATTGACTCAAAAATATAAGAATTCAAGCCATTCTCCAATTGATAAATGGTCAAAAGATATCAACAGACAATTTTCAGACGAAGAAATTGAAACTATTTCTGGTCACATGAAAAGGTGCTCCAAATCACTATTGATCAGAGAAATGCAACTGAAGACAACTCTGAGATACTACTACACACCTGTCAGATTGGCTAAAATGACAGGAAATGATAACGATAACTGCTGGAGGGGATGTGGGAAAACTGGGACACTGATACATTGTTGGTGGAACTATGAACGGATCCAGCAATTCTGGAGAGCAATTTGGAACTATGCTCAAAAAGTTATCAAACTGTGCATACCATTTGACCCAGCAGTGTTTCTACTGGGCCTATATCCCAAAGAGATTTTAAAGGAGGAAAAGGGACCCACATGTGCAAAAATGTTTGTGGCAGCCCTTTTTGTAGTGGCAAGAAACTGGAAGCTGAATGGATGCCCATCAATTGGAGAATGGATGAATAAATTATGGTATATGAATGTTATGGAATATTAATGTTCTATAAGAAACGACCAGCAGGATGATTTTAGAGAGGCCTGGAGAGACTTGCATGAACTGATGCTGAGTGAAATCAGCAGAACCAGGAGAACATTATACACAGCAACAAGACTATACGATGATCAATTCTGATGGACATGGTTTTCTTCAGCAATGATGTGATTCAAAGCAGTTCCTATTGTTCAGCATTGAAGATAGTTATATACATCCAGAGAGAGGCCCGTGGGAACTGAGAGTGAACCACCACACAGCATTTTAACACTTTCTGTGAATATTTCCATGCATTTTGTTTTCCTTCTTAGGTTGTTTTTTTCTTCTTCTCTTTCTAGATCTGATGTTTCTTGTGCAGTAAGATAACTGTATAGATATGTATACATGTATTGGATTTGTCATATAATTTATCATATTTAGCATGTATTAGATTACCTGTCATCTAGGGGTGGGAGGTGGGGGGAAGGAGGGGAAAAGCTTGGGAAAAAAAGTTTTTGCAAAGGTCAATGTAGAAAAATCACTCATATGTTTTGTAAATAAAAATCTTTTAATTAAAAAAAAACAAATGAGAGAGATTGAGGGAAAAAATTTAAATCATAAGAACAATCCAATACAAAAAGATTATGAAAAAAAAGTCAACCAATTGGAACAGAAGACCTAGAATCTTTTTGTTGTTGTTTGTTTTTTGCTGAGGCAAAAGAAAAGAACCCAGGGTCACCCAGCTAGGAAGTGTTAAGTGTCTGAGGCTGGATTTGAACTCAGATCCTCCTGACTTCAGGGCTGGTGCTCTATCCACCACATCACCTAGGTGTCCCAGATCTAGGATCTTAAGGAAGAAGATGTCTCTTTGAAAATTAAAATTGGGCAAGGAGAGGCTACTGAAGTTATGAGACCAAGAAATAATAGAAACAAAATGTAAAAAATGAAAAAATAGAAGAGAATGTAAAACATCCCATAAGAAAAACAATTGAGCTGGAGAACAGATCAAGAAGAGATAACATAAGAACAATTGGACTACCTAAAAGCTATGCTCAATATAAGAATCTTATAATAATACAATAATACAAGAAACAATTAGAAAATTGCCCTGGTGAATTAGAAGACAGAAAAGTAGAAACAAACAAACAAACAAAAATCCACCAGTCACTACCTGAAAGAGATCATATGTGGAAAACTTATAGGAATATCATAGCTAAATTCTGAAACCCTCAGGTAAAGGAAAAAAATATCATATGCAAGAAGAAAAAAAATTCAAATATAGTGGAGCTTTAGTTAGAATCACACAAGACCCAGTAGCAGCTATATTAAAAGATGTCAGGTCTTGGAACACTATATATTGAATACCAAAAAACTTGAGTTCTTACCAAAGATTTCACATCCAACAAAACTAAGCCTAATACTGAATGAAAAAAACAGGACAAGTAGTGAATTGTCAGAATTTCAGGATATTGTTACAAAAAGACCTGAACTTAATAGAAAATCTGACCTATAAGATCCAAGAGAAATATAAGATAAATTTAAAAAAACCTAATTAGAATGGACTCAATAAGGACAACCTTTTTTTTAAACATAGAAATATAAGCCATATGTCTAAGATTGTCATTAGTAAGATTAGGGTAGAAAGAGATTAGGGAAAGTTGAGTATAATGGGATTCTAAAAGGCAAAACCATGTAGGAAAAGGTAAAAAAGAGTAATTATCTTACACAAATGAGTTGTGAAAGGAAGAACTGACAGAACATTTAGATGAGGATAGCAATCACTATTTTAGATAAAGTTAAAGCTAAAATAGATTTACACAACAGAAAAAATAGAAACTACATTATATATTAGTCATATTAATCAATATTATTTTAGACCATTTAAAATAACTAGACAGTAAAGGTTAGAATATCGTTGTGGTATAGGAAATGATGAGTTGGTGGAGTTAGAAAAATATGGAAAAACTTGGGTTTGTGAAGGAAGATTTGTTATCCACCTTCAGAGAACAGAAGAGAAGCCAAACATAGTACAGTCTTACACAGATACACAAGAATGAGTATATGCATATATATGTGACTATAGATAGCTATATATGTGTGCGTGTATATGTTTGGGTATATATTTGCATGTGTATATGCATACGTGCCTATATCTGTACTGCCTTTTGGGAGAGGAGAGAACAAAGTAAAAAATGCGCAACAGGGAACAAAAGAAAACCTACAAGAAAGCAAAGAAAAGATGAACAACTCTGAATGAATACAATGTGTAGTATTTATTACATATACTTTCTTGAAATAAACATTTATTGTTTCAAATTTTGAATCCCCTTATATTCTGTGCACATGGCAATTTTTTTCTATTTTGCATCTAAGCTGAAAATAAATAAGGTTATAAAATATCAAAAAAAGAAAGAAAAAGAAAGAGAGAAAAAGGATGTGAAGTTCTCAAGAATAAAACTCTGAAGATGTAAGCAGAAAGAATTCCAATAAGGACGAAGTGCCCACTGATCCCAATGTGGAGGCACAGGCAGATTCTTATTGAATAACTTAAGATATTTAAAAAAAGACTTGTAAAAGAGATATACATGGGGAAATAATGGAGGATGAATTAAAATGATTGATATGGACCTATAAAAATACTTTCAGGAAATCCAAAGCTTAGAATAAGCTGATGCTGTCAGGGAATGCCAAGAACAATAATAGGTACTTCAAAGAAAATGGGACAATAGCAGACAAAGAAAAGGGGAAAACACTTCTACTTTTCTTCCATTTTGGGGAGGGGCAGAGAAGATCCAGAGAATAATCTTTGAGTTAAGGACAAAACAAAAATGACTGATTAGCTGAGAGGTGAGATGCAAATTAGTTGAAGAGGTAGAAAGGGAGTACCTAACTTCTTCTTAATGAGTTTAAGTCACTAGGCTCTGATAAGCAACATTTCATGATATGAAAAAAACAAGTTGACATAATTGTTTAGCCACACTAATAAAAAAATTAGCTTCATAAGTATAGAATAAAGCATAGACAGCTAAATAGCTGTTTAAATGATTGGCTTAGTGTAATAGAGAGGACTACAAGTTCTATAAATCAAATGTGACATAGCATCCAAAATCCCCCAACATTATATAGGCTACAATACGAGAGGAAAAGTATAGAATAAGGGAAGTGGTAGTCACCCTGTATTCTGTCTGTATTCAAGGACTTGAGGAATGTTTAACGAAAACTCAAAGAAGCCATGATCGATATTATGTGTAAGAAAAATAGCTGGCCGGGGCAGCTAGGTGGTGCAGTGTATAGAGCACCAGCCCTAAAGTCAGGAGGACGTGAGTTCAAGGCTGGTCTCAGCCACTTAACATTCCTTAGCTGTGTGACCCTGGGCAAGTCACTTAACCTCAATTGCCTCAGCAAAAAAAAAAAAAAAAAAAATAGCTGGCCTTCGAAGCTATGAGGGGAAGTTGAAGAGTGGTAGATTTTAGTTCAATGTAAGAAAAAATCTTCCTAACACTTAGAGATTTCCAAAAGTAGAAATGATTCTTTTCAGTGATGTCAGGTGTATCATGGATGGCACAGAGGGGAATCCTGTTTAGGGACAAGTTGAACTGGAAGACCATATAGGTTGGTTCCAATTCTGAGACTGATTTTATAACATTACTAACTGGTTCAAAATTTCTACTTAATACCCTGCTATCATTCTTGCAGATTTCAAAATTCACACTGACAAGCCCTCTTAATATTTGATCACATCATTCTTCAACTTCCTCAATTTCACTGATCTCACCCTACCACAGTGACATATCAGTATTATTTCTCTATTACAGAGAACTACAACAAGTCCATTAACTATACCAACTACATTAAAATCCAAATGGACATTGAAATTTTATTCTCTGACCATAACTTCCTGTCTTTCTATCTCTGCTCATATTAAATCTATTCTGGATATGACCTCTAGTCTCAGACATATCACTGTTCTCCCAGTACCTTTTCTCCAATATTGGCTTATGGCCAATCTTGATTCCATTTTCTTCTACTTACATTATATCATGCCCTGATTCTGATTTTTAAAAATTAAACTATATTTTTAAAAAATCAGCAAAAATCTACTTTTTTCTCTCTCCTACCCCACTATCATTTACAAAGAAAGAAAAACAAAATCTCTGCTAATAACCTGAATGATCTAGCAAAACAAATTGTCTAACATGTTTAAAAAATGTCTCAGTCTGTACTGAGGTGGATAGAATGTATTATGAGTCCCTCTGGAGTTGTGGTTGGTGCATTGATCAGAGTTTCTAAATCTTTCAAAATTATTTGTATAAAATATTGTTGCTATTGTATAAATTGTTCTCCTGGGGCTGTACATTTCACTCTCTGTCGGTTTATACAAATATTCTTAGGTTTCTCTAAAAATCGTCCCCTTAATCTTTTCTTATAGCAAAATAATTCTATTACAATTCACATACCACAACCACAACATGTTCAGCTATCTCTCAAATGAAGGACATCTCAACATCTCAATTTCCAATTTATTTTTTTTGCTACCACAAGAGCTTCTATAATTATTGTAATACATGTTTAGAGTTTGGTTGTAGGTGTTGGTTTTTTTTTTTTTAAGACTAGTCCTTCCTTTATTGTATTCTTGGTCTTATTTCACCCTCTCTTTTTTTCCCATCTATTTCTTTGTTGAGTGAAATATATTCTGTACCTATTTCTTCCTGTCCTCTCCACTCTCCTTTGATTAATTCAAATGAAAGTGAAGTTCAAGTGTCAGCTACTTTCCCCAAACCTTCTCTTTCTTTGTATAGATTATATACACCTTGATTAAGTGAAATAATTGTCTTCATCCTTCCTCTCTCTGTATATTCCTCTTCCAGATGGATCCAGAGGAGAGAGTAAGGCTGATGACTTTGCACAGTTCCCTCATTTTAATCCAATTCACTTGCAAATCATAATATCACCTTCCTAAGGTCATGATCCTTTTTGAGAATGAAGGACAAACAACAATTCCTCTTCCATTTTCTTTCCATTCTTCTGTTAAGATCATCAAAACATAACAAATTCGGGGCAGCTAGGTGTCATAGTGGATAGAGCATCAGCCCTGAAGTCAGGAAGACCTGAATTCAAATGTGGCCTCAGACATTTAATACTTCCTAGCTGTGTGACCCTGGGCAAGTCACAATCTCAATTGCCTCAGCAAAAACAAACAAACAAAAAAACAAAACATAACAAACTCCTGGCCTAAGTGCCTACTTAGATTTTCTCTAAATCCCTTGATTATTTGGCTCTGAGGGAACAGATATTATCATTGCCTCATATAGGAAAATAAGCAATTTACCTTTACTTAGTCCCTTATGATTCCTCAACTCATACTTACCTTTTTATATTTATCTTGACTTCCATGTTTGCATTTCTGAGTTTCTACAGAACTCTGCTTTTTGTAGTAGTTGTTGTTGTTTTTCAATAAAGAATGCTTGGAAGTTATCTATACTGGTATATCCATCTCTCCTTCCAGGATTATACTCAGTTTTGCTGGGTAAATTATTCTTTTTTTGACTTCTGGAATATCATAATGATGCAATAGCAACTGTGTACCCCTGACCTTTGTGGAGCGTGGGCCACCTGGCCTGGGGAAATTCCTAAAAATGATCCCCACTTACCAGAATCTCCTGGCTCTGGAAAACTACCTGGTTCCCACAGGAAGCTCCCACTTCTAATTGATTTGGGAATTCCTGTGGTCTGGGAAACAATCACCACCCCTTATTGATTTGGAAATTATCCTCTAATCACTCCCTAGTCCCAAACTATAGAAGGTTAATAAAAAACAAGACTCTGTACCCCAAACCTTGCTCAGGAAGCAGCTCATTGAGAGAAATGGTTTCTCAGTGAAAATAAATCCATTTTTTTGAGCCAAAACCCTCACTTACCTGTGACACCAGCCTGGGGACCCTCATTGCTGTTAGAGTATTTCTCACCCTCAACAATACTGCAAATTTTCTGTTCCTTTAAAGTTGTGGCTGATTAATTTTGTGTGATTTTGACTGTAGCTTCTTTGTATATGAACTCTTTCTTTCTGATCAATTGCCATATTTTTCTCTACCTTGGAAAATACAGAATTTTGCTATAATATTCCTGGGAGTTTTTATTTTGGCACTTCTTTCAGGAACCAATGGGTGGATTCTTTTTATATCTACTTTGCACTCCTGTTCTAAGATATATGAGAAGTTTTTTTTCTTTTCCTATTTTTTTTTGCTTTTAAAATTTGTGTCAAATTTATTTATATATCATAGTTAGAGGAAACATTTATTACATAATCTTTATGACTTCAAAATTCAATAATTCAAAAATCTGTCTTTGCTTATAAGCAAATCAGTGATTTTATATAGTCAATGGAATATCTCCTGCTGAGTTATGCCTAAATCTCTACCACTAATCCTTCAGGTCTCTCATTGCTTACTATTCTTTTTTATTTTTATTTTTTGCTTTATTTTCTGTATTTATCTATTTAATGCCCCCCCACCTCTGTTACATTCAAAACAACTTTTTGTACATTTGCTTTTAAAAATTTTGAGTTCAAGGTTCTCTCCCTTACCCCATTCACAATTAAGAAACCACATGTGGGATTATGTAAACCATTTCTGTAAAGGCAAGTTGTGAAAGAAAATATAGACCCCCACCCAAGAAAAATTAAGTTTAAAAACAGATTCAGTTTCCTTTGTTTGAGAAATGAGGCCATGTCAGAGAAACTTGTTTTGAAATTCTTTTTACAATTACTATTGCTAACCGTATTCCCTCCCCCACCTCCAAACTGCTTATTTATTCTCTCTCCTTTCACCCTGTCTCTCTTCAAAAGTGTTTTGGTACTGACCAGTCCCTCTCCCAATATGTCCTCTTTTGTTTTTATCACTCTTCTTATTCTTCCCATATCCTATTTCCTTCCTATTTTCCTGCAAGGCATGATAGATTTCTATATGCATATTGCCTATGTATGTTATTTTCTCTTTGAGCCAATTCTGATGAGAGTAAGGTTCACTCACTCACCCTCTCCTCCCCTTCTCTCTTGAGAAGCACAATTATAGGTTTGTTCTGATCAGAGTTGCAATATACTACTGCTGGAACTCAGTCATTATAAGCTAGCTGGAAAATTCAATTACTTCATAGTAAAAGAAATTTAGTCCCCCTCTTTGGCATGAGATTCTTGCTCTAGTTACCCCCTTGTAGTCTCTAGAGAAGGTTAGAAGTTAAAAATGAGACCCTATTCCACTCCTGGGGTCAGAGCCATATAGTTTTTTCTTGCTTTTCAAGTTGCTTCTTGCTCAGTATATATATAGCCTAGGGCAGATTATCACTCCTTCCCTTGAAAGCCATTCCTAAGTGTAAGTCTCCTTTGTAGTCTGCTCTGGATATAGTCTGAAACTGGATAGTGAGTGATGGAACTGCTAGTTAATAACTTTTCTGGCACCCTGCATGAAATTAGGTTCTTCTGTGCTGGATCTGGATTCCTTCTTGCCCTGGATTCCCCTGCAGTATTATGATTATTTTTCTGTCCCCAGTATCTGCAGAACTCTCAACTTCCCTTTACTGACCCGGACTAGAAAGTGACTTACTATACTTTTTTTCCTTGGATTTCTCAATCAGATTGCAATCTGGTTTCTTTTCTAGATTTGTGAGCAGAACCGGCATTTGTGTTACTTCACATCAAGAAGATTTTTAGCATTCGTTCATTTAGCATTCACAAGATTTTAAGTTCTGAATTTTTCTTCCTCCTTTCCTCTTCTCTTCCAAATATGGTAGGCAGTTTGATATAATTTACCTGTCTGTTATCATGTAAAACATTTCTGTATTTGTCACATTTGTGAAAGAAAAAACAGAAAAAAAAGACAAAAAAATGAGAAAGAAAATAAGTGGAAAAAAATGATTCGACCTGCATTCTGAGGCTATCAATTCTTTATGTGCTCATAGATATTTGTGAGTCCTTTGTACTTATCTGGGACCATTGTGTTGCTGAGAAGAGCTGAATCAATCCCAGTTGATTATCCCACAATGTTGCTGATATTGTATACGATGTTTTCCTGGTTGTGCTCATTTTACTTTGTATCAGTTTGTACAAGTCTTTCCAGGTTTTCTGAAATCTGCCTATTCATCATTTCTTATTCCAAAATAGCATGCCATTACATTCAAATACCTTTCAGCCATTTCCCAATTGGTGGGCATTCCCTGAATTCCCAATATTTTCCCAGGACTAAAAGGGCTACTATAAATATTTTTGCACATCTAGGAACTTTTAAAAAAATTATTATTAAAGCTTTTTATTTGCGAAATATATGCATGGGTAATTTTTCATCATTGACCCCTACAAAGCTTTCTGTTACAAATTTTTCCCTCTTACCCCCCACCCCACCCCTAGATGGCAGGAAGTCTAATACATGTTAATTATGTTAAAATATTTGACAAATCAAATATGTGTATTCATATTTATACAGTTATCTTACTGTACAAGAAAAATCGAATCTACAAGAAAAAAAATCTGAGAAGGGAAATATAATGCAAGCAAACATCAATAGAGAGCATGAAAATGTTATGTTGTGGTCCACATTCAGATCCTCTCTCTGGGTGTATATGGCTTTCTTCATCACTGAACCACTGGAACTGGTTTGAAACATCTCATTGTTGAAGAGAACCATGTCCATCAGAACTGATCATCATATAGTCTTGTTATTGCCATGTATTGATCTCCTGGTTCTGTTCATTTCACTTAGCATCAGTTCATTCAAGTCTCTCCAGGCCTCTCTGAAATCATCCTGCTGGTCATTTCTTACAGAACAATATATTTTTTTTCTTTTTTTATTATTAAAACTTTTTATTTGCAAAACGTATGTATGGGTAATTCTTGAACATTAACCCTTACAAATTTTTCCCCCCTATTCCCCATCCCTCCCCTAGATGGCAGAAAATCCAGCACATGTTAATTATGTTAAAATACTTGACAAATCGAATATATGTATACATATTTCAGAACAATAATATTCCATAACATTCATATACCATAATTTATTCAGCCATTCTCCAATTGATGGGCATACATTCATTTTCCAGTTTCTAGCCACTACAAAAAGGGCTGCTACAAACATTCTTGCACATGTGGGTCCCTTTCCCTCCTTTAAGAGCTCTTTGGGATATAGGCCCAATAGAAACACTGCTGGGTCAAAGGGTATGCACAGTTTGATAATTTTTTGAGCACAGTTTTAACTTGCTCTCCAGAATGGTTGGATCTGTTCACAGTTTCACCAACAATGTATCAGTGTCCCAGTTTTCCCACATCCCCTCCAACATTCGTCATTATCTTTTCCTGTCATCTTAGTCAATCTGACAGTTAGGTATATAGTGGTATCTCAGAGTTGTCTTAATTTGCATTTCTCGGATTAATAGTGATTTGGAGCACCTTTTCATATGACTATAAATAGTTTTAATTTCATCATCTGAAAATTGTCTGTTCATATCCTTTGACCATTTATTTATTGGAGAGTGGCTTGAATTCTTATAAATATGAGAGAATTCTCTATATATTTTAGAAATGAGGCCTTTATTAGAACCCTTAAATGTAAAGATGATTTCCCAATTTATTGCTTCCCTCCTAATCTTGTCTGCATTACTTTTGTTTGTACAAAAACTTTTTAACTTAATATAATCAAAATTATCTATCTGGCATTCAGTTAAGAGTTCCAGTTCTTCTTTGGACACAGTTTCTTTCCTTCTCCATAGGTCTGAGAGGTAACCTATCCTATGTCCCTTTAATTTGCTTATAATATCACTCTATGTCTAAATCATGAACCCATTTAGATCTTATCTTGGTATGTGGTGTTAGGTGTGGGTCAAGCCCTAATTTCTTCCATATTAGTTTCCAACATCTAGGAACTTTTTAATGATTTTTTTGGTATACAGACCTAATAGTGAATTGCTGAGTCAAAAGATATGCACAGTTTAGTTGCCCTTTGGGTATAGTTCCAAACTGTTCTCCAGAATAGTTGGATCAGTTCACAACTCCACCAACAATGCATCAGTGTCCCAATTTTCCCACATCCTCTCCAACATCTATCACTTTCCTTTTTAGTTATATTGGCCAATCTGATAAGTGTGAGGTGGTAGCACAGAGTTGTTTTAATTTGCATTTCTCTGATCAAAAGTGATTTAGAGCACTTTTTCATATGCCTATAGATAATTCTGATTTCTTCATCTGAAAAGTGCCTGTTTATATTCTTTGATCATTTATCAGTTGGGGAATGACTTGTATTCTTAGAAATTTGATTCCTTTCATTATACATTTGAAAAATGAGGCCTTTATCAGAGGCACTTGCTATAAAGATTTGTTTCCCAGCATTATGCTTTCTTCTGTTATTATTATTATTTTTATTATTTTGCTAGGCAATTGGGGTTAAGTAATTTGCCCAGGAGTCACACAACTATTAAGTGTTACAGATCTGAAGCCAGATTTGAACTCAGGTTCTTCTGACTCCAAGCCCAATATTCTATCCACTGTGCCATCTAGCTGCCTCCTCTGCTTTCCTTCTAATCTTGGTGGCATTGGTTTTGTTTGTATAAAAGTCTTTTAATTTAATATGATCAAAATTTCCTATTTTGTAGTGCTTTCTATCTTTTGTTTGATAGTGAATTTTCCTCTTTTACATAGGTAAACAGGTAGACTATTCCTTGCTCTTCTAATTTGTTTAAGGTGTCACCCTTTATGTCTAAATCATGCACTCATTTTGAACTTATCTTGATATATGGTGTGACATACTGGTCTATACCTAGTTTGTGTCCTATTATTTTATGGTTTTCTCAGCAGTTTTTGTCAAACAGTGAGTCCTTATCCCAAAAGTTGGGGTCTTCGGGGGAATGATTTTTAAATTATATCTCCCCAATTAGTTTTCCAGTTCAATTATTTTTCCTATGAAATATTTTACATTGTTTTCTATTTTTCTTCTTTGTTTCACTATTGTTTGATGGAATCATCATTGTTCTTTAGCCAATTCTAATTTTCAAGGAGTTATTTTCTTAAGTAATTTTTTTAACCTCCTCTTAAAAGCTCTTAACTCTTTTATCATATCTTTCTTCTCTAGGTCTTGCCTCTCCCCTCACCCCTCTTCTTTTCTCTATTATTTTTATTTGATTAAAAATTTTTTTTCTCTTCTTTGACTTTTCTAGGAGTTCTTGTTGGACTTGTTTCCATGTTTCATTTTTCTTTGAGGCTTTGTTTCTAGATTTTAATTTTGAGTCATTCTATTTTTCTGTGTTTGTTTCTTGAGCTTCCTTGTCATCATAACTCTTCATGGTCAGATTCTTTTGTTTGATTACTCTTCCAGCCTACTTCTTGACTTTGGACTACATGTGAGTTCTCAGATCGGCACACTTTGGTGGGGAGGAAATCTAGGCCTTTCATGTCCTTTTATATCCTTCTGCCACTTTCAAAATTACTGTTAGGGTACACATGCTTTTAATGTCCCCAAATATGATCCAGAGGAAAGGTATGTTTATTGCCTTTTTGGTCTGATTGCTGTAAATTTCTGACTCAAGTTTGAGTCTATCAGTTTATTTCTAATGAGGAAAGCTTTATTAGACTGCTGCTTGATTTAGCCACTATTGGCTAATCAATAGTGGCTACTGTAGCCACTATTGGCTACAATAGTGTAGCCAAGTGGCTATAGTAGACCCTGTAGGTTCAGAGTGACTTAACTGCTAGCTTCATTTTGGTCTAGGATGTGCTCTGCTCTTAGAATCAGCACTCCTTAGCTACTTCTGCTTCCTAGAACTTGTTCCTTATTCATTACAAAGCTAGAGTCCACTCTCTTCTACCTTAGATCTGTAACCCAGAAGTGTTTTTGTAAGGGATCTTCTAGGATTTCTTTTTGTCCCATGCTTCCTACCCTAGTACCCTGCCTCAGCTCTCCTTCAGTATGTGGGTGCTAGAATGGTTCCCAACACCATGTACTCCTAGCCAGAACTGGCCTCCAATATCTGCAGATTTCTCTATTCATTCTCCTAAGCCACCGTGGGCTAGAAAAATGACTTAAGACTTGGATTTCTTGATAAGAATTTAGTACTATACATTTCTAGAACTTTGAGATGAGTTAGAATCTAATTCTTCCTCATATTTTATTTTCTTGGCTCTATCTTTCCATTTGTTCCTTTCTCTCTACTTATATGGCTACCAATCCAGTTTGGAACTCTTCACTTATCTGGATTATTACCATAGCCTTCTAACAGATCTCTTTGCATCAAGTATCTTCCTTTTTTAATTCATCTTCTACATTAGTGTCAAAGTAATTTTCTTTAAACACTGTCCTGATCACTTAGAAGCAGTGTAACAGAGTGGAAACTGGGAAACTCTGGGATCAAATCCCAGTCTAGACACTTATTGTATGACATTGGTCAAATTATTTAATTTCTTTGTGCTTCAGTTTCTTCTTCTATAAAATGAGGGGGCTAGATTCAATGGAATCTAACATCCCTTGCACCTCTAAATCTAAGATCCTTTGTCATTCCCCTACTCAGTAAATTCCAGTGGCTCTATATTGTCCCAAAGATAAATAATAGCAGCCAGGATAAATAATGGCATTTATAGAGCACTTCAAGATTTGCAAAATGCTATATATGTACTGCTTTATTTGATCCTCATAGCAATCTTATGAGGTAGGTGCTATTTATACTAATTTTATAGATAAGGACACTGGACTGACAGGGGTTAAACAGCCTTAATAACAAAAAGGAAGAAAATTTGAATGAAGAAAGCATTAGTTTTTACTGAGTTCTACATGCTATTTAGTATACCTGGGCTCTTATGACCACCTCAATCACAATCACAGAGTCATAGAATGTGAATCTGAGTGGTCCTTAGAGATGATATCATCCAACTCCTTAATTTTGCAGAGGAAGAAACTGTTCAACAACGATTTAGGGGATGCCTCTTGCATTTTGCTAAGTATTAGTGGGAAAAATCAAAAGAAAAGACGAGGGGCAGCTAGGTGGCACAGTGGATAGAGCACCAGCCCTGAAGTCAGGAGGACCTGAGTTCAAATATAGTCTCAGACACTTAACACTTCCTACCTGTGTGACCTTGGGCAAGGCACAACCTCAAATGCCTCAGCAAAAAAAAAACAAACAAACAAAAAAAAAAAAAAAAAAAAAAAAGAAAAAGAAAAGGTGCTAACATTCTAGTTGTGACAGCAAATTGTATAAGACTATAAGTTACATAAAGTTAGGGAATGGAAAGGAATTCAGCCATCATCATCATCAAGCAAAAATAAAACAATATTACACATAATGTAACTGATTGGGGCCAAAAAGTATTAAAAGAGTATTTTAGGAAGATGAGTATGATAGTGCTATGCAAACTAGATTACATGTAGGAAATACTAGAGGGAGACCATCCAGGAAGTTTAATATCATGACAGTTAGACATTCAATACACATTTAAACCTCTACTGTTCCATTTTCTAAAGAAGGAAACAAAGGTAGGCAAAATGGGTTTTAATATGGATTTTGCTATCAATATTTAGAAAATACCGAGTTTCAAGCCTCTATTCTAATACATATCTATATCTATATCTATCTATCTATATATCTATTTATATTTTTTTTGCTGAGGCAATTGGGGTTAAGTAATTACCCAGGATCACACAGCTAGGAAATGTTAAGTGTCTGAGGCCAGATTTAAACTCAGGCCCTCCTGACTTCAGGGCTGGTGCTCTATTCACTCTGCCACCTAGCTGCCCCCTACATAGCTATATCTTATACACACATACAAACACATATGAATCTATAAATAATGCTATCCTTCAAATACCATCTAATATAAAGATTAACCAAGAACCAGCAGACCATTAGATGACTATCTTATTTCTGTCATTCTTATCCTCATCCCAATCTATTCTATCCCTTCAAAACAAAAGATAGCTATTGGCTACAAAGGTAATAATTAACTTGTGTTTTATTAATGAATGGCAAGGGCTTCATTTAAGTACAATTTTTCTAGTTTCATATCTCCCAGATGGTAACAATCTGACAGGATTTCATCTGTCACTCTATGATAGTTTCCCAAAGGGAAAAAAAAGAAAAAACAAAACATTTAATTAACTAGCACTATTTCTTTTTCTGTACTGCACAACCAGTACTTTATCCTTTGTAGGGAAGAAGAGGCCTTTTTGTCTCACCAATCCTAAACCCACTAAGACATTTATGGGTACCAAATGATGATAAAGGCTTTAAAGAGGATTGAAGAAAAGCTATCTTTATCTTGAAGAAAATATGATGAAAAATCCCAATGGAATGTGAATGACTAAGAGAGAGGATCCTGGGGAGGAAGGATTCTTTCACACTTCATGGATTTGTGATTCATAATTCAGAAAAGCAAAAAGAGGCCTCTTCCAATGAAATCACAAATATTCACACCCATATCACAGGCATTGGAGGTAGAAGTGAGAGGTTAAGTCATTTAATTTTTTCTCAAGACACAGAAAAAAAAGTTGGTTTCCTAATGAATGCTAGATCCTGAAAACTAGAAGCTCAAAATGAACATCCCCAGATGTGTAAAATTTGGTCCTTCTTAGAGCTCACTGCTACTTTCAACCCTGATGTCAGCCTCACTGTTTCACATTAGAAGATTATCTTCCACTTCTGTGAAGGAAATCAAGATTTAGTGCCAGTGATTATATCACATTTCAGTGATAGTACATATATTGCAGAATGTAAGAGTTCCAGGGTGCCTGGGATCATCTGTACAACCCCTTCATTTTGTAGATGAAGAAAGTTAAGCCCAGAAAAATTGTCATTGCTCACAATTACTTTGCAAATTAGTAATAAGACGCAGGACTAGCATTCAAGTTTCTTGGTGTTAGCTTTTCCCACTACATCACCCTGTCTCCATGGACTTTTTCAGCTCTCTTCCCCAACCCATCCCCAATTCCATCCAGGAGATGGAAAGGTTTTATTCTGGCAAATTATTTTATTTTAAAATTGCAAACAAGTTGCTAAGTTGTATCAATAGTGACGGCATCTTACTTGACTCTAGTGCCAAGTAGGTGTATTTTTTTCATATGGGCTTATTTTATTGTATATGATTTAAATTTTTAAAAAAAATTTCCTCCAACTACATGTTAAAACATTTTAAAAACATTTAAAAAAAGTTTTGAGTTACAAATTCTATCCTTTTCTCCCTCCTTCTATCCTTCCCCTCCCTAAGATGGTAAATAATCAGATATGTATTATACATGCACAATCATGGAAAATACTCTCTTATTAGTCATTTTATACAAGAAGATTAAAATTTTTAAAAAGAAAGGAAAAATAGCATACTTCAGTTCTTTCTCTGGAGGCAGATACTATGTCTCATCATTAGTCCTTTGGGATTTTGTTGGATCACTGTACTGCTGAGAATAGCTAAGTCATTCATAGTTCTTCAACATACAATACTGATATGTACTGTATACAGTGTTCTCTTGGTTCTGTTCACTTCACCTTGCACCAGTTCATATAAATCCTTCCAAGTTTTTTCTGAAATCATCCTGCTTATCATTTCTTATAGAACAATAACATTCAATTACAATCATATCCTATAGCTTATTTATCCATTTCTCAATTGGTAGGCATCCCTTTAATTTCCAATTCTTCCCCACCACTAAAAGAGCTGCTATAAACATTTTTGTATTAATAAGTCTTTTCTACCATAAAGAGGGGTAGGTTTCCCTCTTTTTTATGTCTTTGGGATATAGAACTGGAAGTGGCATTGTTGGATCAAAGTATATACACAATTTTGTGCCCTTTTGGGCCTAGTTCCAAAATGCTCTCCAGAATGGGTGGATCAGTTCACAACTCCATGAACAGTATATTAGTGTCCTTATCAATAAGTATGTTTTATATCTCAATTCTATATCAAGTGAAGGCTGGTCTGGCTTAGTAAAGGAATCTCAAGGCAAAAATGAGCAAAGATCTTCAAGATTAGTTTTATTTATGATGTGATTCAAACCAGTTCCTATTGTTCAGTGATGAAGATAGTCATATACATCCAGAGAGAGGCCTGTGGGAACTGAGTGTGGACCACAACACAGCATTTTAACGCTTTCTGTGAATATTTCCATACATTTTGTTTTCCTTAAGTTGTTTTTTTTCTTCTCTTTCTAGATTTGATGTTTCTTTTGCAGTAAGATAACTGTATAGATATGTATACATATATTGGATTTGTCATATAATTTATCATATTTAGCATGTATTAGATTACCTGTCATCTAGGGATGAAGGGTGGGGAGAAGGAGGGGAAAAGCTTGGAAAAAAAGTTTTTTGCAAAGGTCAATGTAGAAAAATCACTCATATGTTTTGTAAATAAAAAGCTTTTAATTTTAAAAAAAAGAATTCCTAGGGAAAAAAAAAGATTAGTTTTGTTTGAGATTATGGGAAACACATTGAGATATTAAAAAATAACCAAGTCTGGGAGCCAATGTTTGAAATGACCCAACTGGAAGGAAAGACTTAGTGTTAGACTGAACAATGTTAGAAAATCAAGGAGATGAAACAAGTAGCCTCTGTCCTGTGGGCAAGAAAAAAGTAGGAGGAAACAGGAAAACAAGGTTCCTGTGGGGTGGGCTGTATCTCTGTAGGAGTGGGGAAAGAGCCAAGACAATGCTTTGGCTTCTTCCCTCTGGACATCTGGATAGGTTTCAACAGACCTGTCTGCCCACCTGCCCCCTTTCCTCTTTTCTTCACCCCCTTCTGTCCTGGTCTTGGCCCTCTCTGCTTCCCTCTGGTGCCAGCTTCTCTGGAAAAGCCTCTGGCACTTCCTGAGAGTGGAGGGAAACAAAGGTGGCAACAGATTGTCTGGCATCAAACAGAGCTGGTTGTCCATTGGTTTTGGGCATTCTGGCAATAATAATTATAATTTGATAGAAGTGAATGAGGGGAGAGATGATGATGGGCAAAGAAGGAGGAATTACGCCTATAGATTTAGTTGAGGCATCTGAGAAGATTTGTAAATTATTTGCAGAGCTGACATATTCACTGGATATTTCATCATTAATTTCCAAATGTAATCTTGGATTTAAAATTTTTCATTATCAATTCTTTTAAAGTTTTTTTTTCCCCTAGGGGGAGGTGAGGTAGTATAGAAGAAGTGGTTATGTCTGTGATTCCATCAGCACTTTCTCATTTTGGCAACAAAAGCAATACAGAACTTTTTAGAAATTGGCATATGGATTAAAATTTGGGTCATGTTTAAGTATCATGTACTTATTCTCTTTTCTGTGACATGGTATACTTCCCAGGCTATACTGACCATGCATCTGAGCCAGAATTTTGAAACAGCATTTTTTAAAATGGCGTGTTCCAAATCCTCTTATGTGACATAAGAATTAATTTAATCATGTCATTCCTGTTTCCTAGTCTAATTTATAGTCCTACCTTGTATATGGTTTTATATTTTATGTAGCTATTAACTGTACAAGGTACATTCCTATATATTATCTCATTTTACTGCAGCAATCATATAGAGCATTCTTTTCTCATTTAACAGGAAAGGAAACAGACCCAGAGAATTGAAATGATTTGTTGATGGTCAGGTAGCAAGATAGTAGCAAAATTTGTACTAGAACCCTTATCATCTTTCTCCTGCTCAGTGTATGCTCATGCCAGGCCATTTCCTAACATAACTCTGCTTCCAAGAAATTTTAGCTGAAATTGTGGATTGAGCTGAAATTCAATACTGGGAGACTTAAGTGAACCTGCCTACCTCTAATTCAACTGAACTAAACAAATATTTATTAAACATCTAGGGTGTGTACAACACTGTGCTTAGCCTGGGTATTATGTAGAGATATTTCAAAGTAAGACAAAGATGCCCTGATGAAGCTAACAGTTTCATATGGGACTATACCCTTTATGTAAAGAAGCATAATGCAAAAAAAATTACGATGAGAGCATATAAGGGGATGCATTAAAGAAGGGGATGGGAGGGAAATCATTAAGGACTTTCTGGAGAAAGTGGCATTTGAACTGAATTTTTAGGAATAGCCTGAAACTTAATGGATACAAATATCATTCCAGGGAGGCATCCCAAGCATATAAAATAGTTGTAAGCAAAGACATAGGAGTGAAAAAAAAAAACATGAGGGGCTCCAAACGGATGGTGTAGTCAGTCCACTTCGCTACAACATTAAGCATGTAGTTGGATGGCACCAGAGTATAAATTGATTTCAATACTAAGCTAAAAAATTCAAAGTTTTCTCAGCTATAATGAAAGAGGCTGGGACTACATATCTTCTAATCTCTTTCAGTTAAAAGAAAAGGAGAGTTTTGAAATGAAGAGTTTTGCACCCAGATCTATACATTAGCAAAACATCTAGCCACAGTGAAGGATGGAATCAAAAAGGAAAAGATCTGTTAGGTTATTGTGACAATCTTGAAATATGGTAATAAGGGCTTATACTAAAGTTGTTCATTCTTTGTTTTCAAAGAGGACTAATGACATCATAAGGGAATGTCTTGATTTGCTACCAGGGTAGCAGCATTAGGAAAAGAGTAAATAGTTGCGAGATATATTTTATTTTATTTTCATTAAAGCTTTTTATTTGCAAAACATTTGCATGGGTAATTTTTCAACAATGACCCTTACAAAGCTTTCTGTTACAAATTTTCCCCACCTTTCCCCCACCCTTTCCCCTAGATACCAGGAAGTCTAATACATGTTAATTATGTTAAAGTACTTAACAAATTGAATATGTGTATACATATTTATACAGTTATCTTGCTGTACAAGAAAAATTGGATCCACAAGAAAAAAAAATCTGAGAAGGGAAACAAAATGCAAGCAAACATCAATAGAGAGTGTGAAACTCCTATGTTTTGGTCCACATTCAGATCCCACAAGCCTCTCCCTGGGTGTATATGGCTTTCTTCTTCACTGAACAACTGGAACTGGTTTGAAACATCTATTGTTGAAGAGAACCATGTCCATCAGAACTGATCATCATAGTCTTGTTATTGCCACGTATATTGATCTCCTGGTTCTGCTCATTTCACTTAGCATCAGTTCTCTCCAGGCCTCTCTGAAATCATTCTGCTGGTCATTTCTTACAGAACAATAATATTCCATGACATTCATATACCACAATTTATTCAGCCATTCTCCAATTGATGGGCATACATTCATTTTCCAGGTTCTAGCCCCTATAAAAAAAGGCTGCCACAAACATTCTTGCACATGTGGGTCCCCTTCCTTCCTTTAAAATCTCTTTGGGATATAGGCCCAATAGAAACACTGCTGGGTCAAAGGGTATGCACAGTTTGATAACTTTTTGAGCATAGTTCCAAATTACTTTCCAGAATGGTTGGATCCATTCACAGTTCCACCAACAGTGTCCCAGTTTTCCCACATCCCTCCCAACATTCATCATTATCTTTTCCTGTCATCTTAGCCAATCTGACCATTTATCGATTGGAGAGTATCTTGAATTCTTTTTTTTTCCCTAATAAACATTTTTTTAATTAAAGCTTTTTATTTGCAAAACATATCATCATTGACCCTTACATAGCTTTCTGCTACAAATTCCCCCCCCAGTCCCCACCCCTCCCCTAGATGGCAGGAAATCCACTACATATTAATTATGTTAAAATACTTGACAAAACAAATATATATATATACATATATATATACACACACACACACACATTTCCACACTTATCTTGCTGTGCAAGAAAAATCATATCTACAAGAAAAAAAATCTGAGAAAGAAAACAAAATGCAAGCAAACATCAATAGAGAGCATGAAAATGTTATGTTGTGGTCCACATTTCATATCCTTCTCTCTGAGTGTACACTGCTTTCTTCACTGAACAATTGGTTCACTGGTTTGAAACATTCCATTAATGAAGAGAGCCATGCCCATCAGAATTGATCATCATATAGTCTTCTTCTTACCATGTATAATGATCTCCTGGTTCTGCTCATTTCACTCAGCATCAGTTCATGCAAGTCTCTCCAGGCCTCTCTGAAATCATCCTGCTGGTCGTTTCTCACAGAACAATAATATTCCATAACATTCATATACCATAATTTATTCAGCCATTCTCTAATTGATGGGCATCCATTCAGTTTCCAGTTTCTAGCCACTACAAAAAGGGCTGCCACAAACATTCTTGCACATGTGGGTCCCTTTCCCTCCTTTAAGATCTCCAGAATACAGACACTTCCTAGCTGTGTGACCCTGGGCAAGTCACTTAACCCCAATTGCCTCAGCCAAAAAGCAAAAAAAAAAAAAAAAAAAAAAGATCTCCAGAATGGTTGGATCCATCCACAGTTCCACGAACAATGCATCAGTGTCCCAGTTATTCCACATTCCCTCCAACATTCATCATTATCTTTTCCTGTCATCTTAGCCAATCTAACAGATGTGTAGTGGTATCTCAGAGCTGTCTTAATTTGCATTTCTCTGATCAATAGTGATTTGGAGCACCTTTTCATATGACTAGAAATAGGTTCAATTTCATCATCTGAAAATTGTCTGTTCATATTCTTTGACCATTTATCGATTGGAGAGTGGCTTGAATTCTTATAAATATGAGACAATTCTCTATATATTTTAGAAATGAGGACTTTATCAGAACCCTTAAATGTAAAGATGATTTCCCAATATATTGCTTCCCTCCTAATCTTGTCTGCATTAATTTTATTTGTACAAAACCTTTTTAATTTAATATAATCAAAATTATCTAGTTGGTGTTCAATTAAGAGTTCCAGTTCTTCTTTGGACACACATTCCTTCCTTCTCCACAGGTTTGAGAGGTAAACTATCCTATGTTCCTCTAATTTGCTTATAATATCACTCTTTATGTCTAAATCATGAACCCACTTAGATCTTATCTTGGTATGTTAGGTATGGGTCAAGCCCTATTTTCTTCCACACTAGTTTTCAATTTTCCCAGCAGTTTTTGTTGAATAGTGAGTACTTATCCCAGAAGCTGGGGTCTTTGGGTTTATCAAACACTAGATTGCTATAGTTATTGCCTAGTTTGTCCTGTGATCTTATCCTATGCCACTGATCAACTACTCTATTTCTTAGCCAGTACCAAATGGTTTTGATGACTGCTGCTTTATAATATAGTTTTAGATCTGGTACAGCAAGGCCACCTTCATCAGCATTTTTTTTTTCATTAATTCCCTTGAAATTCTTGACCTTTTGTTCTTCCAGATGAACTTTGCTAATATTTTTTCTAGATCTGTTTGGAAGTTTGATTGGTATGGCACTAAATAAGTAAATTAGTTTGGGTAATATTGTCATATTTATCATATCTGCTTGGCCTACCCATGAGCACTTGATGTTTTTCCAACTGATTAGGTCTGACTTTATTTTTGTGGAAAGTGTTTTGTAGTTTAGTTCATATAGTTCCTGACTTTTCCTTGGCAGAGAGATTCCCAAATATTTTATACTATCTACAATTATTTTGAATGGAATTTCTTTTTGTATCTCTTGCTGCTGAACTTTGTTGATAATATATAAAAATGCTGATTTATGTGGATTTATTTTGTATCCTGCAACTTTGCTAAAGTTGGGAATTGTTTCTAGTAGTTTTTTAATTGAATCTCTAGGGTTCTCTAAGTATACCATCGTATCATCTGCAAAGAGTGATGTTTCCTCATTACCTACTCTAATTTTTAAAATCTCTTTTTCTTTTCTTACTGCCAAAGCTAACATTTCTAATACAATATTAAATAGTAATAGTGACAGTGGGCAGCCTTGTTTCACTCTTGATCTTATTGGGAATGGTTCTAGTTTGTCCCCATTACATACGATGCTTGCTGATGGTTTTTTTTTTTTTAAATTTTTCTTTATTAAAGCTTTTTATTTGTATAACATATATATGGGTAGTTCCCCAACATTGATCTTTACAAAGCTTTCCATTACAAATTTTACCCCCAGTCCCCTCCCCTCCCCTAGATGGCAGGAAGTCCACTACATGTTAATAATGTTGAAATGCTTGAGAAGTTATGCAAGAAAAATCCTATCTACAAGAAAAAAAAAGAATCAGAGAAAGGCAACACAATGCAAGCAAATGTCAATAGAGATCATGAAAATGTTACGTTGTGGTCCATATTTCATTTCCCTCTCTCTGGGTGTATATGGTTTTCTTCAGTGAACAATTGGAACTGGTTTGAGACAATTCTTTGCTGCAGAGAGCCATGTCCATCAGAATTGATCATCATGTAATATTGTTGTTGCTGTGTATGATGATCTCCTGGTTCTGCTCGTTTCACTCAGCATCAGTTCATGCAAGTCCCTCCAGGCCTCTCTGAAATCGTCCTGCTGGTCGTTTCTTACAGAGCAATAATATTCCATAACATTCATATACCATAATTTATTCAGCCACTCTCCAATTGATGGGCATCCCTTCAGTTTCCAGTTTCTAGCCATTACAAAAAGGGCTGCCACAAACATTCTTGCACAGGTGCGTCCCTTTCCCTCCTCTAAGATCTCTTTGGGATATAGGCCCAGTAGAAACACTGCTGGGTCAAAGGGTATGCACAACTTTTTGTTGCTGATGGTTTTAAATAGATGATACTGATCATTTTAAGGAAAAGTCCATTTATTCCTATACTCTCTAGTGTTTTTAATAGGAATGGGTGTTAGATTTTATTAAATGCTTTTTCTGCATCTATTAAGATAATCATATGATTTTTGTTGTTTGATTATTAATATAATTGATTATGCCAATAGTTTTCCTAATACTGAACCAGCCCTGTATTCCTGATATAAATCCTACTTGGTCATAATATATTATCCTGGGGATGACTTTCTGTAATCTCATTGCTAATATCTTATTCAAGATTTTTGAATCAATATTCATTAGGGAAATTGGTCTCTAGTTTTCTTTCTCTGTTTTCACCCTACCTGGTTTAGCTATCAGTACCATATCTGTATCATAAAAGGAATTTGTTAGTACACCTTCTTTCCCTATTTTTTCAAATAATTTATATAGTATTGGAATTAATTCAAGAAATGTTTCCTGTGATGGGGTAAAAAGGGCTGTAATGGTTGCAAGATGGGATAGCAGAGTCAAGGGAAAGATTTTGTTTTGGTGGAAGGTTTAGACACACCTGAGAATATTTTTAGATATAAAAGAGTGAATGAAAAGATATTGATGCATTAGAGATGATTATGAAGCAGATTCATAGAGAAGGCAACAGATAGGACCAAGGATCCAGGTAGTGATAGACTACTTTTAGAAATTCAGGTATCTGTTGTTCTAAGTCAAAAGAAACAGAAGAGAATGTTATAAAGTTGAGAACTATCAGTCAGTCAACATTTAGTAAGTACCAACTATATGTCAGGCACTAGGAATATGAAAAAAGGCAATAAATAATTCTTGCTCTTAATGGACTTGAAATCTAATTGGGAGGCTGAAGGGATAGGGGGTAGGCATGGTAGCAGGGCCAGGTGGGAAACAAAGAGCTGGACAGTATGGGTGTCCTGTTTAAATGAAGGATCTGGGAGGATATCTCTACCCTCCACCCTCTCTGGTCAAAGAGAGGGTGGAGTCCCAGGGGCAAAGGGTACTGATGAGGTATGAGTTCCAGGGCTGATTTGATTGTACAGAATGATGAAGTTCCTAGGGAATATGATGAAGTATAAAAGAACAGAGATGGTGGGAAATGAAGAGGAGGGGACATGATTCCTTTGGGATAGCGTCTGTATTCTTATTAAAGAATAAAAGTGTTCCTTGGAACTCTCAAGCTTTAAATTATTATTCCAAAATCACAGTCTCAATCTGGAAGCTCATGGGAGGAATGAGGAGAATAGAAGTGGGCGGTTAAGGAGAGTGAGTAAAGAGTTCCTTTTCAAGGTGCTCCAAGTCACTCTTGATCAGAGAAATGCAAATTAAAACAACTCTGAGATACCACTACACACCTGTCAGATTGGCTAAAATGACAGGAAATGATAATGATAACTGTTGGAGGGGATGTGGGAAAACTGGGACACTGATACATTGTTGGTGGAACTGTGAACAGATCCAACCGTTCTGGAGAGCAATTTGGAGCTATGCTCAAAAAGTTATCAAACAGTGCATACCCTTTGACCCAGCAGTGTTTCTACTGGGCCTATATCCCAAAGAGATCTTAGAGGAGGGAAAGGGACCCACATGTGCAAAAATGTTTGTGGCAGCCCTTTTTGTAGTGGCAAGAAACTGGAAATTGAAAAGATGCCCATCAATTGGAGAATGGCTGAATAAATTATGGTATATGAAAGTTATGGAATATTATTGTTCTGTAAGAAATGACCAACAGGAGGATTTCAGAGAGGATTGGAGAGACTTGCATGAACTGATGCTGAGTGAAATCAGCAGAACCAGGAGAACATTATACACAGCAACAAGACTATACTATGATCAATTCTGATGGACATGGTTCTCTTCAACAATGATGTGATTCAAACCAGTTGTTCTGCGATGAAGATAGTCATATACATCCAGAGAGAGGCCTGTGGGAACTGAGAGTGAACCACAACACAGCATTTTACCGCTTTCTGTGAATATTTCCATGCATTTTGTTTTCCTTCTTAGGTTGTTTTTTTCTTCTTCTCTTTCTAGATCTGATGTTTCTTGTGCAGTAAGATGTATAGATATGTATACATGTATTGTATTTGTCATATAATTTATCCTATCTAGCATGTATTAGATTACCTGTCATCTAGGGGTGGGGGGTGGGGGGAAGGAAAGGAAAAGCTTGGGAAAAAAAGTTGTTTTTTTTGCAAAGCTCAATGTTGAAAGGTCACTCATATGTTTTGTAAATAAAAAGCTTTATTAAAAAAAAGAGTTCCTTTTCAGATGCTATTTTTATGCTTGGTCAAAATCAGAGAAGAGACACTGAAAGCCAGAAAGGGAAATAAGACCCAAATAGAAAGAAAGCACAAGGGTTGATAGAGACAGTGAACCAGGATTCCCCAGCATTGAATTTACTGGTACTCATGCAAATCCAAGAGATGTGAGAGGAATTTGAGTATAGAACAGAAACAGTTGACAAGGAACAGGGAAGAGAGGAATGTTCTGAAAAGTGGTTATATTTTGAGGGGAGAAAATGAACATGTAAAACATCAATTCATTTATATTGATATATATTTTATTTGTTATGTATAACATTTAACAATTTATTTCCCATTGGTGAACATATGCTTTGTTTCTACTTCTTTATGGCTACAAGAGATGCTATTATAAAAATTTTGTTATACACACACGTTATCTCTAACCACCTTGGCGGGGAGGGGGGAAAAGGGAGAAAGCATAGTAATGAAATCTTTAGATCAAAAGGTATATAGGTATTACAATCACTTTCTTTGTATAATTCCAAGTTCTTCATTTCCAGAATATTTGAACCAATTCATAGCTCCAACAACAGTATAATCAGGTTTAAAACATTAAGGTAAATTGAGGGACAAGGTTCCAAGAATGATCAATTTATTAGTTATCCTAATAGGAACATATAAATATAAATACATACATATATACACATATGTATCTTGTTATTATATCATCTAAAACAAATTAATCTTACATTAAAGTTACTGGGAAATACATCTAAGGCTATAATAATTTTAATTTCCAAATGTTATTGTTAGATCACCTCATAGTATGATGAAGCTAAATATAAGCAGTTGTTGTTAAAGTTTCCCACTCTATTATTTTAGGTGGAGGGTTGGCAGAGTATTATGATTTTTGACCCAAGCAAAAGTCTCTTAAGCAATTTGGTCTTATTCTGGGTATGATCCCATTTCCTCAAATTGCACTCCTGGAGAATTTTAATAGCAGTTATGACTATAATGAGGCATAGTGCTCACAGAATATAAAGGATTTAATACAGTGACTCCCAATTTGTATAAGAAAACACTTAGGTATTATAGTCATATCTAAAACCCTACTATATAATTATCTAAGAAAGAATACTGAGAATGAAGTAATCACAACAACTAACACATATAATGGTTGATATATGGTATGGGCAAGGCTTGTGCTAGGCACTATATAACAATTCTTCCCCACAAGCAACCCTGAGAAGTAGGTGGACTTGACTAAAAGGTGTTTATGTAACTTCAAATGTAATAAAAGACTAAAATATATTGTTACTAAGATAAATAATTTTATGCCATTTTTCTTTAAAAACAAAAACACAAAAATGTTCGTGACTTTTAACTTAAGTTTTTAGTCCTGTAAGTTTTTTTTAATCATTGTCTAATTATTCCCATATTATTCTGAGGTATCTGAAGAACACCTTATTGTAAAATACAAGAGTATATTTATTAGCAGGTGAATGGCAAGTTTAGGAACCTGTATCTTATTTTCTTAACTCAGTCTAAATAGCTTTTTATCCCATAAATTAGCAATGTTTATCCTGCACTTTTTAATTTTAGAACTTGTTAGACTAAGAAATTAAGATTTCATTACTCACAGCAGTATGGTATAATGGATAGAGATATGAAGTAAATCTAGAATTTCTATATAGACCTGTAATTTTATGGATATATAGAACATTAAAATATATTATTCCCAATTAAATTAAATTATCATATTCAAGCATAGTTAGGAGGTTAGTACTTGAAATTTTGCCAAATTGTCAGTATGTTGTAATACTTCAGTATTATTTCTCAAATTTAATGGTTAGCAAAGCTTATGATATATTAAAGCGTCCCCCATATCACAGATGAGGACAACTTAAATTAAAAAAAAATTTTTTTCAAATTACATTTTTTTTTTTGCTGAAGCAATTTGGGACTTCTCCAGGGTCACACAGCTAGGATGTGCCAAGTGTCTGAGGCTACATTTGAACTCAGGTCCTCCTGATGACTTCAGGGCTGGTGCTCTATTCATTGTGCCATCTAGCTGCCCACAAGTAAACATTTCTAACATTGATTTTAAAAAACTTTTGAGTTCCAAATTATTTCCCTCTTTTCCCTACTCTGAGAAAGCAATTTGATAAGTTATACATGTTCAATCAGTCATGCAAAACATATTTCTATATCAGCCATGTTGAAACAGACAACAAAAAAAGAAAAAAAAACAGGAAAAAAAAAGTGAAAAAGTATGTTTTAATCTGCATTCAGACTCCATCAGTACTCAGGTGAAGAACAGCATTTTTCATCTTTTGGATAAAAGTCCCTTGTATTTGTCTTGAATCACTGAAATCACTGTATTGCTGAAGAATAGCAAATTTATCATGTAAAAATATTGCTGTTACTCTGTACAATGTTCTCCTGGTTCTGCTCATTTTGCATCAGTTATGTAAGTCTTCTTAGATTTTTCTGAAAGCATTTTACTCATTTCTTATAGGACAAAAGTAGTCCATCACAATCATATCACAACTTGTTTAGCCATTACTCAATTGATGGGCATTCCCTCAATTTCTAATTCTTTGCCACCACAAAAGGAAAGCTCTTAAGCACAGCTCCAAAATTGCAATCTAGAATGGCTGGATCAGTTCATAACTCTACCCAATTTTCCCATATCCCTTCCAACATTTGTCATTTTTCTTTTCAGTCAGATGCCAGTCTGACAGGTTTGACCTGGTAACATAAAGTTGCTTTAATTTGAATTTCTCTAATCAATAGCAATTTAGAGATTTTTTCCTCCACGAACTACAGATGGCTTTGATTTCTTCTAAAAATTGCCTATTCATATCCTTTGACAACTGAGGAATGATTCATCTACCTATAGGTTTGACTCGTTCTCTATTTGAAAAATGAGGTCTTTATCAGGGAAATGTGCTGTAAAGTCCCCCCCCCCATTCCTAGTTTTCTGTTTTCCTTCTAATCATGGCTTCATTGGTTTTGTTTGTGCAAAACCTTTTCAATTTAATGCAAACAAAATTATCCATTTTACTTCCTGTAAATCTCTATCTCTTGTTTGGTCATAAATTCTTCCCTTATCCATAGATCTGCCCCTAATTTGTTTATATCCTTTATATATAAATAATTTATCCATTTCAACCTTATCTTGGTATTCAGAATGAGATTTTGAGCCTATACCTAGTTTCTGCCAAAGTTTCTAGTTTTCCCAGAAATTTTTATCAAATGGAGAATTCTTAACTCAAAAACTAAATAAATATGGTCATTTACCATTGTGTGTTATGAATTTAATCTATTCCATAGATTTTTCACTCTATTATTTATCTAGTACCAGACTGATGATTACTTTGTAATAATATATATAATATATATGTATATATATATAATATAGTTGCAATCTGGTACACTTCTTTTACACTTTTTTTTCATCAATTCCCTTGTATTTTTTACCTTTTGTTCTTTCAGATGAATTTTGTATTTTCTGCCTCCTTAAAATAATTTTTTTTTGGTAGTTTGTCTAGTGTGGCCCTGAATAAGTGAATTAATTTGGGTTGTTATCATTTTTATTATATTGGATCAGCCTCCCCACGAGCAATGAACATTTTCCCAGATGTTTAGATATGACTTTACTTGTGTAAAAAGTGACTTGTAACTGTATCCATATTGGTTCCTAGGTTTATCTTGGCAGGGAGACTCCCAAGAACTCAAATGATATCTTAAGAGAGCTTTGTTAATGGTAACTTATCATTATCTATTATATTTTAAATAAAGTTTTCAAACATTTTTGCATCATTATTATAACAACTAATCTATAACTCAATAAAATTCAGATTAAAAATAATTTTTTTCTTACTTTTTTTTCTTTATTAAAGCTTTTTATTTGCAAAACATATGTATGGGTAATTCTTCACCATTGACCCTTATAAAGCTTTCTGCTACAAATTTTTCCCCCTAGTTCCCACCCCTCCCCTAGATGTTAGAAAATCCACTACATGTTAATTATGTTAAAATACTTGACAAATCAAATATATGTATACATATTTCCACACATAATTGTTGTGCAAGAAAAATCATATCCACAAGAGAAAAAAATCAGAGAAAGGAAACAATGCAAGCAAACATCAATAGAGAGCATGAAAATGTTATGTTGTGGTCCACGTTTCATATTCCCCTCTCTGGATGTATATAGCTTTCTTCACTGAACAATTGGAACTGGTTTGAAACATTTCATTGTTGAAGAGAGCCATGTCCATCAGAATTGATCATCATATAGTATTGTTGTTGCTGTGTATAATGATCTCCTGATTCTGCTCATTTCGTTCAGCATCAGTTCATGCAAGTCTCTCCAAGCCTCTCTGAAATCATCCTGCTGGTC
>JAJPUD010003048.1:0-30762 GCA_023553655.1 Myrmecobius fasciatus | reverse complement strand
TCATATACCATAATTTATTCAGCCATTCTCCAATTGATGGGCATCTACTCAGTTTCCAGTTTCTAGCCACTACAAAAAGGGCTGCCACAAACATTCTTGCACATGTGGGGCCCTTTCCTTCTTTTATGATTTCTTTGGGGTATAAGCCCAATAGAAACACTGCTGGGTCAAAGGGTATGCACAGTTTGACAACTTTTTGAGCATAGCTCCAAATTGCTCTCCAGAGTGGTTGGATCCGTTCACAGTTCCACCAATAATGTATTAGTGTCCCAGTTTTCCCACATCCCCTCCAGCATTCATCGTTATCTTTTCCTGTCATTTTAGCCAATCTGACAGGTGTGTAGTGGTACCTCAGAGTTGTCTTAATTTGCATTTCTCTGATCAGTAGTGATTTGGAGCACCTTTTCATATGATTATAAATAGTTTTAATTTCATCATCTGAAAATTGTCTGTTCATATCCTTTGACCATTTATCAATTGGAGAATGGCTTGAATTTTTATAAATGTGAGACAATTCTTTATATATCTTAGAGATGAGAACTTTATCAGAACCCTTAAATGTAAAGATGATTTCCCAATTTGATGCTTCCCTCCTAATCTTGTCTGCATTAGTTTTTATACTCTCCTTTCTTTAAAATACCCAGATAATATTCTGTAATTTCCAAATCAAGAGTTATATTTTTCAATTCTTAATACTTTTTGTATAATGGTTTTATAATTATAACATTTTTTAATGTTTATTTTTGACATTCTAAATTGATTGCATTCAAGGCCAATATAGAGAAATCTTGATCAAAGTATACTTTAAGGACAAAAACATATTTTTGCAGCTTTTAAACACATTGCCTTGATATCAAATTTTGGGTGGCAACATGAAAATTAAGCTCAACAGCAATAATCTATATCTAATGTTGCCCAAGGCCAAGTTTTATCTTGAGAGATATATTTATTCTTCAAATCTTTATTCTTTGTGCAGTACTTTTTCCAAAGATATAGCTACCTCTTCTTTTGCAATCATTAACATGACCTTCTTTCAGGCAGTAGAAACATCTTGCCAGAGCTTTAGACTTAGATTATCTTTTTCTTCAGAGACACACTGGGCTATATCTTGTGATACCCCAATATCTTTCTTGTGACAACATAAACAATTTTTTTAAGTTTCAAAATCCATTTAAATATGGAGTTATAATTTCTAATGCTTAAAATCAACTTTAAGCTATTTAAAAACAAGGACTAAGTTTCACCCACCCTCAAGTTGCTCCTTGATTTAAACAAACCTCTCTCCTTTTGGGGTCTAGAAGAAAGTTGAAATTGTAAACTGTCTTTGAAATCTTACTGAAGTTGGCTTCCAGTAGTCTGACATTTTAAACTAGAGTGAAAAAAAAAAACCCCAAACTCCCTTCCTAACATAAGTTTACTCTATCCCAACACAGAAATAACAGAAAAAAGACACTCAGAAACACAAATAAACAGGCGCAAGACCAGCTCAGTTTTGTATGGCATCACTTACAAGTCTCAGTTAAGTCAAAGAATGCAAAGATTCTTCACTGGTGTTCATTTGAGGCTTCAGTAAGTTGTCTTTTCCATTTGTAGAAGTTAAAAGATATCTTTTTCTGATCCAATTTCCAATGAAGATATTTGGGTGAATAATAGAGAGATGAACTCTGAGAATGCCCTTCTAAGATTTTATTCATTTTCCACCCCTCTCTCAGGGGCCATGTGGTTTAATTGATAGCTTAATCAGAGGCCCAGGTTCATAGATCTTAATATTAAGGAATCCTTAGGAGGAATCCCTGGTTGGTGCATGGATTTCAAACCTTGGCCAGTTTTAGTGCCAGAATGGTAGTCAGTTAATGGCTAAGGAAAAACCTCAAGTTACCCAGAAATGTTGAATTTTGTACAAGTGAATTCTTCCTGGGAAAACAAATGTTTCCTTTTGATCTTTGCTTTCTACAAATGAGTTCATAGTACCATACTCCCACAGAATGGGTGAAGCTGCCAATAGGATCAGTCATTTTGTTTGGGGACCCAGTTTATGAGCTAACAGAGGATATAATATTAAAGAAAAACCTGGAGACCTTCTCCCTTCCTCTTTATAAGACTGAAAAGAAGATACTGTTAAAATATTAGATACTAGTATTGAAGGTACCAAGAAAAAAAATTACAATAAACATATTGCTATTCCCAATTTGGTTACTAGATGTCTCTAGAAACCATTGCAGACAAAGAAAAAACAAACATCTACCTGTTCCCTCAACATCATGGAGTAGGGTTAACCTTTAGCTTGGAATAATTGAGACTGGGAGAGTCAGGTCCCTGGTTGTAGTCCTTGAAGGAAAATTCCCAGGAGACAAATTCCACCAATGGATGCTCTTGGGGTTTTTCTCTGGGAAGGTATTTCAGGGACTGTCTCCCTCCTTCCTATCTCTTCATGGTTGCCAATTGTAACCTCTGAAAAATAAGGTAAACTGACAGACAAGGTTTTAGTATGATCAACTTATTAGTTAGGAAAGCAGTAAGCATGGCAACCATGAAGAGATAGGAAGGAGGGAGACTGAAGATTCAGGAGAGGGGAGATGATTGAGAATGAAATCTATTAGAGAAGATGGGAGGGGATGAAGTCAAATGCATATGTAAAGATGTTGGCTTTGACAAAAACAAAGTCCACCACTTTGTCAGAGCTTAGGAAAAGGAGGAAAGAGGCTATGTATCAGTATTAGTTGCTAAATATGAAGAAGAGAGAACTTATAAAGAAATCAGTTTGACAGTACAAGTTAATTCAATGTATACTCTGATGAAGAAGATTGATGAATTGATGAGAAAAGCTGAGACTGGGAAACATGATTCAAGAGAAAGGAATTGGAAAGGCTCCAAACTGTAGATTACCCAGAAACCTCAAAATTTTATATGATGAAGGCTTTCTTGGAGAAAATATTGGCATGTGTTAGACATGGAAAACACCAAATATCACAAAAAATTAAAGAGTCTATTTTTTAACAGAAAACACCTATTATATATGTGAAAGCTATCTCTAAGTCAGCTGTCTGACCAAGTTAAAGACAAAAAGATCAGGATTAGGAAAAAGCAAGAACAACAATGAAGGAAAAAAAAGATACTACTTACAATCTAAAATGACTTTTTCTTTTTTTTCTTTTTTTTATTAATACTTTTTATTTGCAAAACATATGTATGGGTAATTCCTAAACATTAACCCTTACAAACTTTTCTGTTACAAATGTTTCCCCCCTACTCCCCACCCCTCCCCTAGATGGCAGGATATCCATTACATGATAATTATGTTAGAATACTTAAGAAATTGAATATATGTATAGTTATTGCATCATTTTTTGTGCAGGAGAAATCGTATCTACAAGAAAGAATAATCCGATAAAGGAAATACAATGCAAGCAAACCTCAATAGAGAACATGAAAATGTTATGTTGTGGTCCACATTTCACATCCCTCTCTCTGGGTGTATATGGCTTTCTTCACTGAACAATTGGAACTGGTTTGAAGCATAAAATGACTTTTTCTTGAGCATTTAAATAAGTAATCAATAGTGAAAAATAGGTAATGGACATCATATAACATTGATGTGAATTACAATAATTTAATATGGAAGGTTAACCATTGTAAATCTATAGTGACAATAAGACTAAAAGAGTCCATAAAGCACCTTAAATAGGTGAATTATTTGTTTATTTGACATGCAGAAAGAAATGACAACCAAAAGAAACTCCAAATTAAAATATGAACTTGTTTGCAAAAGGGATAAAGCTGAGAGAAATAAGGAAGGAGAAAACCAGCTTAAAACAAACTTGGGAAAAGATTCCATTAAATATAAGATTATTATACATATATTTACATGGAAGATATGTGTGTGGATTGTCTAAATAACAAAAAAGCTTTATGGTGCCATATGTGATCCATATGGCCTGACTTGCATTTGTGAAGAATCAACAAGAATTTATTAAGTGCCTACTGTGTGTCAGTTAGTGTATTAAGCATTGGAGATACAAAAAAAGGCAAAAAAAAAATCAATCACTGCTCTCAAGGAGCTTACAAGTTAATATGGGGAAACAACATATCAGTTTATTTACATATATGTGGGTTAAACACATACCCATACATACATATACACAAGCACACACACATATATATATACATATATATGTGTGTGTGTATATATACATATATACACACACATATGATGAATTGTAGAAGGAAAGCCCTAAGTTTAAGGATTCCTGGGAAAGATTCATGTAGAAAGTGGGAAATTAACTAAGGCTTGAAGGAAGCCAAAGAAACCAAGAGATGGAGATAGAAAGGAGACAATTCAAGCATGAGGGGATAGCCAGAGAAAATGCTCAAGAGTTGGGAGATAGAGAATTTTCTATAAGGAATAGCAAGGCCAATTTTGCTGGATTATATAGTACATGGAAGACAGTAAGATGTAAGAATACTGGAAAGGTAGGAAGGCCTTTAAAAACTAAAATAAAGATTTTATATTTGATCCTACAGATAATAGCGAACCACTGAAGTTTATGAAAAGGGTGGTGATATAGTTATACTTGTACTTTAGGAAAATCCATTTGACAGCTAAATGGAAGATGAACCAGAGTGGGAAGAGACTTGTGACAGGCAGACCCAACAGAGCAGACTATTTGCAATAGTTAAGCATGAGGTGATGAAACTTTGTGTCAGCATGGTGGCTGTGTCAGAGGAGGGAAGAGGAAATATACAAGGGACATTGCAAAGACATTAGAGCTGACAGAACTTGGCAACAGTTTGGATATGAGGGTGGGTTTGAAAAAGAGAAGAGTTGATGACAGTAAGGTTCTAAGGCTATAACTGGGAGTACAGTAGTATCATGAACAGTAATGGAAGTTAGGAAAAAGGGTAGGTCTAGGAAGAAAGACAGTTCAATTTTGTATGTGAGTTTAAGTTGCTTATGAGACATCCAGTTTGCAGTGCCTAATAGACAATTAAGAGATGTGATACTGAAGTCAGGAGAGAGGTTAGAGCTAGAAAAAGAGATCAAAAAATCATCAGCACAGAGATTATAATTGAATTCTGATAAGATCAACAAGCATACCTGTATAGAAAAAGAAAGAGAAGGTCCAAGAAAAACATGCTAGCTGTGGGGAGAAGCCAATTCTGGAATAGCTGAGGTTAAATAATCTCTTCTCCAGTCTTCCATAGGGATTTTGGCCTAGAATTCGATCTGTGCAACCACTCAAATATCTCTGATGTGTGGGTACAATAGGAAAGAACAAAAATCACTTCTCTGATTACTTTTAAGTAGGAAGGGAGCACTCAGTTTATATTCACCAGCTTGGCCCATTCCCATCAAATACCAGTTACCTAAAAGATTATCGGGGGCAACTAAGTGGTGCAGTGGATGGCTCATTAGTCTTGAAGATAGGACAACCTGAGTTCAAATCTGAACTCACTTAATACTTCCTAGCTGTGTGACCCTGGGCAAGTCACTTAACCCCAGCAAAAAAAGAAAAGATTATCAGAAACAGAAAATACTAAGTAAAATTATTTATACAAGTCAAAAATAAAACAGAAATCAGGGAGGTTATACAGATTAGAATACTAACAAATAAAAATAGCTGGAATTTTTATATGGCTTAAAGTTTATTAAGCAGTTAACAAATATTATCTTATTTTATCCTCACCAATACCTTGGCTAAGGGAAGGGGAAGAAGAAGAGAAGGATAGGTCATATTATCCTATTTTAAAGAAGAAGATATAGAGGCAGACAAAATTCAAGTTATATGCCCAGAATCACACAACAAATAAGTATCAGAGACAGATTTGAACTTAGGTCTTTTTTAAGTGTAGTGCTCTATCTACTAGGCTACTTAACAAGAGCAAATATGATTTATATCTCGAAGAAAAGATGTCGGTCCAACCAAGAAGAAAGAGAACAATCTCACTTAGGGGATATTAAGTGATACTAAGGGAATACTAAGTACTTAGTAATCTCTAGAATTTCATGCAAGTCCACAGAAATGATGTGACCATCTTCCCATGCATGTCTATCATTTGAAAATCTTTCTTTTTACACCTCCTCCCTAGAACTTTTCCCACATGTTTCTTCCAAAGAGAATCTGGAACCAACTCAATTAAGTCCCTTATGGCAGGGATGCAGCATTTTTCTCAGCATTCTTTCTATTGGGAGTAACATCTCTCTCAGAATATGCAGCAGGTAGCCTACAAGTATTTAAGAACAAAAAAGGGAGGAAAACATATAGAAGAAAAACAGATTTGGTAAAGAATACTAAAATAACATGTTTTGGCCATGAAGGTCAATGGAATTTCCAATGTGGCTTCTATTGTCAGTCTTAAGACAAGTTTATTGGACAGGCAGAAATGGCACTGAAGAGAATAAAGATGAGCAAAGTAGCCAGAATGGACCAAGCATATATAAATGAGATCCATGCCAAAGGAGATACCTGAGAGTGATGAGGGATTGATATGAAACATGTATATATATATATATATGTAAATGAAAAGGGGGAAAAATGGGGGAAAACCCAGGCCTTAATATCAAAAAATGGGAAAAAGAAAATATCAGCAACTACTAACTTCTATGTCTACTCTCTAAGTTTTACAACGTCTTTATGTGAGTTGTCTATATGTGAATCGAGGTCATTCTCAATGATAGTATTAGTTGAGAAAAAATTACTTTCTTAATTGATGGGTCAAATATTTACCATTTTATAACTGACTGAATAATGTGTTTATTATTTATAGATGATAAAAAATCATTTTATTCAGTTGAGCAAAATATCTTTTTTAAAGTTTCTTTTACAATAATATACCTGCTATTAACACACCAAAAATCACTCAAAATTGCCTAAAAGATATAAAAATTACCCTGTCCAATGATCCTCTGATTGTAAACATCAAAGTACAAAAGAAGGAATATAAGCTTATCAAAGGTATTTATCCTTGTAACAGAGGAGACCCAGAAACATTCAAGTTGAAAAATGGTCCTCTATATGGTGAGACTCTTCAGATAGTCCTTCTGCAGATGACATTATTCTGTCATCATCAAACCTTGGAAGATCACATTTTTTGGGAAGAGCTCTGTAATCAATCAAGAATTTGGACTGAAGAATATCCACTACCCAGAGTGTGACATGTTTTTAGATAGAAAACTTATTTTCTAACCTAGAGGTTGTCTATTATTAAGTATATTTAGGTCAGACAGTATAGATGTTATATAGTTGTATGTATGTATGTACAGTTGACATAGACTAATATTGGAGATGAACAAGAAGTGGCAGGTGAGCTGAATTGTCTGGGAAATTACAAAGTTCTTTTAATGACCCCAAATGTTCTAAACTGGGCCTGACTCAGGCCAGTACCCTGGCAGTCTGATATTGGACAAATCAAGTATTGGGGGGATTTCTCATCTTTTAAGGAAAAAACAACTAACTTACGTAAAGAGGTTCTGATATTGCTCCTATGACACCAAATTCCTCATGGAAACAAAGGTTTTATTCCTTTAATAACAAGCATTCTATCAGTGTCCATTTTGGGGTAGAGATTTAGAATATAATAATCTCCAAAGAATTAAAATTAGTTTCATAAAAGGGCAATGGAGAGCTCTATGATGGCTATAAATAGGCTATAAAGGAACATTAACCAATAGAAATAAAAATGTCATCAAAGAAATGTCTAATAGGAAAAAAAGATAGCCTGGTCATGGGGCAAGAATGAAGTGACAGGTGGTCAGCCACAATGCTCCACTGACATCAGTTTACTGTTAGGAGAAAACAAAAAAGTCCTTAGCACATTGGTTGGGGTCTTTGTGGTGAAACTACGGGAGGATATGAGCAAACATTGCAAAAATATGGACAGATATTGATGGGTTGCTATCTGAATAAAATTGGAGGAAATGCCCAAATCAAAATAGTCATGGAGAATTTTGAGTAAAAACAATAAAAATGAAAGTGTATTCATTTTTCTATAAAGCATTTTCTACTTAATCGTCTCTATATCCTCTACACCAATTTATAAGACCATCTACTAAGGAATGGAGCCATTTTGTAATGAAAAATAGGATGAATTTGGGCAGAAATTCCATCTCTAATGATTACCAGTTTTGTGATAAGTGGCATAAACTCTGAGATTCAATCATCTTATCTGTAAGATGGGCATAATATTACAATGTTGTTATGGGAAAATGTAAAGAATGTATACAAATGTCCTCTATCACTGATGGTAAAAGGATTATACTACATGGACAAAAAAATTCTGAAGTATTAAAGCATATGTACAGTCTCAACAGTCTTAGACTAGAAGTCCTCAGAAGGTAAGGATTATTGCCTAATCATTCAGTAGCAGCAAAGTTGTACTTTGTATAACATGCAAGTTCCTGAAGTTTGAGTAAGAAAGAATTTCTCTAAGATATAAACTAGCTAGTTGACTGCTGAAGGAAAAAATTAGCATATCTTTTCATAGCATAAATAATCACTTTAAATTTATCAGTCTTATAAATTAGGGTATATGTGTGCACATTTCAGATTCATAGATCCAGAGTTGAAATAAACCTCAGAAGCCATCTAAGCATAACTTTTTTTTACAGATGAGGAAAATGAGGTACCTTGCCCAATGTCTATAAGGATCAGAAGCAGGACTTGACTCATGTCTTTTAACTACAATGCCTTTTCTACTGCATTACTTGGGGACTTTGTACAGTAAATTATAAAAAGTGGATTAAATGAAATGTGATATTCTACCCTTGTATGCTCAATTCAACTAATACTTATTTATCATGTATGTACAAGGCACTGTGTTTAGTGCCAGCCATACATACAAAAACAAAAATGAAACAATTCCTGTCCTCAAAGAGCTTAGATTCTACTGGGAGAAGGTATAACATCATATATATGTGTGTGTGTGTGTGTGTGTGTGTGTGTGAATATATACAAAAAAAGAATAATTTTAAGAGAGTGTTATCAATTAAGGGAAATTAGGAAAGGCCTTGCATAGGAAATGAAACAAGCTTTTTGGAATACCATATTTCTATGAAATACTGATTTGAAATAATTAAGTAGAGTAAGCAACATGTTCATTTGCTTATCACTATTCAGAATGTTCTTCCAGATCATGACGTTCTATGGGGAATAGTTCTACTAGTCTCAGAGATCTCAAATGAAAGTAATTTTTAAGTATGAAAAGTATGACTAGTCTAGCCAAGTTGTTTATACTAATTTTTTTTTATTAAAGCTTTTTATTTGCATAACATATGTATGGGTAGTTCCTCAACATTGATCCTTACAAAGCTTTCTGTTAGAAATTTTTCCCTTAGTCCCCTCCCCTCCCCTAGATGGCAGGAAGTCCACTACATGTTAATTATATTAAAATACTTGATGAGTCGAATATATATATATACATATTTCCATACTTATCTTGTTGTGCAAGAATAATCGTATCTACATGAACAAAAAATATCTGAGAAAGGAAACCCAATGCAAGCAAACATCAATAGAGAGCATGAAAATGTTATGTTGTGGTCCACATTTCACATCCCTCTCTCTGGGTGTATATGGCTTTCTTCACTGAACAATTGGAACTGGTTTGAGACATTTCATTGTTGAAGAGAGCCATGTCCATCAGAATTCATCATCATATAATGTTGTTGCTGTGTATATTGATCTCCTGGTTCTGCTCGTTTCACTCAGCATCAGTTCATGCAAGTCTCTCCAGGCCTTTCTGAAATCGTCCTGCTGGTCGTTTCTTACAGAGCAATAATATTCCATAACATTCATATACCACAATTTATTCAGCCATTCTCCAATTGATGGACATCCATTCAGTTTCCAGTTTCTAGCCACTACAAATAGGGCTGCCACAAACATTTTTGCACATGTGGGTCCCTTTCCCTCCTCTAAGATCTCTTTGGGATATAAGCCCAATAGAAACACTGCTGGGTCAAAGGGTATGCACAGTTTGATAACTTTTTGAGCATAGCTCCAAATTGCTCTCCAGAATGGTTGGATCCTTTCATAGTTCCACCAACAATGTATTAGTGTCCCAGTTTTCCCACATCCCCTCCAACATTCATCATTATCTTTTCCTGTCATCTTAGTCAATCTGACAGGTAGGTATATAGTGGTATCTCAGAGCTGTCTTAATTTGCATTTCCCTGATCAATAGTGATTTGGAGCACCTTTTCATATGACTAGAATGGTTTTAATTTCATCATCTGAAAATTGTCTGTTCATATCCCTTGATCATTTATCTATTGAAGAGTGGCTTGAATTCTTATAAACATGAGACAATTCTCTATATATTTTAGAAATGAGGCCTTTATCAGAACCCTTAAATGTGAAGATGATTTCCCAATTTATTGCTTCCCTCCTAATCTTGTCTGCATTAGTTTTATTTGTACAGAAACTTTTTAACTTAATATAATCAAAGTATCTATCTGGTGTTCAATTAAGAGTTGCAGATCTTCTTTGGACATAAATTTATTCCATCTCCACAGGTCTGAGAGGTAAACTATGTTTATACTATTTTTTGTCAAAGATTTAGCTCCACATTAGTCCAACAACAATTGACTTGTTCACATATTACCTGATTTTCAGGATAAAGTACCTGGACAATTTCAGAATCATTTTAAAAATAGTTATGATACATAATTCTTTTTTATTGCTGTTAACTTTTAGATGGAACCCAAATAAATGTAAATTATCATCTTGGTACAAGCTTTCCAAATAACATAAACAAAAATATTAAAGATGTAGTACAGTATATAAATCACTGGATTTGGAATACTGATTCTATCACTTATCTTGGACAGGTTACTTAACCTCTTTATATACCTTTCTTATGTGCTAAATGAGGACAATATTTCTATTGTCTATGTCTACTTCACAAATCATTGTAGAAATAAGGAATAGTAAAGCACCATATAAATGTGAGTTATTTTGCTATTCCTCACACAAGAAAACTCCAAATTCCATGCATTTCCAACTAGCTATCCACTGGAGGAAAAGGAATTTTCTTCCTCATCTCTATATTTTGGCTTCTGTGGTTTTCTTCGTATTTCCATTAAAATACCACCTTGTATAATATGCTTTTTTTGGTCCCTCTCAATGTTAAAGTCTTTCCTCTGAGATGGTCTCCAATTTATTTTGTATATATTTTGTTTGTACACAACTGTTTTAATGCTGTCTTTTCCATGACTCTGTGAGCTTCCTGAGAATAGAATACTGTTTATCACTACTTGCCACTTGTCACAGTGCTTACTACATAGTAGAGGCTTAATAAATGCTTGTTGACTAAAATGTCTTGCTCTGAAAAAAAATCTTCCTCCTTTTCCCAATTTGTCTTTCAGTATACTACAGACTAGCATAGACAGCACTGAAAAAGCTAACTTTCTGTCTCATTCCAACTTCCTATACTGCCCAGCTTTTAATTATCAGGGTAAGAAATGCAAAGAAAGAGACACTATCTTGCTACTCTCTCATATTACAGAAATAGGGTTCTAGAGGAAATGGTTGAAAAGGACAAAAGGACAGGGAAAGAGAAAGCAACTCTAAACCATGCTAATTGTACAAGGCTTCAAACTGGTTTCTGCTTTTGAATACAAAGGGTATCTCCTTCGTGGTTTGTAGCAACATGACAAATGAAACAGGCAACCTAACTATCATTAACAGAATTATTTAAGTAGTGAATCTGGATAAAAGGAGAGACAACACAAGGATGGAGCCAGGGCTGGCAGCCCACAGTGTAATCATACGGTGATTACCTTGTTAGTCATCTCTTCATTGGTGCTCACTGCCCACTCTCTTTGTAGGTTAAAAAAAAAAAAACCAACTGTAACCAAAAACTACATAATACCAATTTTAACCAGAGAGAAGCATATTTAGGACACAATTGTGTTTTAAAGAAGTCATAATTACAGATTCCATAAAATGAAAAAGAAATCCTCAAAAAATCTCTATTACTGCACTCCAAGGAGATCTCTGAATTCCTCCAGATTAATTTTTACCACTCACCTGACCTTTAATACTATTGTATATATCATTATATAAGGCTTCATGTTTTAAGTAGGAGTTTGACAAGATGGCCTACCCCACCTAGATGGATACTGTGTCTCCACAGATACAAAGGAAACCAAATTGAAATCATCCTCTAAAAAGGCTACAAAATACAATAGTATCATAATAAAATATCACATCTTGTCAGACTTATGTAACATGAAGAGCCCATCAGAAAACTACCACAAATGTGGAAGCTACTAGAATGGATAATTTGAGCTGACTCCTGAGTACAATTTTTCAGTATGAGTATCCACATCTTAGAAATCAGCAAATAGCTACAATTTATTATTTCATGAACTATCTAGATTTAAGTAATAGAGAAAATGTTAGTGCTATAAATTAAACATGTATCCTTTTTTTCCCCCCTGGAGAGCCAGCTGTTAAACATTTACCAGCACATCCCTGTATGGGAAGAACATTCAAATGTGGGTTGAAACTGTAGGGAGACAAAGGAGATAAAGGGGAAAAAAAGGGGTACCTAGCAGTTTGTGTTCAAGTCAAAGGATAGCAGATGAATGGAAAGATGGCGTATGTAGGCTGTTCTGCCTACCCTTTGTCTGACAAAAGCCACTTATAAGAGTATTATTTTCATGCACTCTTTTAAGACTGGAAGAAAATAAAAATGCCTTTTCCACCCACCATTAAAGAGTCAGAAGCTCAGGGAATTACATTATAGGGTTTGCATTATATTTCCAGTTTCCAGAATATAAAATGAAAAGCAGTTTCTGGTTTTTTGAGTAAAGATGATCCATTGAAACCTGACTCATCCTGGGCAGTTTAACATGGATTTTCCCCTTTTCCTTGTGAATATGAGGGAGTTGGGTGAGTAATGCCCTGCAATCAGAGAAAAACAGATCCCTTTCTATTATGCTAAACTCTTGAATTTCCAACTGTTGTGGCCATCACTTCTTAATGAAAGAACATTTGGCTTCATCTCTCCAAATATATTTGTGCATTCTGAAAATGCAACAATTAGGACTAAAAAATGCTAAGTTTTGAAGCTACCTCCAATGCCTGGCGGTTCTTGTTAGCAGAAAGAATAAGCTAGGTAGCTAAAGATCATTATATTCAACAGTTTCCAAGACACAGAAGAAAACAGTGATGAATTTCTGCTCATACCCACCTCTCTCCAAGGTTCAAAAATGCCATCTCTTTCCAATTTCAATCTCTTTAGTCAAATATGAGTATTTGAACAGCAAGTATGCAGAAAGTCTAAAAAAAACCCCCAAAAAACCCAAAACTTCACCTATCTATACAGTACTTAGGATTATTGATTTAATTAGCCTTTTCTGGAAATACCCTATTATTGTTATTAAATATCCTATGCCATGAGTAAATGCAGCTCACAAAAATGTCAGAAATCTTTTAACTGGAAGACAACAGTTTCAACAAAAATACAGAGAGCTTATTATGCAATGTTTCTTTTTCCTCCTCCAGCAAAAGTCTGGGAGACTTTTGAGTCCATAAAAACCTTTAGGAGCAACTTTCTATATATCAACTGCATTTTTGCCTAATAGGATAGGATCTTAATATCCTATCACCTAGCTGGAATCATCCTGGAGAAAAGGAGGACGTCTGTCTCAATGGCATTTCCTTTTCTTTTTTTTTTTTTGCTTTTTGCTGAGGCAATTGGAGTTAAGTGACTTGCCCAGGGTCACACAGCTAGGGAATGTTAAGTGTCTGAAAGTGTCTGAGACCAGATCTGAACTCAGGTCCTCCTGACTTCAGGGCTGGTGTTTTATCCACTGTGCCACCTAGCTGTCCCCCCCTAAAGCTTTTTAATTGCAAAACATATGTATGGGTAATTCTTCAACATTGACCCTCATGAAGCTTTCTGTTACAAATCTCCCCCTCCCTAGTCCCCACCCCTCCCTCAGATGGCAGGAAGTCCACTACATGTTAATTATGTTAAAATACTTGACAAATTGAATATATGTATGCATATTTCCACTTATCTTGCTGTGCAAGAAAAATCATGTCTACAAGAAAAAAAATCTGAGAAAGGAAATACAATGCAAGCAAATATCAATAGAGAGTGTGAAAATGTTATGTTGTGGTCCACATTTCCTATCCCTCTCTCTGGGTGTATATGACTTTCTTCACTGAACAATTGGAACTGGTTTAAAACATTTCATTGTTAAAGAGAGCCATGTCTATCAGAATTGATCACTATACAGTCTTATTGTTGCTGTGTACTGTGCTCCTGGTTCTGCTCATTTCACTCAGCCTCAGTTCATGGAAGTCTCTCCAGGATTTTCTGAAATTGTCCTGCTGGTCGTTTCTTATAGAACAATAATATTCCATAACATTCATATACCATAATTTGTTCAGCCATTCTCCAAATGATGGGCATCCATTCAGCTTCCAGTTTCTAGCCACTACAAAAAGGGCTACCACAAACATTCTTGCACATGTGGGTCCCATTCCCTCCTTTAAGATTTCTTTGGGATATAAGCTCAATAGAAACACTCCTAGGTCAAAGGGTATGCATAGTTTGATAATTTTTTGGGCATAGTTCCAAATTGCTCTCCAGAATGGTTGGATCCATTCACAGTTCCACCAACAATGTATCAGTGTCTGTTTTCCCACATCCTCTCCAACATTCGTCATCTTTTCCTGTCATCTTAGCCAAACTGACAGGTGTGTAATGGTATCTCAGAGTTGTCTTAATTTGCATTTCTCTGATCAGTAGTGATTTGGAGCACCTTTTCATAGGACTAGAAATGGTTTTAATTTCATCATCTGAAAACTGCCTGTTCGTATCCTTTGACCATTTATCGACTGGAAAGTGGCTTGAATTCTTGTATGAGACAATTCTCTATTTCAGAAATGAGGCCTTTATCAGAACCATTAAATGTAAATATGATTTCCCAATTTATTGCTTCCCTCCTAATCTTGTCTGCATTAGTTTTGTTTGTATAAAAACTTTTTAACTTGATATAGTCAAAATTTTCTATCTGGTGTTAAATTAAGAGTTCCAGTTCTTCTTTGGACATAAATTTATTCCATCTCCACAGGTCTGAGAGGTAAACTATCCTATGTTCCTCTAATTTGCTTATGATACTATATCTAAATCATGAACCCATTTATATCTTATTTTGGTATGTGTGTTAGGTGTGGGTCAAGTCCTAGTTTCTTTCATACTAGTTTCCAATTTTCCCAGCAGTTTTTGTGGAATAGTGAGTACTTATCCCAAAAGCTGGGGTCTTTTGGGTTTATAAAACACTAAATTGCTATAATTTCAATGGCATTTTCTTATTCAGCTAATTGGATTAAAAAAAACTTACAATAAATAATGCTTGACTATCCTAATTACCAGCACCTTTTTATTTATACCATCAACTTCACAGCTTCTTTACAAGTAATGTCATGGAGATACCAGCTAAAACTTAAATTTTTCAAAAAGGGGAGCATCCAAACTGGACCAATTCTCATGAGTGGCTCTTCTGAGCAAAAAACTATTTAGACTTTTAGAATTGGAAGATACCTTAGAAGTTCATCTGTACTAATCTGATTTTAAAGCAAAGGAAATGGAGACCCATAGATTTGCTCAATGTTATACAGCTCATTAGTGACAGAACTGGGCCTAGCACCCACATCTCTTGACTTCTAGTCCTCTGAATTTTCTACTATTTAATAAGGTTCTTACTTGGGGAGTCAGCTACCATGACTTATTACTTTGAATCATGTTCCCCTTATTTAAATCATATGTATCAAGAAATATTCCATTCTTCACACTTGATAAAACTTTGCTGGTGATTTTCCTTTTCTTCTTTCCATGATTCTTGCTTTTCTTTGGAACATTTCAAGAATGGCCCAGAATGAAGAGAACGTTGTTTATAATGTGATCCTGGTTTCTTTTTTGTTTTGAAAGATTAGGACACATTGTGTTTTGCAGAATAGCCTACAATTTTCAGAAACTGCCTTCCATTCTCCATCTTTTGCTTTCAGTTTAGATTTGAGGCAGCTAGGTAGTGTCATATTGCACAGCGAGTCAGACCTGGAGCCAGGAAGATATCTGGAATTCAAATCTTGCCTCAGACACTAGCTCTGTGATTCTAGGCAAGTCATTTAACTATTTCTCTCAGTTACCTCTTCTACAAAATGAGCAAAAGGAAATGGCAAACTACTCCAGTATCTTTGCCAAAAAAATACCCAAATGACATTACAACAAATCTTTAGATTCAGGTCTACTTACACTCTAAGACCAATTAAAATATTGATGCACTTCTCAGCTATTAAAACCTTATTATCTATTTAGCCTTAATAGTGGTTATCTCAGTCTTAGGCTTTATTCTTTGTCTGAATGGAGTAGTTATATGTCCCTCCCCTCCCTTAAGTTAGTTGCCAGTTCCCTTCCTGGTTTTCCAGTTTCCCAATTTTGATGCCCTTGACCTACTGTTGCCTAAGATCTGGTGTACTACCTATTGTTTAAGATGATAGAACTACCTTTGCAAAGTTTAACCTATTTTAATTTGTCATTTACTCAAGTGGTAAAAATTGCCTTAGTAGTCTTTTACTTCCTGAGCAGTGGCAAACAGAATAAGATATTAAAGAATCTTAGGGAAGCTAGGTAGCACAGTGGATAGAGTGCCTCCTGAAGTCAGGAGATCTGAGTTCAAATTTGACCTCAGACACTTAACACTTCCTAGCTGTGTGATACTGGGCAAGTTAACCCAAATTGCTTCAGCCAAAAAAAAAAAAAAAAAAAAGGAATCTAATATATGTCCCTGTACCTAAAAGTCTTGAAAAATATGTCTATTTTAGTCTTAAACGGTAATGATATGAGGGGGAAATGGCTCTGGCATCTAAGAACTGGGTTCAAGTCCTGCTCCTGATGCTTACTGTGTGACTTTCAACACTCATCCTTTTTAGAGTTTCAGCTTCGTTTGAGTTTGTAAAATGAGGTTAGACTAGATGGTCTCTGATGTCACTTCCAGTTCTAAATCTATGACCCTACAACTTCCACAAAAGGTTTTTAAGTTCTCCAATCCACTACTTGGTTTCCTTATAAAGATAAAAGGTAAATTACCTCAGTTTTCTTTCTTCTATTGATAGATAATTAACCAACTTCTTCTTCCCTTCAAAATCTAAATGCCAGGAAACAAACTTTGTCCAGTTAATGGATTCTGCTTAACCTAAGAATATTTTGGGGGGGGGTATATCAAGAATCTCAAAAACAGCTAGAGCCTTTTATGAATAGTCAGGGGCTACATTCCTAAATATTAATCAGCTGCTTTTATCTGTATATCCTTTGTTCTCTGGATGAAGAGGTCTGACTGATCTAATAAGCTTTTATCACCTGCAGAAAAGTGTGATGAATCTGGATTTAGAGACATCTGGGTTCAAATACTACCTTAACTGCTTACTACTTATAAACAGATCTTAGGCAAGTTAATTAACTCTCTGGATCTTAATGTTTTAGATCATGGTATAAATTCAAAATGAAACTGGAATCATCAAACCTTTACATAAGAATCCCTGAAGTTGCATATTGACTTAAATAACCACACATTAACTTTGCCTGTGCTCCATTGTATTTTATTTTATTAAGCATTCCCCATTTGGGTTCCATTTGGGAATGTTGCCTCTCTACTAGATGACTTTGGAAGTTCTCAATTTATGATTGTATGACCTCAGTTCACTTCATTTTTATCTGATAATCCACTCATTTTCCTCTTTATTTCAAAATCTATCTCTATCCTTTTTCTCAAGAGGACCCAATTCTCCATGAATAATTATCTTACTTGTCCTTTTATTGTACCCAGGTTCTATTTAACTAAGGTAAAGAGCTAAGTACTTGGAGAACATATTCTATTCTTGGCTTGACCATTAAGGAACATAACGGTTTTGTGTCTCATTGCTTTGTATCTAAGTATTCCATCAGAACCATGCTCCTACATTGTTTTGTACAATATTTCTTTCTAGAGTTCAGTGGATAATCAATTTCTAATAGAACTACAAGTATTCCAGTAAAACCATGGTCCTATATTATTTTGTATATTTCTAGAAGTTCATAATGGATAACTCTTTAATAGAACTGCTTATGATTCTTTCTTGAAAGGTAAAAAGAGAAGAGTGCATTATGTACTATGTATATCATATATATTCATGATTGTGGGCAAACAAATTAGCACTGTAAGGTATTCATAAACATTGATCTCAGAGTTAAAACTCTGAACTCCTTTTTTACAGAATGAGAACTCATCTCATTGTTAACACAGTCAAGGCTCTCAAAGTCTGGAAGAGGCAATAGTTTAGAATGCATATCCCAAGTTATGCATCACAAGCTGAAAACTCATTTAGAGCCTGCCATCCTTCTTTCTTCCTCCTGCCAAACTCTCAATAGGGGAGACTCTTTTGGAATTCACTGGAAAACTCAGGCAGAAGTAACAGCAAAAAATGCTGAGGCGAGAAAATTAGATGTCAAGAACATTGACTAACAATAGCATGTTAAAAAAAATCAATATATGTCTGCATATTTATATGTATGGGGTAAACCCATCAAAGTAAACTGGGTGACATTTATCTTAGTCTGGATGAGTAATCCAGCATTTGATGACTAACCTAGTGTTATCAGCAAACCCCCCCAAGCTTTATGCATCTTAGTTAAACTAAAGGAAATTCTATAATAGATTTTCCACTAATTGAATCTTCTAATGTAATCTGATTGTCAGCCAATTTACAAATTTAGATCAGAGCTTCCTCCATATTCCATAGTTTGTTTTTACTGTCCTCTTAATCATTTCTGTAGCTAGACAATCTGATAGTGTTTGCAGTTGCTCACTTTTAGTAGGAATTGAAAAAAAAAACTTTTTTAATCAGAATTTTTTTTTTTAATTTTCTATGCTTTTCACAGGGTTGGCAGGGCTCTGGTGATCAAAGAGGGTTTTCCCATCTGCTGCATCTGACTTTAAAAATTAAGGGTCCCAATCATAAGTTCTTAAAACTTACTTTATACCTAAAGAAATGGTTTCAACAGTTGGCAAAGTACTTAAACTTTGGATTTAAGTCATTGTGGCTCTAAAAGTCACTCAAACTGTACCTCAGTTTTTCTAGCTAAAGGTTTTATAACCTTAAAAAGATAGGAAACTTTTGCCTAACATCACACATGACAATTAGAATCATATAGAAATCATAATTCTTATATAACAACAAATGTATCTATGGTCTGTATTTTTCAAAATTTGTACTTTTGCTTATGTTGTGTCCCGTGGCCCCCTCCCCCCCTTCCTTGGGAATGTCTTTTTTCTTCCATCCCTACCAAATCCTGTCCATCTTTCAAAGTTCCAGATCAAGTTTTACTTCCTTCATGAATCAACCAACCAACCAACATTTATTGGGCACTTATTAGAACGGTGGAAATACAAAGATGAAATAGTTCCTTTCAGAAAACTTGTATTGTATTGAAGACAACATGCATAGCATGTATACATTTAAATATATGTAGAAATAAATATAAAATGTAAAGTAGTGTCCCTTTTCATATACTTTAATATAGATTAATTCTGGAAAGTTCTTTTGTGTAAAGAAAAATATTTAAACTAAGTGACAAAGGATGTAAGCTATTGCTGCTATTGTGGATGAACATTTTGGAACTTGAAATGAGCAAAAAAAACCACCATGGCTTAACAATTGCTAAAATATGTGAAAATACAATGTTTAGGTGTGATTTGAACTGTTTTGTATACTGTGGTATAAATATAAACAATTAAATCACCTTGTAAAAGAGTTAGGATAATGTCTCACTTATTTGAGCTGATTAATGATTTAGATGGACAGAGAAAGAACTCTATGAAAAACTGAATGTGAACATTAAGAAACAATCTAAAGGACACAAAATGAAATGAAGGCCATGAAAAAAGTTTAGAATTGTAGGGTATTATGATCTATTACCTCACCAGCATATGGCTGTTTTAAGATCGTGGAGAAAGGAAGGAAGGAAAGAAGAAAGGAAAGGAAGGAAGGAAGAGAGAAGGAGAAAAGAATACAAAGTTTACACAATTATTTGGAGTTTGAAATATTTTTAAAGGGTGTTGACTTCATAGAGGGAAATTTGTGGTTAGTTTTTACCTTTTAAGTCAAAAGTAAATACTGTGTCTACACTCAGTGGTCTGATTTAAAACAAGTACTCAAGTACAACTCAAGTACAAGAGATATAGAAGATAAAATGCTGAATAAGATTGAAGAAACAGGTTAAAAAAAGAAAGAGATTTGTTGGAGCTGTTTGAAGAAAACAGGACCACATCAGCAGGTCCTGAAAGAGGCTTCCAACTTTATTGGATATGAGCTTCACTACAGCGATTACTCCTTTAGCACTCTAGAGCTCACGAGTAGGGAAGCCTTTCACAAGTGCTGTTGCTCTTTTCTACCTCCTCTAGTTTGAGAGGGAAAAGTAAAATGAGGAAAAGTTTTATAGCTACTTTGTTGATGCTGAGACTTAACTGGATGGCATGAAACCCTAATGAATGAAAAGCCAGTTAAGCTTGTTAAAGTCTTAAACAATCAAGCTGAGCTGTTTGTTGTTCAGTTCTGTTCCAAATAGACAACTAAGTATCTTGATGAGTGAGGAACTGGATGGGCTGGTTGTTGTATGCAGAGAGCTAGCTTGATGACTTCTGTATTTGTTTGGCTTAAAGGAAAGTGCTACTAAAATTAAGGAGTAATACTTTCTAAAAGAGTAAATATAAGCTAAAGAGCTTATAAATTTTTACATAAAATAGGTTTGTCCAAATGTACTGCAATGAGAACTCAACATGTTTTATGCGTTATAGATGATGTTCCTGAACGCACCAATCACATCAAAGACTAAAGTTCACAGTTATAAATTATACCAATCACACAGGTTTTCTTTTCTTATGTTTGCCTGTAGGACTCTTCCCCACAGAAAGAGTGTCTTGGTGGAAAAGTATGACCTAGGTTTATATGGATTGTAATGTATTGTTCAAGTATTTGGTTGATATTTCTTTTGCATGATTGCTAAGTAAATGGCTATGTTTTAAGATTTTAAAAATATCATTGTGACTGGTTTATAAAACCATAGAAATGAATCAGTGGGGGCTCAAGAACTAAGGTGGTGAGTAGGAAAACTGTACTCCACTGTACAACCATGGGACCCTAAATCTGAAAATGAGTGATATTTCTCTAGAAACCTTGATTTGCCAGGGTAAGAAATTGTTGAAGCAAGTCACTTCAGAGAATAAGTAAATGTAACATTCTTACATAAGAAATGTGAAACCCTACAGAGAACACTGGGCATATCTCAACCAATCCTCACAAATACAAGGTAATTGTAAGGAGAAGGCAATGGGAAATTTTTGAAAGGCTGCATGTAGAAAGTAGCAGTTGAGTTGAAGGAAACTAGGGAACTTAAAGAGATAGAAATAAAAATGAAGTCTACTCCAAGAAGTGGGGAGTGCCTACACAAAAGGCCTGGTGACAAGAGATGAAGTATGATATGTAAGGAACACGAAGAAGGCCAATTTGGAGAGACCCCAAGGCATGAAAAGGAGAATTGTGGAAGGCTAAAAAGAGAAGTTTTGAAATAGAACCTGAATGTCAAACAAAGGAGTCTAAATTTGATCCTAGAGAAAATAGAAAACCATTGGAATTTGAGTTGGCAGTGACATACTCAAACATATTGGTCAGGAAAATCACTTTAAAAGTAGTATGGAGGATAGGCTGATGTGTGGAGAGATGAGTCACTAAATTGAGTGGAAAAATCTGTTGCGGCCACCTAGGTGGTGCAGTGGATAGAGCACCAGCCCTGAAGTCAGGAGGACCTGAGTTCAAATCTGGTCTTGGACACTTAACACTTCCCTAGCTGTGTGACCCTGGCCAAGTCACTTAACCCCAATTGCCTCAGCAAAAAAAAAAAAAAAGAAAAAGAAAAATCTGTTGCAATAGTTCAGATGAATAGGTGATGAGGACTTACACTAGGGTAGTAAGCTGTGTGAGTTCAGAATAATGGTCTGATAGGGATTGTCCTCATCTTGGTAGCCTAGTAGTTCAGGTTTGATGCTGAGAAGAAACATAAGTTACTCAGCAGTTAAAAAATGGTTTACATAGCCTTAACTCAGCAAGGATATGCAACAAGTTTATAATAACATTTAATTGTTCTTTACCTAGTGTCTGGACTACAAATGAAAATGTACCTATTCAGTAAAGCAGGGGATAGAGCCTTTTGTGGTCTACTGGCATCTACCAAAACTAGAGGGCACCAATTCCACATAAGTGGGATCTTTTATGCTCCTCAGTGACCAGAAAATCCAAGTAACATAGTAAAAGGCCATCAGACAACTGCATTGAGGGAAGCACAGCTTGAGCTTTGATCCAATCCCAAGCCAATAAAGTGCTGGCTCTTAGAAATAAGTTTTGGCCACTGATTGGATGACAGTGAGTTCCAACATTATGATAACTAGAAAGAATACCCTTGACAGAGAAGTTAAAATTAGTGAACTCAGGGGATAAAGTTTTTTCTTGGCAATGTTGAATTTAAGATGTCTACTGTGCATCTACTTGGAGATATCAATTGGATAGTTGGTGATGTGGAACTGTAACTTAATATTTGGTTCTAGAAATTATTATATAAAGATGATAATTAAGCCTATGAGAGCTAAGACTCTGAAAAGAGGGCAAAAGGAAGAGGGCTGAGGACAAAATCTTGGCGTACATTCACAATTAGAGGAGATGGATATATAGATGTTCATGGTGCAAGAAAATATAAGATTACAGGAAACAGGAATAAGAATCAAAATTCAGTGTCATGAAAACACAGAGAAGAGCATTTTCTTGGTTGGCTGGTGGTGGCAAGTGCTAGAGAGAAGACAAAAAGGATGAAAATTGAGAAAAAACATTGGTCTCAGTAATTAAGAAATTATTGGTAGTTTTTGAAAAAGTTTCAGCTGATGTTAGAAGTCAGAATGAGACAGCTTAAGAAGTTGGTGAGAGGGGAAAAGGTAGAAGTAATGAAGAGGGAAAAGAGATTTAAGATTACAGGTTGAGGATGTAGTAGGTTTTTTTTTAAGGATATGTAGACCTAAAATACCCAGTTGTCGGAGTTGCACATTTTCATTTGAGCTTGACAACACAGTGAGATAGATACCAAGTTATTGTTCTATTTTTTGGATGAGGAAAATAAAATTTCAAAGGGCTAAGTTATTTGCTTACACTAAATAGCAGAAAATAAGCCTCTATATATATATGAAGAAAAGGTGAGGGAGAGAAATGGTTTTTAAGAGGTTTTAAAAAGCAGCATAGAGGGGAAAAGGGAACTTAACAGTGAATTACCTGTGTAGGAATAGAGAGATAAAAGATATAGTACCTGCTCTTAAAGTAGCTTATAATTTATGTAGGCAATCAAAGCCATCGTATATAAAAAGATTAAATATAAATATAAGGTAGAATGTGTGGTGTCCCTTAGTATAGGCGGTAAGAAATGCTACAACATTTCATTAGAGAGAAAACTCACCCTGAACTGAAGTGTTTACTGCCACCATTTCTTATTCTTTTGTGCCATCTATCTACGCCCACTCATGTTCCAATTTAGCTCTGCCTGCATATTTCATTTTGACCACTAAAATTCCCATTCTTTAATTCTTTGAAAAATTTCCCTTAGATGCATTCCTTCAATCTTTTGGAATTCATAGAGACCTGGTCCTTCTACTCCCCTTCCTTCCCAAGTCAATGCATTTCTGTTCATCCTTTCCAGTACTGATGGTATCTTTTTTCACACACCTAACAAACTAATCGTAAAAGGAAAGCTGGTATCCTTGCTCCTCACTGCCATTTCCAGGACTTCCGAAATCACTCAGCAATTTTGTCATTCTAACCATATATATCACAAGGTTCACATCCTAGTAATCTGATGGCTTTGAATACATTCTCCTTCATTTCTAAGGAGTACTTGGTTTCTAGTTCTCTCCACCCTAACCCTGCCTTATGTTCTCTAAAACACCATGTTTTCATAATTCTATTCAACTTTCATAGCCTTTTCCTTCAGTTTGACTCACCCACATTCAAGGTCACTCAAGGTTGATCATACCATTTAAAATTGTCAAAGGTGCACACATTCTCATTTGAGCTTTACAACAAAGTGAGATAGACACCAAGTTATTCTATTTTATAGATGAGGAAAATAAAATTCCAAAGGGCTAAGTGATTTGCTCTCATTCTCTCTCTCTCTCTCTCTCTCACACACACACAGAGAAAGAAAGAGAGAGAGAGAGAGAGAGAGGGAGAGGGAGAGGGAGAGGGAGAGGGAGAGAGAGAGAGAGAGAGAGAGAGAGAGAGAGAGAGAGAGAGAGAGAGAGAGAGAGAGAGAGAGAGCGCTAGTGTCAGAAATAGAATTGGCACCCAGGTCTCTTTTAACTCCAAACACTTTCCACTATATTAGGTTGTCTTCCTTCATAGTAAGGAACAGAACTAAGATTATTTCACCTGAAGGGGAAAAAGGCTGATAAAAGAACAATCTTTTGAAAATATAAAAGATAATTTTGTAGGTGGCAGTGAGATGTAAAGGATTCATTCATTCAACAAGTGAATATGGATGAGAGCACTGTGGGAAAAACAAAGAAATTTTCATTCATCAAGGAATTTTATTTAGTCAGGAAATATGGGACAAAAAAAACCCTCTAAAATTGAACATAAAAGAGAAACATGGGGTCCTATGAGAATTCTGAGGAAGGAATATTTCTGATTCCTAAGACAAGGAAATCAGGTAAAGCAATATCAAATAAAGAGGAAATGGTTCTTGAAGGTTGTAAAAAGAATAAACTAAAGTACTAAACTCAGGTTCAAAAAAATCAACAATCAGTCACTTAATCTTAGATTATGGCATGAACTTGAGACCCTTCACCCATTTCAGGTTCAGCTGTACAGATAAAAACACTGAAGAACTGATTAAGGACTCACCATTAACTCAAAGCCTAGACTTGAATTCACTTTCTTGACTTTCAGTCTAATGTTCATTTTAATACACATACATTTTTCTCAATTCAACAAGCATTTGAGTGATGACTATATGCCAGGTACTGTGCTGGGGATTGGAGACACAAAGACAGAAAACAAAATAACCACGATCTTCAAGAAGCTTACATTCTACCAGGAGAATACATAAAAAGATAAGTATATACAATATGTATACAGAACGAATACAAAGTATTCAAGGTAACTAATTTTTATTATTTTGTAAAACAAAGATTCAATCATCCCTATTATATCCTACTATCTACCTACTACCTACTACTTAATAAACTCCCTTATAAATCTCCCTTTCACCTCCAGCATTAAATACAAAATCCTCTTTGGCATTCAAAGCCTTTTATAACTAACTCTCTTCTAGTTTTCCAGACTTACACTTTACTCCTTGCCATATATTCTTTGATTTAATGTCCATGGCCTCCTGGCTGTTCCATCAACGCACTCCATTTAGGATTAGGCATTTTTTTTTTTCTGGCTTTCTCCCATGCCTCCATCTACTAAATTCCTGACTTCTTTAAGTTCCAATGAAAACCCTATCTTTTCCAGAAAGCCTTTCTCAACCCCTCTTAATTCTAATTTCTTCCCTGTTAATCCTTTTCAATTTATCCTGTATATGGCTTATTTGTATGTTGTCTTCATTAGATTGTGAGTTTCTTGTGAACATGGACTTTTTTTTGCCTCATTTTGTATCCCCAGTATATAGTACAGTGCCTGGCACATTTAAGCATTTAATGTTAACTGAATTTGGGGGAAACCACTAACAGTAAAAATAAGGAAAGACTTCTCATGGGAAATAGAATCTGAGTTGTGATTTGAAGCTTGGAATTCTAGAAAGTGTGAGGGAGGAGAAAGAACATTCCAGAAATGGAGGGTAGCCAAAGGCAAGGTGTTAATAGAATGTTACATATAAGAATAGCAAGGAAATAAGTCTGACAGGAATTGAGATTGAATGAAGGGAACATTCATTATGAATTTTGTATTTATACATATTTATACAATATTTTAAGGTTTGCAAGTTCTATATAAATATCTGTATGACAACCCTGGAAGATAGATTCTATTATCTCCATTTAAAAATGAGAAAACTGAGGCAGAGACCAATCTAGGTCTAATAAACAGCTAATAAATGTCTAGAGCAGAATATGAACTCTTATCTTTCTGATTCAAAGTCCACCTTGGAAAGAGTCAGATTTTAAGGGCTTTTAAAGGCAAATAACATGTAGTTTCTCAATACTTCAGAGAAACAATCCCTAGAAAGGAGTCAAGTAGCAAAAGTTACAGAGAAGCCAAGATGGTGGCAGAGAAAAGGCCATTCAATTAGCAGTTAGGCTCGTAGTAATTAATCTTAGCAGGAGTTGTTTCAGTTGAACAGTGGGACTGAAGTCACATTTTAGAAGGGGTTAAGGAATGTGAAAGCAGTGAATGATTACATATAGCTTTTTCTGGAGTTTGGCTGGAGAGACAAGTCTACAGTTTTTGAGTTGATAATAGGATCAAATGAAAGGTTTATAGTTATGGTGGAGACAAAGCAAAATTCATAGGTAGTAGTCAGAAGATAACTAAAAATTATAAAGAGGTAGGGGATGACTGAAGATATAAGCTCATGGAAAAAATGGGACATGTTATCAAGGACAGTAGGAGATAAGTAGCCTTTGCTCCTACCCTAGTGTTTTGGTGTTTTCAGTTATCCATTATACCATGGGTGTATCCAGCCATGATTCACTTTACTCCTCTACTTTCTGATTTCCAGTTCTAGAACCACAATCAAATCAACTGTAACTGGTTCTAGAAAGGGTGCTTGAATTTTTGCCCTATAATTCCTTTGACCAACTATGCAAATTTCCAAATAAAAATTTTCTTCCCTGGCTCCCTATGTGCCTTATATTTGTTTCTGTCAGAATGTAAATTACTGAAACAAATGTAGAGGAACACAGGCTAGGGAGAAACATTTTGATCTGGAAATTTGCAGGGATGGTGAATAGAACCATAGGGCAAAAATTCAAACATTTTTTCCAGGACCAAAGAATGTAAACTTAAGGGAAATCTTTGTTTTTGTATTTGAAATCCCAATGCTTAGCACAGCATTTGGCAAAAAATAAATACTCAATAAACACTTCTTATTCATTTGTGAAATATGTCTATCTCTTTCTCCTGTGAACAGAAAGGGATTTCAGCACATACTGGAAGCCAGTTTACAAATCTGGTGGTGTTAATAGAACCCTTGATGTTAAAGTGCTACAAAACATTAAATTCTCAGTTCTTATAACACTCCTGTAAGGAAGCTGGAATCATTTACACAGGTACATTTATAAATGATTCATCACTTGGCACAAGTATCAAAAAGCTTTTGAGATAAAGTCTTCCTTAACAAATGAAATTCTCACTGTCATAAAAGTTTGTCTATTCTTTGTGGCCAAACGCTGATAACATTACAACATTATTTACAAAAGAAGCAAAACCCTAACAGAGAAATGAAGAATTTTTTTTTAATGGGATACTACTTAGAATTTGTAAGAAGCATATTTTCATAAAACTTCACTTTCTATTGCTTATTATTCTTTTAACAATTCATCCCAATGTTTTATGCTTTTTATGTGCTTATAAAATTTCTAGTAACAAGACTTTGGAATATTTTACAACATTGGTCATATACTTTGAGACTATTTAACTGTAACTGAGATTGTTAGGCATCAATAAGTTCTCTTGTGACTATTAAATACATATCAAATACAAAAATAGCATCAAGCTTATATATATTACATATCAAATGTTAATTTGAAAAGTTATGACATCCTTATTCTCAAAATTAAAAGATATTTTTTCTCCAAATGCAGATATACTTTTTTCCCTTAACTTCTGATCAAAGAAAAACACTAACAGGGGTAATACTTTAAAATCAAATTGGGATAGTACAGTGGCTATTTTCTGAATAAGAGGCAGGCAAATGAGATACCAGTAATGGGTGTGTCAACAAGTAAAAAGTATCCTCCTAGAAATCACAAAAAGTCACTTGCTTAACTCTAATAGTTCTATAAACATGGGGGTGAAATAAAAACATTTTTCAGTCTTGTGTTGAGACCTGTGTAAAGTGAGTTTGATAGTCTGAACCTTCTGTCAACTTACAATTTAGAAGGAAGAATATAGACTTCAAGAAATACAATAAAGTATATAACAAAGATTGATTGTATTAAAAAAAAATAGCGTAAATGAAACCTTTGATAAGAACAGTAGGAAATGGGGCAGCTAGGTGGTACAGTGGATAGAGCACCAGCCCTTAAGTCAGGAGGACCTGAGTTCAAATTTGGTCTCAGACACTTAACATTCTCTAGCTGTGTGACCCTGGGCAAGTCACTTAACCTCAATTACCTGCGGGGGGAGGGGGGAGGCAAAAAACAACAACAACAACAACAGTACGAAATGTGTGCAATGCATTTCAGGTTTTCATTTCTAAACAATATGATTGAAAACCAAGCCATTTGTTGATGTTATTAAAGGAAAATCAGTAGTACAGGAATCTTACTAGGTTCCTTTTCTGTAGTACCACATGACAACAAGAAAGTTTTATGCATTTTCACTGCCATCTAATGGAAACTTTGAGCATTGAGATTCCATATGTACAAGAGGTAAAATTTCCTTTTTTCTTTTTTTGGCTTTTTATCTATTTAGTTCTATAGAGTAGGTTGACAAATAGTTAAATACAACTCCATGAAATCCTTGAGGTGGTAGTGTTGATAGTTTTACCTTCTGAAAAAAAAAAAAACATGCAAAAATCCTTTCCTCCTCTCCACATATTAGCAAGTCGAACAGGCTACAGTTTTTCTGTTACATAGTATTGAGATAGCTTGCTATGTACATACTATATAAAGGATTCAGTGTACTCCTTCAAGACTCATGTTTTCAGTATACTCTAAGACAAGTTTTGAGGAAGGAGAAGGGAAAACTATTTTCAAAGAATATGGAGTTTCTTAGATTCATGTTGTCTGTGTAATCAATTCTATTTAGGAGACTAGACTATCTTTTTGGTAGCTATACTCATTTATCTCAAATATCAAATTTATCTCAGGATCAAATTATATATTTGTAAAGCTGAACATTCACACAATGGAGACACTACATAAATTCTCAATTTCACTTTCATTCCTATCCCTACCGTAGTAGCTACACTTAACATGTGTGACAAATGGTTATATGGGGAAAAAAAAAATGTCAAAGTGTTTACTCCCACACCTGAGAAAAAGATACAGTAGACTCAATATGATCATTTTCTCATACTTATAGCAAAATCACTCATTTTTCTGCACATAATCTTGATCTTCAAAGACTTGCATGTTACTTCTATTAGCCTCCAGCTCTGTCTACATCTTTCCTGTGATCCTTGGTTCACCCCAGCATTTCTCCACGGTGCTATTTTCTTATTAGATTTGTGATTTTTATACTCCTCCCACATTGTTCCCTAAATTTGTCAAATTCTCTCTCCAACAATAGCATACCGCACAAACAACACCCCATCAGTTCTTTCCCAAGCCATCACTATTGAAGTATACATTTTTTCTCCTTTCCCTAAATAAACTCCTTAGCAAAATAGTTCAACTGCACACAACTGCCTTGAACCATGGTATCATTTTATGTGCCTTGAAAAGCTCCAACCTTACATTACATCTACCTTTGCTCCTATTCAAATACAACTGAAGGGAGCTGGAGAAAATCATGAAACCATGCTGGCTGAGTCTACTACAATTTTATGAACATAATCTCAGATTTGCCTTCACTGCAGCAAAGCAATTCTTTTGCACTTCTATAATTGATTTACTATCTTTCTGTCTCTTCAAATCTCTCTCAGTTCCTTTCTCACCTGAGGACTGTCTCAAAGTTTGATGAAAAATTGAAGCCATTCAACAGAGACCTGCTCAATCTAATACCACTCAGATAACTTTACCACTAGCTAGCTACTCTCCTTCACCTCTTTCAACCAAGGTGGTCCTTTTCCTTACCAAAGCAAAGCCCTCACATGTTCTTGATCCCATTTCACCTTCTCCAGCTGACTGCCCTTCTATAATTCTGTCTCAGCAACCTTCACTCTCTCTGCTGCTTACAGATGTGCCCATGTCTCCTGCTATTTTAAAAAACCTCCACCTTTTTAAGGATACTTCAAAAAGCCATTTACAGTTGGTATTGCTACTTCCTTTTCTCTGATTCTTTTCTACATTTTCTACAATCTTTGACTTCAGACATCATTCAACTGAAACTGTTCTCTCCAAAATTAGCAATGATCTTATTTTCCAAATCTGATCTTTTTGACCCTTTTTTTTTTAAAATTTTTATTAAAACTTTTTATTTGCAAAACATATGCATGGATAATTCTTCAACATTAACCCTTACAAAGCTTTCTGTTACAAATTTTTCCCCCCTACTCCCCACCCCTTCCCTAGATGGCAGGATATCTACTACATGTTAATTATGGTAAAATACTTGACAAATTGAATATATGTATACATATTTCCACACATTGTTTTTGTGCAAGAAAAATCATATCTACAAGAAAGAAAAATCAGAGAAAGTTAACACAATGCAAGCAAACATCGATAGAGAACATGAAAATGTTATGTTGTAGTCCACATTTCACATCCCTCTCACATACAAAGCCATGTATATGGCTTTCTTCACTGAACCCTCATTTTTCTTTACCTCTTTGCAGCTTTTGACATTGTCA
>JAJPUD010003047.1:255415-274280 GCA_023553655.1 Myrmecobius fasciatus | reverse complement strand
AAAAAAAAACAGAGGCTGAAGTTTTTTGCCCTGGGGCAATTTGGCGAATTAATTTAAGGTGCTGGGCTGGTGGGGGCTAGGACTAAGTCTGAATTACTCCTTAAACAAGGCAAGTCTGCCAGAACACCTGCCCCCAATCAGGGCAGAGTGTCCTGAGTTCCTCAGATAAACTCCAGGTGTTTGGAATTTGGAGTTTGGAATTTCTGCCAGGATGAGCTGAGTCCCACCCTCACTTCCGGCCTACAACTGAGTAAACTGTTTATCCCTCTGTCTGAGTTAAACACACCTGATATGAAATTCTTCAGAAAGCAGTGTCCAAATATTTCTGGATTCGTTGACTTGAAGATCAGTTCAGAGGCTTATTTTATTGTTGGTTTGAGAGAAGATTGGAGGAGGACACAGAGAATCACATTTTCACTCCGCCATCTTGGCTCTGCCCCGATCTAATTAGTTTTTTTTAAAAAAAGAAAAAAATAATGTAGCTTCACAGATTCACTGGAAACAATTTTTTCTTTAACAAAAACTCATTGACATCCTTTTATAATAACAATGGACATACAGACATATATAATGCATGCACACACACCTATATATACACATACATACATACTATATATGGTTTAAATTTTACATATGATTGTACATAGATTATCTCACCTGACCTTTGGAAACTCTGTGAGGAAAGCAGTGCCAACATTATTATTCCCATTTTACAAATAAGCTAAGCAAAGTAATTGGACTAGAGTCACATATCTATGTCAGACAGACCCATCTTGACTTTGTCAGTCTATTCACTTTGATAAGTTGTAAGAATAATTTCTATTTATACAGCACTTCATGGTTGTTGTTGTTGTTGTTTTTAAACAACCCTACAAGGAAGAGTTAAACTATGACTACTTCTTCTATACACATTGGTAAATTGAGGCTAACTGAGATAAGCCTCAAAGGAAATTTAGTAGTGAGACAAGAAAAGATCACTGAACTTGACCAAGACTACATAACTAGTCAGTGTACTGAATGAGATTTGAACCCAAATTTCTTTTCATTTAAAATATAGCACTTCTCTCCAGTCCCATGCTATCAACAATTTAAACAAACCCATAAAACTCATATATGCAGTAAAATGTATAAAAGATGATAATCAAATTTAAGCAATAGTGGATTTAAAGAAGAAACACATGGCCTATTTTTAGGAAGAAATACAATAATTGACTGGTTTGGAATTTAGAGTGCATTAAAATTCCTTTTCTTAGTTTTTTTTTTCAATATTTCAGAGACATGTTCAACCTTATGTAATCTCTGTGCATATTATTTTGATTTCAATGAACATTTATTAATCTCCTACCATGATTTATTAGAGCAATAAAAAAATTCCTTTATTTTTATATGGTTTTGTAATAATGCCCTTTTTAGTATCACCAGATCTAAGAGACTGGGCTAGGCTGCAAACCTGTAGTAATAAAATCTAAATCCATTAGTAGTGGGAACCCTAGGCACAAATTAGTTGAAAGAAAATGAAAAAAAATCCTTACTTCTTTAAACTACTAGTGAATGTTGGAACATGGAAAACACCATACAATTTCTCAGATGCTCTCTAGCCTGAACTTTTCATTTTATCCAGTTGTGATTGGAGTTGTAATACATTTTCATTGTCAATATAGGACACATGTAATGATAGATTCATTCAATGGCCTGTCTCTCCCAATTTATGCCATAATCAGTCCTCATCCATATATATATTCATATGTTGATTGGTTGGCTATTTTCATTTGCATAGTTCTGGATCTCTGTGAAAAGTCTATGGACTGGTCTGTTGTTTGATAAAATTATATAATTACATAATGAAAAGGAGTATCTGGAGACCCTCACCATCTATATGTATATTTGTACTTGCATTTTTTTAAACCTTTATTTGTACTTGGTCCAGATACTCTTCATGAAACTGATGATCATGTATCATGTTCATAGTGTTGATAATTGCTCCTTGCTTTATGTTTCACTTAAACTACTATTCAGATCATTGGGCTAATCTCTTAGTTATATCACACTCTAGAAAGTGTTAAGTCTGAGTCTGAAAGTCTGAGGCTGAATTCGAACTCAGGGCCAATGCTCTGTCCACTGTGACATCTAGCAGCTCCTCAGAGTATACCATCTTAAGATATACATTCAAGCCTTGTCTTAGATTAAGAGCCTTCAGACATGTATTACTTGATAGTCACTTTTTTTTCTTGTTTGCAGGCAGATGTTTGGAGAAAATGGGGGATGTTGGGAGTATGAATCTTATATCCCCTATACTTCTTAGAATATTATGTTACTATGAAGATGTGGAAAATCATATTAAAACCTCAGTCTTCATTTCTCATGTTTTTTTCAAGCATGTCCTTAATGCATGTTTGGTTTTAAAGAGATAAAAGTAGAATTATATTATTTAATATTTTAAGAGTTCTTATTTATTGTTATCTTTGTTTTTTTGGCAGCAATGTAGCCTATGATCTTTAACATTCTAAAGTCTTTCACTTTTTGTACTATATTAAATAGGGTCCTTTGCCTATAAAATTTTAATGCTTCCAGCAGGGATTTTTCCTGTATATATATAAACTTCCTATCTAGGCATTATTCCAGACTTTATCTTGTTATATGCTATTTTAACATCCTCACATAAGACATTAGCTACTGAAGTTGGAATCCAAAGTTCTATTGTCATCAGTGTCTAATCATTGAGCAATTCAATAAAATCAAGTGGCTCTTTACCATCTCTAGAATCAAATAAGAAATCTTTTCTTTTGGCATTCCAACTCCTTCATAGTCTAATCTTTGCTTATTATCTTTCCAGTCTTCTTACAACTTATACTACCCTTCCTACCCTTCTCTGGACTCTAATGGCTCAAATAAAACACTCCACCTCTCAGCTCCAGGCATTTTCATTGGCTGTCCCTTATGTCTGAAATACTTGATCTCTCCATTTCTGTTTCCTGGCTTTCCTGGCTTTTTTTAAGTGACAGCTAAAATTCTATCTTCTCCAGAAAGCCTTTTCCAACCCCTCTTATTCTAATGCCTTCTTTCTTTTTTAAATTATTTCCTATTTACCCTGGAGATGGTTTGTCTATGTGTGTGTATATATATGTGTATATGTGTGTGTATACAAATACATAATTTGCTTGCTTACTCTCTCCCCCATTAGATTGAAGCTCCTTACAGCTAATTCTACACATGCCACCTGCAACTCTGCTTGGTTTGAACTCCAAGGCACATGATGCCTCTTTCAGTATAAGCTGATTACCTGAAATCTCATCCTCCTCCTAAAGCTTTGCTTTATGTAGGCCTGGATAGGAACTCTCCAGCTAACTCTCTATTTTCCATCTGCAGCTCTGCTTGGTTTAAATCTCAAGAAAGATGATGCCCCAATGCTAGGTGCCACCCCCCAAATCCCTTCCTTCTTTCTAGCTTATGTGTGTCTTTCTCACTAGATTGTAAGTTTCTTGAGGTCAATAACTTATTTTCTTTTCCTTTTTTGTAACAGTAGAGCTTCACATAGTCTCTGGCAAATAGATGTTTAATAAATGTTTGTTGTATTGAATTGGATCTTTGGGGGCAAGGGTTTTCTTCTTGCCTTTCTTTATATTCCCAATGCTTAGGTCAATGTCTGCTACACTTTAAGTGTTTAATAAATGTTTATTTATTAAGGATGATGTCATCTACAGATGCTAATGATGATAGAAATGCTGATGATTGCATTTTATATTTGTTTACTAGTCTAGGTTTTTTCCCTACAAATTCTCTTTTAATGATTTGGCTTAGTTTTCATATTAAGCTTTTCATAGGCTTATTTATATATCTACTACTTTTTGTTATTTAGTAAGGGGACATCTTCCTCCTACATGTTTTGTAAATGATCTTGTACTCTGAATTGCTGTTTCTTTTGACTATCATATATTTTTTCATTTGCAGGATATAAAGATACTTCTCATTTGATGAACTTTTGGGCTGTTTTGGCCTTCTTTCTTTGGAAAATCTTTTATATATGTTGAACCAACATTAGAAATGGCAATGGAGACAATCTTTTTTTGTTTTTTTTAGTTTTGCATTTTTCAGAGTCAATAGTTTGTTTAAATGTCTCAGGTTGATTGTGTTGTAATTCTTTGATGTTTAGTCACATCCTCCCTTCTCTAACTTTAATGTTTATTTTATCTTTGCTTGAACCATTTAATACAACCAGTTCATTTAGCTTCATAGACTGTATATTTTGAGTTAATTCCTATGTTGGTCATCATCCATTGCCTGTCTATTAATGCCCTATAACTTATGCTGTTTGTTTGAATAGTTGTCCGAGGTCCCCTGTAAGTCTGAGATTCTTTTATTGCACATAACTCATAGTACAAGTCAAAATATAATATGTGTATGTGAAATATGAATCTGATCTGTGCATCAGAAAGATTATTTTGATACTTATATGATGGCTGAACTTAAAAGGGAGAGACTGAAGAAGGGGAGTAATTGTACATAATAGTTTACATAAATATGATGAGCCTCTGAACTGAGGTATCAGTGTGAATGTAGAGGAGGGGACAGCTATAAGTGATATTATAGAGATAAATTATTAGAGTTTAGCCATTGATTAAATGTAGAGAATTTGGACAACCACAAAGTCAGAAGTTATTTCATCTTGAATGACTGAGAAGATGGTGGGGCCATGAAGAGAAACAGAAAATTTGAAAGGGCAATTTTAGAAGGAAAAAAAAAGATGTTTCATGACAATTTTCAAATTAATTGATTCTTTGATGAGTTCAACAATTTTAGCACAAAAAGAAAAGTGGGGGAGGTCAAGAAATTGTGCATTCAATCTTAAGCTATAGATAAATGACAACAAATAAGTAATTGAAAATACGTTTCACTTTTTATGGATGTGATTTTAGCTTTTCCAAGTATTCCTGATTTTAAAGTTGTTCTGTCTTATGCCATATTTCACCAAACCTTTTGTTAAAATTTTTTTTTTGGGGAAATGTATCTAGATTAAGGCTGTTGACAGGCTACACTCTTTCAGATTCCCACTTTGACTTACTCTTGACCCTTCTTTGGCTGTGTGGAGAAAAAAAAATTAAACTGAAAGTATCAGAATATCTTACATGTCTCCTGAGGAACTTGGATTCAGGATGTGATGCAGCAGTTAAAAGAGAACAGAGAATAAATAATTATTTTAAGTTTGGAAAAAGAGTACAACAATGCTATATACTACCACCTTATTTATTTAACTTATCTACAGGATATATCATGTGAAATATCAGCCTGGAGGAATCAAAGGCCAGAATTACAGTCCCCAGGAGAAATATCAACAATCTCATATATGCAGAATATACAGTTCTGATGGTAGAAAATAAAGAGAAACTAGGAAGCATTTTTATGAGGGTGAAAGAGAAGAGCTTTATTCTTTCATTTCACAGAAAAAGAAACTGATGATCTGATATCTAAAAAGATATCAAATGTCTTTTCACATTGTAAGTTGTCACACTGCTTCCACTCTTTATGCCTCTATTTGCCAGGAAGTGATGGGAGCAGTTGAAAAATCTTAGTGTTTTGTTTTTTATTGTTGTTGTTGAGTTTCAAGCCAGCTTTTGCATTCTTCTTTATGTTTTATTTGAACAATGGATGGACTAATGGATAACCATTATTAAGATTTAAATAGATTAATGACCTGAAGGATGTCTTTTAGCAAGGTATTGTTATTTAGGGAAAAAGCTAGGTAAAAAGTAAGGATATAGCTTTTACAAAAAGAAAAATAAGACGTTATAATGGGGCTTTTACAGGAGACAAATAAAGAACAACAGATAAGAGCTGTTATTGTTCCACATTCATTAAGTAGAACCTGGGTTCTCACCTATCATCTCTCCCCCCTCTTTCTGTCTTTTGGAGAGATGAAATTCTGGAGAAATGGACTGGGGCCCATCATATCCCTAATTCCTGTCTTTTTGGGAGTATGTGGGGATAAGGGCTAGAGGTCTTGGTCTTTTGTTGGAACCATGTCTGCTTCAAGTTGAAAGAAGGCATAGAGCTGAATCTGTCTTATAAGCCAGATCCCATTCAAAGGCATGATGAACTCAATGGCCTAGAAGATAGTTGAAGCATCATCCAGTGATATTTTGGTGTTGACCATCATTTGGAGGTGAATTGATTGAAGCCTAAATGAAATAAATCTAGGAAGCAGAAGGTTAGGAACTATAGCACTGCAAACAATAAAGGAATCACTTGGCTGGCCAAGGTTACATGTACCAAACTGTTTAAAAGGAGTTAGGCATTGAGTAGAAAGGGTGACTGGTTGAGGGGGTCTCCAATTAGGACATTTCTTTTGATAGGATCTACAGAAATATGAAAATGACCTCAGGGACATGGATGGTACCTGAAATCAGGATTTGTCCAAGTGTGACCAAAGAGTTGTCCCCCCACAAATAGGAGTCCACAGGAATGGTCAAGGAGAGATGGAAAGGAAGCACTAAGAGGAAGCACTTGGAATATGTGGTTAACAAAGCAGGGAAAAATGGTTCAAGAAGTGTTGGAGAAAGCAACTGACTTGGAGAGAGCTTTATCAGTTTTCTATACTTTCCTGAAGATTGAGGTTTCCAGACAGTAGAAATAATTAATTTTATGTGCCTCAGCTCTGGTTTGGGTCATTTATCACATGAATGCTGAGCCATTATCACTGTAAAGATCTGTAAAGAACAACAGATAAGAGCTGTTGTACATCTTTTAGAAGAAATTTTGCTATTTGCAAGGAAAGGCTTTCCTTCCAGTTGGCAAGAATGTCAACAAAAAACAGCAGTAATTTGAAACCTTTGCCCATGGCAAATGTGTAGAGGCTATGTATCTGTCTACTCCTAGATAGGTACCCACCACTCTGAACCAGTTTTAAAAGATAAAGTATTTAATAACACCTTCAGGATTAACTTGGGCACAAATCTCACAAACCTGCCTAATGGTTTCTCCTAGCTTGTGATCAGTGAAAATAGGATTCCTATGGGATTGGACAGTGTTCTTTGTAGCTTGCTATAGATATAAAAGAGGCTTCCAATGTCTTGTCTCTGGGATTAGGAGCTGGTATGAGAGTATTTAAAGCCACCCAAAGGGGGAAAGAGTACATCCCTATTTTTTGCAAGGACTTGTTATGCTTTAGAATATAAAAATTAGAGAGCTGGAAAAATAAGAAGACTAATCTATTAGACTGACCAGCAGCTTCTTTTGTGGCTACATCAGCAAATCAATTTCTTATGGCTTGGTCTGTGCTTATTAAAATATTTTTTTAATAAAAAAACATGTTTGTACCACAAGGCACACAGTACAGATTTATTCCCACATTAGAAATAAGCTTAAATAACATAGACTTTCCCTTTGATGTAACAAAATATTACATAAATTATATCCCTCTAAAAAAATTAATTGCACTGAATTTCTCTTCTCTAAAGTACACAATATATTTCAGATTAATTTTCAAGTGTCAATAGAATGACAGAAGGATCCCACAGTTGTTCAATAGCCAATTGTTCTTTAATAATTTTGAAACATTTAAGACCCTTATTTCACACACACATACATATACACACATGCATATACATAGACATGTGACTAGGCCAAATACTTGTTTACCTAATGACCACATATTTTCAGACAGAAAACAGCAAGATCTTTCATATTTGCTTTGTGTTCTACTGGCCACTTGATCTGAATATAGAAATTTGCTATAAAATGAAAACGATTATAGCAGGACAAAGCATCCTTATTTCTGTTTGTCTTCAGGTATAAATCACAAATGACAAGCAAATATACAGTAAAAATTCTACAACATAACTAAACTCAGGAATAAAATTGGGCAATTGAGCTAGAAGGACCCCACCTTAAGAAAAGCTTAAAGTTATTCTCCTAGCCTTTTGCCCAGATACTTACCTCCATCTGTGACAATTTAGGATTACATTTCCTTTGTAGTTTGTGACATTTCTCTCAAATGGTGGATTACTGATTTAATGCTCTGTCAGACAGGAAAAGATAATGATGAGTGTTGAAGGGGATGTGAGAAAAGTGGGATACTAATACATTGTTGGTGGAACTGTGAATGGATCCAACCATTCTGGAGAGCAATTTTGAACTATGCTCAAAAAGTTATCAAACTGTGAATACCTTTTGATCCAGCAGTATTTCTATTGGGTTTATATCCCAAAGAGATCTTTTTTTTTTTTTTTTTTTGCTGAGGCAATTGGGGTTAAGTGACTTGCCCAGGGTCACACAGCTGTTACGTGTCTGAGACCAGATTTGAACTCAGGTCCTCCTGACTTCAGGGCTGGTGCTCTATCCACTGCGCCACCTACCTGCCCCTCCCAAAGAGATCTTAAAGGAGGGAAAGGAACCTGCATGTGCAAAAATGTGGTAGCCCTTTTTGTAGTGGCTAGAAACTGGAAACTGAATGGATGCCCATCAGTTGGAGAATGGCTGAATAAATTATATATTAATGTTATGGAATATTATTGTTCTATTAGAAATCACCAAGAGGATGATTTCAGAGAAACCTGGAGAGACTTATATGAACTGCTGCTAAATGAAATGAGCAGAACCAGGAGGTCATTATACACAGCAACAAGAATATTATATGATGATCAATTCTGATGGACATGGTCCTCTAAAATGAGATAATTCAAACCAGTTCCAATTGTTCAGTGATGAAGAGAGCCATCTACACCCAGAGAGAAGACTGTGAGAACTGCGTGTAGTTCACAATATAGAATTTTCATTCTTTTTGTTGTTGTTTGCTTGCATTTTATTTTGCTTCTCTTTTTTCTTGTGCAATATGATAATTGTATAAATATGTATACATATATTGGATTTAACATATATTTCTACTTTGTTTAACATGTTTTGGACTACTTGGCACTTAGGGGAAGGTGTGGGGAAGGGTTTTGCAAGGGTTAGTGTTGAAGAATTGTCCATGCATACGTTTTGAAAAATAAAAAGCTTTGATAAAAAATGCTCTGATAGATAATCAAACGCAATTCAAAACACAAAACGATAACAAAAACAGTTACAGTCCCAAGGGATTTTATTTTAAATAAATTTCACAAGGCACAAATTTTATAAATAGCAAGTAACCACAGTAAATTCGGTTCTCAAGGATCACATATCCTAAATAATAAGTATTGCATTGATAATAGGAGATTCATTACAGAAAATTCACAACTTATCTTTATATATAAGGAAATGGATTTAAGTTCAACATAAACACATGATTTTGCTTTAAGATGCTCAGTTACCAATAATGAGACTTGGTTTGTAGAAATATAAAAATTCTAAGTTGTATAAGAAAACAAGTGTTTTGAAACCATGTCTATAGTAAAACATGTTCAGCTATTAACCACATCTTTAAGGTTACTTTAATACAACCAATGAAAATGACCTCATCACAATAACAAAGTTTACCAGGTATCACAAATACAAGAGATTTCACTTACCATCTTTCAATTGTTTTTCCTTTCTTCTTTTAAACTTATCCTGGTATGAAAACCAATCATTAGAAATAATTTTTATGTAACAAACTAGTAGATTTTTGCTAAAACCAGTTTTTGTTTGGGAACTATATAACTCAAACAAGTTTTTCCCCCAAAGCTGATGATCTTGCTCACACAATGACTTTAATAAGTTTACAAATTAAGGGGAGTCTACCATTAGCCTAGAACAGGGTCTGGACTTGCTATTCTGCCATCTCACCCCAACTATCCTTGTAGGCTTTGTTCTTTAACATCTTCACCAATTCTCTCAAGAGAGGAAAGAAGCTGTGGACCCTCAGATCTCAAGGAAAAATGCTCTAAAATGCAAAACCAATCCAGATAGGTTTTTCACTTCACCCCCTCCTTTCCATACACAGTAATACCAATTTTAGGCTTTCTCATTAACAATCTTACAACTTTCTTAAGTTATAGGCAAATTGTTTTAGATGTAACTTCTCAACTTACAAATAAGGTTAGAAATATTCAATTTCCTAAATGGCAGTTATAAAATATTGTATACAAAACAACATAACTAGTTTTAAAAAGATTTCCCACATATTTTAGTTGTTTTCTTCATACTTTAATTCAGGTTATTGGATGACAAGCCAAATCTCAGTTCTATAATTTCAGAAAGAAGCTATTATTTATCAGTTAGGGCTTTTTCCCTAAGCTATTGCAGCTCTAGGAGTTCTTAGAAGAGAATTTAGGCTTCCCTTTTCCCCAAATGAATTTCCCTTTTGAGTGAGGGAAGAAACAAGGCAATTCTTAAAATTCAGATAAAACACAATATATGAGTAGGCATAACACACACACCAATTTAAAAAGTTGTTTTAAAATTGACCAGTACTTAATTATAATTTGTGAAATTCCATAAATTTCAACTAGATATTCCAATCCTGATTCACACAAACTTTTTAAATTTTGCTTTCCATGAATCAAGAGGGTATTTAATGCCAGTTTTGTTTCAAGGTGCAGGTCTTAACTTTGAAGTTTTGTTGACACTCAAACTGTTCTCCTGAATCATGGAAATATAGTTTGGTTTGCTGCTAGAGTTTTTAGAGACAAGATTTCTACAAACATTTTTGCACATGTGGGTCCTTTCCCCTCATGATTTCTTTGGGATACAAGACCCAGTAGAGACACACTGCTGGATCAAAGGGTATTCACAGTCATATAACTCTTTGGGTATAGTTGCAAATTGCTCTTCAAAATGTTTGTCATTCCAGCAAGATGATTTCAGAGAGGCCTGGAGAGACTTACATGAACTGATGCTGAGTGAAATGAGCAGAACCAGGAGATCATTATACACGGCAACAACAGTACTATATGACAATTAATTCTGATGGACATGGCTCTCTTCAACAATGCTATGTTTCAAACCACCTCCAATTGTTCACTGAAGAAAGCCATATACACCCAGAGAGAGGGATGCGAAATGTGGTCCACAACATAACATTCTCATACTCCTTGATTGATGTTTGCTTACATTGTGTTTCCTTTACCTGATATATCGTTTGTGTAGATAAGATTTTTCTTGCACAACAATGATAAGTTTGGAAATATGTATACATATATTCGATTTGCCAATATTTTAACATAATTATCATGTAGTGGATATCCTGCCATCTAGGGAAGGGGTGGGGAAGTTGGGGGGAAAAATTTGTAACGGAAAGCTATGTAAGGGTTATTGTTGAAGTATTACCCACACATATGTTATGCAAATAAAATTAAATTTAAAAAAAATGTTTGTCATTTTACAACTTCACTATAATGCATTAATATCCCAGGTTTCTTTCTTTTTTATTATTATTATTAATACTTTTTATTGGCAAAACATATGTACGGGTAATTCCTAAACATTAACCCTTACAAAGCTTTCTGTTACAAATTTTCCCCCCTACTCCCCACCCCTCCCCTAGATAGCAGGATATCCACTACATGATAATTATGTTAGAATACTTAAATCGAATATATGTATAGTTATTGCCACACATCAATTTTTGTTCAGGAGAAATCGTATCTATAAGAAAGAATAATCTGATAAAGGAAATACAATGCAAGCAAAAATCAATAGAGAACATGAAAATGTTATGTTGTGGTCCACATTTCACATCCCTCTCTCTGGGTGTATATGGCCTTCTTCACTGAACAATTGGAATTGGTTTAAAGCATTTCATTGTTGAAGAGAGTCATGTCCCTTAGAACTGATCCTCATATAGAACTGTTGTTGCCGTGTACAACGATCTCCTGGTTCTGCTCATCTCATTCAGCATTAGTTCATGCAAGTCTCTCCAGGCCTCTCTGAAATTGTCCTGCTGGTCGTTTCTTACAGAGCAATAATATTCCATAACATTCATATACCATAATTTACTCAGCCACTCTCCAATTGATGGGCATCCACTCAGTTTCCAGTTTCTAGCCACTACAAAAAGAGCTGCCACAAACATTCTTGCACATGTGGGGCCCTTTCCTTCCCTTATGATTTCTTTGGAATATAAGCCCAATAGAAACACTGCTGGGTCAAAGGGTATGCACAGTTTGATAACTCTTTGAGCATAGCTCCAAATTGCTCTCCAGAATGGTTTGATCCGTTCACAGCTCCACCAACAATGCGTCAGTGTCCCAGTCTTCCCACATCCCCTCCAACATTCATCATTATCTTTTCCTGTCATTTTAGCCAATCTGACAGGTGTGTAGTGGTACCTCAGAGTTGTCTTAATTTGCATTTCTCTGAATATCCCAGGTTTCTTGCATTCTCTCCAATGTTTATCGTTATCTTTTCCTGTCATCTTAGCCAATCTGTGAACTGTGAAGTGATACCTTAGAATTGTCTTAATTTGAATTTCTCTAATCAATAGTTATTTAGAGCATTTTTTCATATGACCAGAAATAGCTTCAATTTCTTCAAATGAAAATTATTCATATCCTTTGATAATATTTCAATTGGGGCATGACTTGTATTCTTATAAATCTGACTCAGTTTTCTATATATTTTAGAAATGATATCTTTATCAGAAACACTGGCCATAGTTTTTTCTACCCCACCTTTTTGCTTCCCTCCTAATCTTGGCTGCATTTATTTTCTTTGTGCAAAAGCTTTTTAATTTAATGTAATCAAAATTATCCATTTTGTACTTCATAATGTTTTCTAGTTCTTCTTTGACCATAAATTCTATCCTTCTCCACAGGTCTTTCAGCTAGCCTATTCCATGTTCTCCTTTATATTTCATTATATTTAAATCTTCTTTATATTTAAATCATGAACCCATTTCAACCTTATCCTGATATATAAGGTGTTAGATATTGGTCAGTGCCTAGTTTCTGCCATACTATTTCCCAATTTTTGTCAAAATTTTCCAGAAGCTGGAGTCTTTGTGCTTACCAAATACTAGATTACTCTAGACATTGACTATTGTGTGTTGTGAAGTAAACTTATTCTACCAAGCCACTACTCTGTTTCTTAGCCAGTACCAAATGGTGTTGATGACCATTGCTTTTTTTTTTTTTTTTTTTTTTTTTTGCTTTTTGCTGAGGAAATTGAAGTTAAGTGACTTGCCCAGGGTCACACAGCTAGGGAATGTTAAATGTCTGAGACCAGATTTGAACTCAGGTCTTCCTGACTTCAGGGCTGGTGCTCTATCCACTATGCCACCTAGCTGCTCCAATGACCACTGCTTTTTAATATAGCTTTAGATTTGGTATAGCTGGGCTACTATCATTTGCATTTTTTTTCATTAATTCACTTGCTATTCTTGGAATTTTGTTCTTTCAGATGAGTTTTGTTATTATTGTTCCTAACTATATAGAATAATTTTTGGCAGTTTGATTATTATGTCAATTGATATGCTTCCAGTTGTTTATATCTAACTTTATGTGTGTGAAAAGTGTTTTGTAATTATGTTCATATGATTTCTGGCTTTGTCCTGCAGGTAGATTCTCAAATATTTTATATTATCTGTAGTTATTGTAAATGGAATTTCTTTTTCTATCTCTTGCTGCTGGGCATCATCAGTATCATAGAGAAATGCTGATGATTTATGTAGGCTTATTTTATATCCTGCAACTGCTAAATTGTGAATTATTTCTAGTAGTTTTTTAGTTGATTCTCTAGGATTCTCTAAATATACTGTCATATCATCTGCAAAGAATAATAGTTTTATTTCCTCATTGCCTACTCTAATTTCTTCAATTTTCTTTTCTTCTCTCATTGCTAACGCTAACATTTCTAGCACAAAATTGAATAATAGTAGTGATAATGACTAAATTTGTTGTATCCCTGATTTTATTGGGAATGATTCTAACTTATTCACATTACCCATAATACTAATTGATTGTTTTAGATAGATGCTATTACTCATTTTAAGAAAAGCTTCATTTATTCCTATGCTTTCTGGGTTTTTTTTAAAATAGGAATGGGTATTGTATTTTGTCAAATGCGTTTTCTGAATCTATTGAGATTTTCATATGATTTCTGTTAGTTTTGTTATTGATGTGGTCAAATATGCTGATAGTTTTATGATATTTAACCAGGCTTGCAACTCTGGTATAAATCCCACTATGTCATAGTGAATTACCCTGGTAATAATTTGTTGTAATCTCTTTGCTAATATTTTATTTAAGATTTTTTTCAACAATATTCATTGGGGAATTTGGTCTATCATTTTCTTTCTCTGTTTTGACTCTTCCTGATTTAGGTTTCACCACCATATCTGTGTCACAAAAGAAATTTGGTAGTACTCCATCTATTTTTTCAAATAGTTTATGTAATATTGGAAAATTTTTAGGTTTTTGATAAAACTCACCTGTAAATCCATCTGGCCTAGGAGTTTTTTTCTTAGGGAGTTCATTGATGACTTATTCAATTTCTTTTTCTAAAATGAGACTAAGTTTTTTATTTTCTCTTATGTTAATCTGGGCAATCTATATTTTTGTAAATATTCATCCATTTCACTTAGATTGTCAGATTTATTGGCAAACAATTGGGCAAAATAGCTTATAGTTATTGCATTAATTTCCTCTTCATTGGTGGTAATTTCATATTTTTCATTTTTGATATTGGTTTTCTTTTTTCCTTTTTCTAATCAAATTAACCAAAGGTTTATCTATTTTGTTGATTTTTTTCATAAAACCAACAATTAGTTTTGTTTATTATTTCAATAGCTTTCTAACTTTCAATTTTATTAACCTCCCTTTTTGATTTTCAGAATTCTAATTTGACATTTAATTGGGGATTTTTAATATCCTTTTTCTAACTTTTTTAGTTGCATGCCTAGCCCATTAATCTTCTCTTACTCTATTTTCTTCATGTAAGCATCATGAGATATAATTTTTTTGGTAAGAACTGCTTTGGCTGTATCCCAAAAATTTTGCTATATCGTCTCATCATTGTCATTTTCTTGAATGAAATTATTGTTTCTATGATTTGCTGTCTGATGCACTTATTCTTTAGGATTATATATATTTTCCAACAAATTTTTGTCATATTTTTGTGGCCCTTTATTGCATATTTTTAATTGTCATAATCTGAAAAGGATGCACTTAATATTTATACCTTTCTGCATTTGATTATGAGAATTTTAGGCCCTAAGACATGGTTAATATTTGTGTGGGTGCCATGTACTGCTTAAAAAAAGGTATACTCCTTTCCATACCCATTCAATTTTCCCAAAGATTTATTATACCTAACTTTTCTAAAATTCTATTGACTTTCTTAACTTCTTTCTTGTTTATGTTGTGGTTATTTTATTTTATGGTTAGATTTATCAAGTTCTGAGAGAGGGAGGTTGAGATCCCCCATTAGTATAGTTTTGCTGTCTATTTCTTCTTGCAACTCACTTAACTTCTCTAAGAATATGGATTCTATACTTCTTGGTGCATATATATTTAGTTCTGATATTGCTTCATTATCTGTGGTACCCATTAGCATGAAATAGTTTCCTCCTTTATCTCCTTTAATTGGATCTATTTTTGCTTTTGCTTGTTCTGAGATCAGGATTGCTCTCCTTGCTTTTTTACTTCAGCTGAAACATAATATATTCTGTTGCAGACTTTTACGTTTACTCTGTATGTATCTTTCTGTTTCAAGTGTGAATTTTAATAACATTTTAAAAATGTTTTTAAGCAACATATTGCAGAATTCTGGCCCTTAATCCACTCTGCTATCTACTTCCATTTTATGGGGGAGTTCATCTTATGCAATTTACAGTTAAAATTACTAATTTTTTAGCACCATCCTATTTTTCCTTTTATACTTTTCTTTCTCATTTTACCTTTTCCCTTCACACCAGTGCTTTGCTTCTGACCACTACTTTCCTCAATCTGTCCTCCCTTTTTTCAATCTTTCCCTTATACTTTTCATGTTCTACTTTTAACCTCTCTGTTATTAACCTTTTCCTTTTCTTTCCCCTTCTACTTCTCTATAGAGTGAGACAAATTTCTATACCAATAGGGTTAAGGTCAAACAATGCTCATCCCCCTCCTTTCTTTCCCTCTATTGTAGCACTTCTTCATGTGATATAATTTACCCCATTTTATCTCCCCTCTTCTCTTCTTCCAAAACAATCCTTCCCTAAATTTTCCCATCCCTAATTTTTTTTATATCATCATATTCAAATCAACTTATGCTTATACTCTGTCTATATATATATATATATATATCCCTTTTAACTGTCCTGATAAAAAAGATATAGCTCTCAAAAGTTACAAGTATCATCTCATGTAAGGTTGTAAACATTTTAACTTTTAAAAATCATAGTATTTTTTCTTCCCTGTATGCTTTTTTATACTTCTCTTGAGTCTTGTATTTGAAGTTCAAATTTTCTCTTCAACTTTGGTCTTTCTTCTCCTCTGAAAGATAATGCTCAGTTTTTCTGGGCAGTTGATTCTTGGTTGTAATCTAAGTCCCTTTGCCTTCCAAATTATCATATTCCAGGCCTTCTCATCCTTTAATGTGGGATTTCCTAGGTCCTAGGTAATCCTGATTATGGCTCCTTGATATTTGACTTGTTGTTTTCTGGCTGCTTGCAGTAGTTTATTTCTTAAATCATATTGTCTAGGCTATCTTCCTGCTAAATTCCCCCAAACTAGGCTTCCTCATGTTAGGCATCCCTGCACTGTGCCTGCATGGAGCTGTATCCATGCCACCCCCTCCTTTGCCCAACTCAGACAGATCCCTCCTCAAATCCTTTCAAGGTATCTTAAGCTGGAGAATTATACTGCACATATATGTAGGTTCTGTCACTCCAAAATCCATTCTGAGGCTTGATCTAGTATTAATTCTGAGGAAGCTGGGGATAACTCAGGCAATGTCCTGCTTCTCTTCAACATCTTGGTTCTGTCCAATTACCAAGTCAGGAAATAATGGCCATTTTAACATATGGATTGTTTTATTGTTTACTACTAGTTTGATAATGTGAAATTAATTTTAATTGTTTGGTAGTATCTTTTGGATCTTATAAGACATTTTTTTATATTTTGGAATGAAATTGACAACTTTGTAAATATATGATTACATGGCTACTCCTAATCAAAGTATTATATTTCAGCACGTATTCAAGCTTGTATTAACCCAACATAATTGTAGTTGATTTTTTTGGATGCCTGCTTCCTACACTTCTAAAATATAGCCTATCACTGTGCTAAATCTAAAGAATTTAAAGAATAGAAGCTCATTTCAACATAGTTAGCTATTGAATTTAAGATATTGAGTCATCATGCTTGAACAAAGAAGGCATGGAATTATGTTCACCCATGTAATATAGATGATGGTTTCTGACATATATTCAAGTACCAAATCATTTAAGAGGAAATTTCCCATATAGGTGCCTCATGCTAGTCATAATCTGAATCAAGATCCTGACAACTCTGGAATTAGATCTATAATGAGTTCAGAGCACCTGACTAATATTTACTATGTGACTTGTGTGACCTTAAGCAAATCACAGTTTTTATGAGTCTCAGTTTCCTCACATTAGGAAGGAGGGATATAGGACTGAATTATTTCTAAGTATTCTTCCAGCTTCAGATCTTATGGTAGATTAGCATTCAGTGTATTAAACTAGAATCATCACATATTCTGCAATAATGGACTGCAGGTATAAGGTATTCTTTCCATTTGTTATAACCTACTCTAGTCCTCTAGAAAATATTAAATATTTTAGAGTTTTTTCTTCCCCAATAACCTAGGGTAGAAGGAAAGTTAAAATTTTATAATAGGATAATAAATTTAATATAAAAGTGTTCATATAAATGAATATGGAAACCTGGAAATGCCACAACTGAATATATACACCAAGGAAGTCAGACAAAAACAAAGGTCCTATATAGACCAAAGAATAGCAGCTCTTTTGATGAGGACCTCTAATTCCTATGCAATCCAATAAAATACAAACAATTTTGGCTTCAAAGAAGCAATATGGGAAGACAACTCATCTCACCCTTTTGCAAAAATACAGAATTCACAGGTGCAAAATACTACATATAATATTAGAGTTGTTCTAATGTATTGGGCGGTTTTGCTAAATTTTTGTTCTCTTCTTCCTCTTTTAGGTTTTTAAAACTTTTTTTATTATGAGGAATGGCTCTCTAAGGAGAGGGATACAGGGAAAAAATTTAGGTGATGTCAATAATAAGATATCAATAAAATTTATTTTTTAATAAAAAACAAAAGCCCTATATAACCATGTTTTCCTCCCAAGAGAAACATCCCTTATAACAAACAAACAAACAAAAAAAACATTTCTCAAAAAGAGGACAATAGAGCAGCTGCAGAATTGAGTCAAGCCAACTGTGAGTAGGGAAAGAGTCTGACTCTTAGGGCCAGAACCCTGCTGTTTCATAGAAGGAAGAGCAAAAGGCAGGGATTGTGAGAAAACAGAAGCAGTGAGGCTATTGCTGATACTAGTGTATGAGTCCTAACTTAAGGCTGGAGATCATGGGGATCATAGGGACCACAAGCTAACTTTGAGTTAAAAATCCAGAGAGCATATCTAGCAAGGACCAGGACCAGTATACATTGAGGAAAGAAAAGACACTGGGGTCTTGCCTAAATGTATATTATCTTAGTAATATGTTTTCCCTATGTATTTGGTACTCTTCTCACTATTTCTGTATAAGTTTTTGACAAATTGTGCCCCAGGTTTATGAGGGTCATGTTTTGTTACTGTGGTTTATATATTATTTCATTTTAAGAATATCTTTGTCTTGAACTAATTGTGTCCTTTGGCTGATAAAAAGAATAGGTAAATACACTAATGGAAGCTAAAGAGCTTCCATTTTATGTATGTGGATCCATAGTGTACTCCCACTTGCAATGAAGTAATATTTTAAAATTTATAACTAATTTTTTT
>JAJPUD010003047.1:234958-250415 GCA_023553655.1 Myrmecobius fasciatus | reverse complement strand
ATCTGTTCCTTGGTGCTATAGTCCTGAAATTTAGCCACGATATTCCTTGGGGTTTTAATTTTGGGGTCTCTTTCAGGAGGTGATCGGTGAATTCTTTCAATGCTGATTTTGCCCTTTGATTCTACGATCTCAGGGCAGTTTTCTTTCAGGATTTCCTGGAAGATAGTGTTTAGATTCTTTTTTTCATCATGGCTTTCAGGAAGTCCAATAATCCTTAGATTGTCTCTCCTAGATCTATTTTCTAAGTCAGTTGTTTTTCCTAGGAGATATTTCATATTTTCTTCTAATTTTTCATTTTTTTGTTTTTGTTTGATTCTTCAAGTCTTAGTGAGTCATTCACTTGCATTTGTTCAATTCTTATTTTTAAGGTGTTGTTTTCTTCAGTTACCTTTTTAAGTTCCTTTTGTAACTGGCCAATTTGTTCACTGCACTCTTTTTCCACTTCACTAATTTTATTTTTCAATAAATTGGTGTCTTTTTCATATCTCTTTTGCAGGGCATCATATCCTTCTTGCAAGATACTGTATCCTTCTTGCACTGATTTCAATTTATTTTCCCATTTATCCTCCAGCTCTCTTTTGAGGTTCTTTATGCAATCTTCCAGAAAGGCTTTTTGAAACGGGGACCAGTGATGGTCGCTGTTTTTTTCTGGATTTTTGTCTAAAGAAACCTCTGTATCTGAGGTCGTTTCTTTGCCTTGATAAAAGCTGTCTATGGTGAGAGCTCTCTTTTGCTTCTTCATCATTTTTTTTTTTTAGACAGAGTGGATATCTCTTTAAGGTAGGGAAAAAAAAACCTCGGCTGAAGACGCTTTGCCCTGGGGCACTTCGGCGAGTTGATTTAAGGTGCTGGGTTGGTGGGGGCTAGGACTAAGTCCAAATTACTCCTTAAACAAGGCAAGTCTGCCAGAACACCTGTCCCCAATCAGGGCAGAGTGTCCCGAGTGCCTCAGATAAACTCCAGGTGTTTGGAATTTGGAGTTTGGAGTTTGGAATTTCTTCCAGGATGAGCCGAGCTGAGTCCCACCCTCACTTCCGGCCTGCACAGTTGTAGTCTATTTATCTCTCTGTCTGAGTCCGACTAACCTGATATGAAGTTCTCCAAAGAGCCGTGCCCAAATATTTCTGAGTTCGTTGACTTGAAGATCAGTTCGAAGGCTTATTTTATTGTTGATTTGAGAGAAGATCGGAGGAGAGGCAGAAAGTCACCTTTTCACTCCGCCATCTTGGCTCCGCCCCCCTATAACTAATTTCTCTAATAAAAGCCTCATTTCTCAAATATGTAGGGAACGGAGTCAAATTTATAAAAATAAGGCCATTCATAAATTGATTAATTGATTTTTTTAAAGATGTGGAAACTGAGGCAATCAGGGTTAAATAATTTGCCCAGGGTCATAGTGCCTAGAGTCTTTAAAAAAAGTGAAGAAAATGGCAAATCATTCTGGTGTCTTTACCAAGAAATTACCTAAGAAAGATGTCACAAAGAGTCATACACAGCTTAAAATGACTAAACAGCATAACACTGTATTAGTTTCTTCAAGTAAAATCCTTACATTTTATTTTATCTTAATATTGTTTATTTCCTAATCCCTGTATAAGAAGAACACACCTCTATAACAATAACAATAAAAACTCAACCCAAACTACTATTCAAAATTTCTTCTAAAGGAACCATGGATGCATACAAAATTATGTCCTTCCTCAAGTCTTTGCTCTGTAAGATGAAGTATATTTTTCAATTTCTTCTCCCAAGGACTTAAATGGTTTTCCCACTACTTAAAGTTCAACTTTTTTTTTAGTATTTTTCCTTTTAGTTTTTTTGTTTGTTTTTATGTGGTCAAGGTTTTTTCTTTCTTAATTTTTCTTTGTTTCTTTCTTTTTTTCTTTTTTCTTTGGTCATTTTCCTAATTTATTTCTTCACTTTGTATTTTATGTTAAAGTTGGGTTCTGTTCACCTTGGGGTAAGGAGGCACTGTGCCAAGCTTCAGGCTCTTTTATGGTGGTGTTTTCAGATCTAATTCTGGGATGGCTGCAGTTTTTGATTCTTCCAAAGTGATATTATCCTGGGAGACACGTGGTCACTGCTGTCCTCTTCTCTTCTCTTGGTTTTACCCAGTAAAAGCCCTGAGACTCCTACAGTCAGAAGGGGTAGCACTCCTTTTGGTTCTGGAACTATGATTGGGTCCCTTCTTTCTTGTGATCAATAATAAATGCTCCTGTTTACTCTGGAACTGGGACCCAGAACTGCTTGTAGACAATGCGGTTGCCAATGAGCACCAGTTATACCCAGTACCACAAAATGTCCCCTTTAGTTATTTTTCTGATCAGTTTTCCAAGCCCTTTTACTCTCTCTGGGCTGAAAGATTCAGAAGTTGCTCTTGTCACTGAACCTCCAAGGCTCACCACTAGTGCTCCTGCTAAGTTCTTGGCCTGTAGACTTCTTCTGTGGACTTTCTAAGTTGTCTTATTCTGGAAAAATGTCTCCTTCTGACCTTTTATTGGCTCTGCTGTTCTAAAATATGATTTGAAGCATTATTTTAAAATTGTGTGAAGGAGAATGTTGGGAGAGTTCAAATGGGTCTTGGCCTGTGCTCGATTGCCTTGGCTCCTAAGACATTATTTGAAGGAGGTTGGGGATTTGTGGAGGGGGTGTTAAAGACAAAGTTTTGGAGTAGGTTGGAAGTGTTAAGAATTTTTTATTCTTGAGGGGCAAAGAAAAAAGAAACTGCAACTTTGCCAAAGCATATCTAGGACATACTTTGTAAGAATCAAATACAGTCACTTTCAGGGAAGTTTCCCCCCCCTACTCAGTGGAATCAGATGACACTGCTCTGCTGACTCTGACTTCTGTTTGTATGAAATTCAATAAATTGCCCATAATAACAGCCTTTATATTTTTAATGTCAATGCAACAATTATAATTTGGAAGCTTTTCCCCTGAAAGATGACCTTTTTTTTTCTTTCTTTTTAAGTTCAACAGCATCTGCCAAAAAACAAAACAAAAACCTCAACCCAAATCATTTCTCTTTATGTCTATAAAATACCAGAAAGACAAAAAAAATAGTAACAGATGTCAGAAGATGGCATCAAAGAAACAGTGGCATCTTTGGATGTTAATTTTAATCTCAACCTTTTTGGTGGTGTTATTTGCTGAGATCAGAAGAGATATAAATTTAGAGGTATGTTGGGTTATAAAAATCAAGAAACAGAAATTAAGTTATTGAGAAGCTTAATGAGTGTCAAATGCCATAACATATATGGAGGAGTAATGCATGCATACAGGTATCCTGCAAGGGAGACTGCAAAATTCACCTGTTCCAATATTTATACCCTTGTTCAAACAACCTTGGCTTCTTTCCTTCATCATTCTCCAGTTGATATAAAATTAATGTAAGTCCTTTTTCTCATCCTGAAGACATTCTGTTTTTGACAATATCCAAAGGTTTTCTGTAAAACAATCCTACAGCTTATCAATAACTCTATTTTCTCCTTTTTTAGTTTTATAACTTTGTGGGTCAGTACTAATTATTTTCCCTCATTAGAGATTTCTGTTATAGTTATATATACATATATATGCATATATAAATTTAATCCTTCAACTATAAATTAATTTAGAAATGTAAATTTGAAAAAAAACATACAATAAAACTTTAGCTTGTCTCAATCAGCTGTGACTCTGGTAGTTTGGGAAACACATTTAATACTTTGCTGTCTAGTTCTTCAAAGTAAGAATTATTTGTTAATGTTACTTTTAATTTTCAGACATTATGGAAACACTTCAAATTAATTTAAGCATCTTTATTATTCTTCCAGATACTCTTTTGATTCTCTCAATTTCACTACTATGCTTAAAGTATCTTCTCATCATGGAAGGTCCATTTACCCTTTTCCCCATTAATTAGTTCTTTCTGGACCTTTCATTTTGAAGAGAGACCCAACCCAATCATGCTTCACTACTCTGCTTGCTGTTTCTAATTCTTTAGATTTCATGACCATGCCTCAACATATGTACTTTCTCCTTCTTCTACCTTGTCCACTGCTTTTTATGTGTTGTCTGCTTTTTATATGTCAGAATATAAATTGGATAGTGATTACTATTCTTTATATTGATTCCTGGGACTTGATTGTCTCCTTTTCTTCTTCTATACTTTATTCTTAAGAAAATCCATAAGCTTGAAAAAGTAGATAGTCATCACCAAAAGACACACATGCCCAGTGTGTGCCCAGATTTGTGTGAGTCTCAGGTTCAAAATAGAAAATGAATGCATGCAACTCTCTCCTTTTTGCAATCACCTGCCTCCTGAACTTTTTTCTAACGGAGAAGATGTATGAGAAAAGAGAAGTCTCTCCACAATAAAACCTTAGAAAACATTCACACTTAATTTATGAAAGAAATATTATGTTAGACAGAGAAGGAAATGTCAGAAAAGTAGAAAAACACAACACTCAAACCAAAAATGTGTCCAAGAAGAATAGAGAGAAATCAATATGAACATCAGAAACCAAAGGGAGAACAAGTAGAGCAAGAATTGCAGATTTATGCTAAAGGCTTGAGAACACTTCAGAACTACATGGGGGCAAAAATGTGGTAATTGGAAGTATATTATTATGACAATATTTGTATGCCACTTTTGTCTTCTTTCCCCCTTTTACCTGAAATTAATTTGAACTGATAAAAATATGGTAGAATTTTTTTTATCTTAAGGCTACACAGAGTCTAAGTTTTTACTTAGCTATTAAATACTAAGTGAGGTGAATTAATTCAGAGAATTGGAAGATCATTATTGCATAGCTGTTTCCATAAATGTTCATATCATTCTTCCAGAAAACAAAAGGCAATTTGCAACTTACAATTCAAAACCTCATATTTTATAAACACTAGAGGAATCATATTGATTGGCTAGTTAATCAAAGATTTTTCATATTTCCTGGATTGGAGCTAGTTCTTCTCCTAGTTTTGTATTCTTATAAGTAGTTCTCATGGATTGTATGCATATAGGAGAATTCTCTAAGAACTATTCTGTCTTTAATTTTTACTATAACCAGTCATCAGTCTATCTTCAAAAGACCTTTAAATACTCAACTTCTTAAGCTTTAAGGTCAATGAAACTACTTCATTATGTACTTTCCCTGAAAATAATATCTATCTCACTAAAAATAATGCCTCACTAAAAATAATGCCATCTTTTAAAAACCCCAACAAAATAGACCTTATTTTTTTAATACTGATATTCAATGTAGATTTTTTTCAAAGTTCTTTACTCATGTAGAAGACAAACTATATATAGTCCTTTTGTAAAAAGTTTCATTAGTTCTTAAGACTAGGAAAGATATCACTTAAGATAACCAAACAGGCAAACTTTTGGCAGTAAATCTTTCTGTACAAGAGTAGACTGGTCCTCATGTGCCATCCTAATATTGGCTTCTATTCATGCCTTTTCTAGCTTCTCAGAACCCACTTCTCTGCCAGCTCTGCTTCTGACTTTTCAGACTTGACCACTGCGTTTTTCTCACCTGGAAAGATCCATTTCTTCCTGGGGCTCTCTGATCTTGCTGGTACATTTATCCTTGAACCTTCATTTGGAGGAACAGTCCATGCCAGGCAGCCATGACTTTTATCCTATATCCCCATCTGACTCTGCAGACTTTATCTCCTATTAAGTCCTTGGGTGGTTATGTTCTCATCTCTTATGCCCCAACCATACTTTTCATCTCCATTTTATATGGTCTTCCTCCAGTTATAATGTAAGCTCCTTGAAGATAAGAACTGTAGTTTTTTTTGTTTTTGTTTTTGTTTTTTTGCTTATATTTACACTTCAACACTTAATAGAGGACTTGGCACATAGTAGGTGCTTAATAAATCTTGATTGATGGACTGAATGATTTCCCCAACATATTGTGTGAGTTATAAATCTTACTGATTACATGACTACATCCACAATATTTTTAACATATGGCCCCTTCTTTCCATTCAACAGTCATTGCTACTCTAGATTAGGTCCTCATCATCTTTTTCATGTTCAATTGCAATAACTTCTTAATCACTGTTTTTACACTATCTCTTCCCTTCCTAATTTATCTCCACACAGCTGGCAAAATAATATTTCTAAAATTTAATCTTGTCACTCCTTTGTTTACTCCACATTCTAGTAGTTCTTTCTTACTTTTATATCAAATAAAGAATCACTTGTTTGTCATTTAAAGCTCTTTTTTTTCACTTGGTTCCAATCTACTTTTCCAAAATATGTGAACGGGAATAAAATATAATGTCTGAAAAGACATTATATTTTATTCCCGTTTACATATTTTACTACCCAGATGAACTGGTTTTCTTACTGTTTCTCACACATGGAATTGCATTTCTCACCTACCTTCCAATGCGCAAACTGTCATTATATTTCAACTTCCTTTTCTCCCTATCCTTACTTCTGAAAGTCCCTAATGTCCTTGGAAGCTTAGAGTAAGCACTCCTTCCTATAGATAGCTTTTCTTGATCCTTTCAGCTACTAGTACAGCCCCTCTCTTTACCCCATTTTCTTGTAGTTCATGTAAACATGAAGACACATACACATATACATATATAACATATTTGTGAAATATATTTATAGATATATACTGTTTGTTTCCTTTGTTTGAATGTAAGCTTGTCGAAGGCAGAAAATGTTTCAGATTTGTCTTTATGTCCCGGGTGCCTAGTACAACTCTTATAAATGCTTAATAAATACTTTTTGATTAAACTATTGACTCTCTATTTAACTATTTTAGAGAAATAACCTCTTAATGTATTAATTACTGCTATCTCCAGAGAAAAAGTGCTTAATTTGAGGTCTATAAACTTGTTTTGTTAATATATTTGCAACTATTTCAATATAGTTTTTTCTTTGTAATTCTATTTATTTTATTTTACTCCTTTAAATACATTATTCTGAGAAATGTTCTATAAGCTTCACAGAACATAAGATAAAAGTTAAAATGATCTTAGATTTTGACACTTGCTGCCATTCACTTGAGTCAGTAATTTGGTCCCAGAGATGAAATATTGAAGATATTACACAGGATGCTAATCTCTTTTCTATATTTTGAGGAGCAGAAGATTCTCAGTGCTCACTGGAGAATCAGACATATGGAGACTAATATAAAATAGAGGATATTTCTATCATAATCAAAAAGCTTTGATATTCTAAGTATATCTACCAAGCCTAATATATTATAGAAGTCATTTTGTTCAATATATACAATAATTTAATCAAAAGAACTTACAATCAGTTCCAATTGTTCGGTGAAGAAAGCTATATACACCCAGAGAGAGGAATGTGAAATGTGAACCACAACATATCATTTTCATGCTCTCTATTGATGTTTGCTTGCATTGTATTTCCTCTTTCTGATTATTCTTTCTTGTAGATATGATTTTTCCTGCACAAAAATGATGTGTGGAAATATGTATACATATATTCGATTTGTCAAGTATTTTAACATAATTAACATGTAGTGGATATCCTGCCATCTAGGGGAGGGGTGGGGAGTAGGGGGGGAAAATTTGTAACAGAAAGCTTTGTAAGGGTTAATGTTGAAGAATTACCCATACATATGTTTTGCAAATAAAAAGTATTAATAAAAAAGAAAGAACTTACAAATGCATTTTCATTTATCATTTATCTAGTTGTTTTCCACGGACTTTATATGCTGATACAAAATGTTATGTGTACAAGCAAACTTCAGAGAGATCAAAACCAAAAAATGTGAAGGATACCTGTGTCAAAATTTTGGAATTTCATGCATAATTTAATAAATAGGCATAATTAGAATAATATTTGACTGACAAATTGCCACATGAAGCAGTGACTTCCTGGCAGAAGGTGTCTGAGACTAATTAAATATTTTCCAAAGTAATGTTGTAACGATTATTAGATAATTGTTTTGATCACTGATGTCTTTGACTATTATGGAAATTTCATGTCAAGTCATTTATTTAAATACTTGTATCAAAGTCTTTTGATTTGCCTGGCTTATGTCAAAATAGCACACCTTTGTGTCAATATTAGAGATAGGAGGTTTTTGTTACTAATTTGGCCACATTACCTTAAACATGGTTCTCAGGAGTGACTAGCATCCCCTAGTGATCTGATCCACTTAGGCCAGCTGCCCAATTTCCTCCTAGCACTCATTGACATATACAGATATCAGGAATCCCGCTAGGTATCTCTACTTTCCCTGAGACGCAGAAGGTAAAACCTGCTTCTCTCCTATCTGTTCATAAGGAAAAGAGGATTTAATCAGAAATTTTGTGCAACTCACTGCCTGATTTGGAAATCTTTTCTGTAGAATTTCTGATAGTTCCCTGGCTATTTTAAAATTTTCAATGATGAGAAGCACATTACTGAAAATAACAGGATAATAGAGTCATGAAATTTTAGACTTGCAAATTATCTCAGAGGTCATCTAGTCACTGGAATACTTAGGCAATATTTATTTCTAAAAACTTCCTCAATATTTCTAGCTCCATTCTAGCTCCAAAGATAGGTACATATTAGTTCCCAAAGTGGCAAATTCTAATTTTGAAAATTCTAATGCTTAAGGATTTTTATTTATATAACATGGTTTTACATGTTTTCATGTTATTTCCTCCATTCCTCAAAAGCAGGAACTGTCTTTACTTTTCTTTATATCTATAGCATTTAGCATAGTGCCTGGAATATATTGTTTTTTTTTTATTAATCTCCCCTTTTATTTTCAGAATTTCAAATTTGGTATTTAATTGGGTTTTTTTTATTTTATTTTTTAAATTGTATTTGCATAACATATGTGTGGGTAATTCTTCAACAATAACCCTTACATAGCTTTCCGTTACAAATTTTTCCCCCAACTCCCCACCCCTCCCCTAGATGGCAGGATATCCACTACATGTTAATTATGTTAAAATATTGGTAAATCGAATATATGTATACATATTTCCAAACTTGTCATTGTTGTGCAAGAAAAATCTTGTCTACACAAACGATATATCAGATAAAGGAAACACAATGTAAGCAAACATCAATCAAGGAGTATGAGAATGTTATGTTGTGGTCCAAATTTCACATCCCTCTCTCTGGGTGTATATGGCTTTCTTCAGTGAACAATTGGTGGTGGTTTGAAACATTTCATTGTTGAAGAGAGCCATGTCCATCAGATTTGATCGTCATATAGTACTGTTGTTGCCGTGTATAATGATCTCCTGGTTCTGCTCATTTCACTCAGCATCAGTTCATGTAAGTCTCTCCAGGCCTCTCTGAAATCATCTTGCAGGTCATTTCTTACAGAACAATAATATTCCATAATATTCATATACCATAATTTATTCAGCCATTCTCCAATTGAAGGGCATCTATTCAATTTCCAGTTTCTAGCCACCACAAAAAGGGCTGCCACAAACATTCTTGCACATGTGGGGCCTTTTCCTTCCTTTATGATTTCTTTGGGATATAAGCCCAATAGAAATGCTGCTGGGTCAAAGGGTATGCACAGTTTGATAACTTTTTGAGCATAGCTCCAAATTGTTCTCCAGAATGGCTGTATCCGTTCACAGCTCTACCAACAATGCATCAGTGTCCCAGCCCTCCCACATCCCCTCCAACATTTATCATTAACTTTTCCTGTCATTTTAGCCAATCTGACAGGTGTGAAGTGGTATCTCAGGGTTGTCTTGATTTGCATTTCTCTGATCAATAGTGATTTGGAGCACCTTTTCATATGACTATAAATAGTTTTAATTTCATCCTCTGAAAATCGTCTGTTCATATCCTTTGACCATTTATTGATTGGAGAATGGCTTGAAATTTTATAAATATGAGACAATTCTCTATATATTTTAGAGATGAGACCTTTATCAGAACCCTTAAATGTAAAGATGATTTCCCAATTTATTGCTTCCCTCCTAATCTTGTCTGCATTGATTTTGTTTGTACAAAAACTTTTTAACTTAATATAGTCAAAGTTATCTATCTGGTTTTCAATTAAGAGTTCCAGTTCTTCTTTGGACATAAATTTATTCCATCTCCATAGGTCTGAAAGGTAAACTATATTACATTCCTCTAATTTACTTATAGTATCACACTTTATATCCAGATCATGAACCCATTTAGATCTTATCTTGGTATGTGGTGTTAGATGTGGGTCAAGCCCTAATTTCTTCCACACTAGTTTCCAGTTTTCCCAGCAGTTTTTGTCAAATAGTGAATACTTATCCCAAAAGCTGGGGTCTTTGGGTTTATCAAAAACCAAATTGCTATAGTTATTGCCTAGTTTGTCTTGTGATTCTATCCTTGGAATATATTGTTTTAATAAATATTTATCAACAAACTGTTTATGTTAATTCAAGTTCTATTTTTCTATAACTTCCAACCATTAGTCTAGTTCTGAGTTTTGGGTCCATAAGAATCAGGCTAATCTTATTTCCATGATGGCCCTTCAGATACTTCAAATACTCATGACCTTCCTAAACCTCTTTGGTTAATTATTTCAATATGAAGACACATGCAAGAAAAATTATCAATTGACAAACAAACAAACAAAATCTAACTAAAGATAATCATTCTGAAGATGGTATTAATGTGATTCCCCTTAGGGTAGAGCTAAACAAATCTGATAAGTGATAACAGAGGACTAAAAGTATTTGTGGCCTTGTGAACAGTCAACAAATCAGCCCAACCTAACAAACTGTTATGCTGTCTCAAAAAAATAGATCCCACAACTGTTTATTTTCTCTTCAATGGAATACACACTAATTACATTTTAGAAAAAAAGGAAGACCAACTCTACGAGTTGTACTTGTGGCAGATGAAAAAAGAGTTTACATTCTCAGGCAGTCTTTAAGAATCTTTTTAAAATGGTTGCTAATTTTTTTTGGGGGGGGGGATGAATTAGGTAAAGCCAAAGAAGACTTGATTGCTTGTCTAGACCTTGTGTTGAAGAGGATCATTTACTTCAAGAGAATTAGCAGGGATTTCTAATGTTCTGTGGGGGTGACTTGAAATTTCCCACCATAGTGATGACTTCCACTGGAAACCCTGCTTATTGCTTTAGCATCATGGGAATTTGCTGTTTTTTCTTTATGAATGTCAGCCAATTAGCCATGCTTATAAGTTCATGCCTTTTAACCATTTCTTGAGAGAATAATAGCAAATTTATACTTCTAATTTTCTATTTTGCTTTTGAAGAGTTGACATAAATACAAGAAACCTAATTTCATCTTGTACAGGAATGCTGAGAACATCCTTTCCTTGTTTTCCCTTCTGCACTCCCGTAGCTCTTTCAACATAGCTTTTTTTTTTTCTTTTCTCACCATAATGGGTCGCATGTGTCTTAGTGATGTTTCCCATGAACTAAGAGTCTGTGAAGACATATGAAATTATATGTCTGGGGAAAGAGACGTTTCCAAAAGTTCCAAAGAGATGAGAAAAAAGTTAGGGATGTTAGCTTTGTGGCTAATGAAATGCCATAGAAGCAGGAATTAAATGTTCTTATTTGTATGCATATCTTTTCTTCTCTTGGGACAGCCCTGAATTCAGAAAGAGAGTTAAAATTTGGCCTCATATACTTATTGACTGTATAACCCTGGGTACGTCACTTCACCTTGTTTACCTCAGTTTCCTAATCTGTAATTTGAGCTGGGGAAGGAAATGGCAAACCACTCCAGTAACTCTACAAAGAAAAGAACAAAATGAGGTCACAAAGAATTGGACACAAATGAAACAACTCAACAAAAACTTCTCTCTTCTATTCGACTGGTGGTTTCTAGAAGTGACTTTGAGTCACACTTATCTATATCAAACTCAGTGCCTCGAACAATGTAGGTTTTCAGAAATTTTATATTTATTTGATGAATTACATATTAATTGGTGAGTAATTATTTTAGTTATTTTTCAGACAAACACTATCATTTCAAGAGGCACAGAATTCAGAGAAAATGTTTTTAACTTTTTTGGGATTTTGCTGTGATCCTACTATTTGTAAATAATACTTTGGCAGTGAGTAAGTAGGCACACACTGTTACTCAGGGTTTTAGATAAATGTGGGCATGTGAAATGACATGGTTAGAGCATAAAATGTCTGGTGGAGGCAGACTGTACATTCTGAGACACAATGTTCATGGAGTTTTCTTCATCTTTAGTTATTTCCTCATCTATAAAAGGAACCCTCTCTTGATTACCAGTAATGATTTGGGTATTTGGGTGTGGTGAGTGCAAGGTCTGGCCCCTGGGGTTTTTGAATGGAAGTAAGCAATGATCATCAAATGAGTAATGTAGAAAGGAACTAGACTGAGAATAAGAAAATAGAGCTTGTGGGTTAGTTATTGTTTATTTCTTAAGCAGGCTGTTGAATATGGAGACATTGATTTTAGGAGTGAAAGATGGGGAAGGGCTCATAGGTTCTTACATGTAGAGCTGAAAAGAACTGAGATATTATTTACCCCTCCCCCCAGTTTTACAATTGAGATAAAATGATACAGATTAAATATCTTAGTTTTATCAATTTGGAACAGGGAAGGACTTGAAACAGTCCAACTATTTCATTTTTATAGATGAGGATAAGTAGTGGTTTAGTCACTTGCTTAAAATCCCACAGTTAGTAGTGGAATAGCTGGCTCTTTGACTTAGATCTTCTGACTCTAAAATCAGAATTTTTACTTGATAAAGGAAAGGTCACCCAAGTAAAGTACCTGACCTGGGTTTCAAATTCAAATCATCTGACCCCCAACTTCCTAATATGGAACTTCAGAGTTAGTTCTGTCTGCAGAGTATGAAAATAAGAACAGATCCTAGGGAATTATTCCAGGTTGGGTGTCTGGAGAGGGATTTCTAGGATTAGGTTGAGAGAGACAACATTAGCTGCTCATAGAAGGCCTGTGCTGATCCCCATAGAGAAATAGCAACATATTGGAGACAATAATAATGGAACTTATGATTGCTGAAGACCTGAAACATAGTAGAAGAATGAGAACTCAGGAAGAAACCAAGGGACCCAGACTCTAGATGTGAGCTTGATTAGCAATGAGGGGAAGGTACAGTGTATAAGGCAAGTGTATCTATAATAATGATGATTTGAGAATAGGACTGACTCGTATTATTAACAAGAGAAAACATAGGCACATAGACTTTTAGAACTGGAAGCAACTTTGGAGATTACTTAGCTCCAAATTCTCATTTTATGGGTGGAGAAAATGAGGCCCAGAGAGGTTACCAGTCTTATTCATGATCCCTAGTATAATAGGCATGTATGGTTAGTTTTTTAAAAAACATTTTTTTGAGAATAATATCAATTATGTAAAATTGGATCTGTTTGAATTTGGCTTTGAGGAAGCAAGAGGAGACATCATTAGTGCCTTTTCCCAGGGATACTTTCATTCCTGGCAGGAGAGAAAGCAGGAGGTTGGAGCCAGACATAGAGAGAGATATAGACAGAGAGCCACAGAGACATACAGATACAGACACACACACAGACACACACACAGGGAAAGGGGGCAGGACATCAGGCTAAAATTATATTTATCTGCTCTCTTAAAATTTTAGTGCAGAATTGTTTTTAGGTTCCTGCTAAACTTCTCATTGCTATTCCTTAATAGGACTAAGACTCTTGAGCCCTATATACAAAACTTGACTCCCTTCTACCCCAAATGTCAGTTCTACATTGAATATACATAGCAAATAGCAAAGATATTTATCCAAATCTTTAGCAAACCAGTAATCAGAGAAAATATATCTATGAGAATACATTCCAGACAACATATAGAAGAAATGAATTCTCTAACTGGAAGTGAGATAATGAATCTAATCTAAGAGAAAGTGTCAGCTCTTACTCAAGGGGTATTTCCCTGAATTCTCTAGTCTATCATTCTGATTGTAGGAATGATAAAGAGTGCTACCTTCTTCAATGTTGGCTTCTTCCCAGAGTCTCTTTCCTTTCAAAGACCTGTAGAAGCCAGAAGACCTTGGAATCTTTCTACTTGTAGTTCTCACTCAACTGCCTGTCTCTTGTGCAGGGAAAGGACACTGTATAATCAATTTCCATAAATAAGGAGAGAGTTCTTAAAATTGGACCTTTGAGCCAAGGGTTATACTATGTCAATGGCAAAGTAAGTATATTTTTCAGGTTTTCACTCTAATGCTTCTTCTGCCAAAGCATTTTAGCACACCCTATGGTGACTAGTGTATTCAAGCTTCTGAAGCACTTTGAAATCCTTAAATCATTATATAATCCCATTATCACCATCATCATTGTCATTATTATCCTGCAGTTATGCATATAGTAGATGCTTAATAAATGTTATTGATTATTTATTGAGTCTCCAAAGTGGCAAAGAGCCTTGTCAATTACTAACATTTCCTTTCAGAAAGACAATATCTTATTCCATGAATATATTTATGAAATTCTCCTTCCTCAAAATTCAGATCATGTTGCTTTCTATATATGATGCTTTCTTACTTCTTTTTTCCACTTGCTAGTATCTTCTTCCCAGAAGTTTCTTCTATTTATATATTTCTTCTGTATGCATTTACATGTGTCCATATTTTCTCTCTCTAATAGCAAATAAGATTCTGGAAGGCAGAAACTATATTAAAAATTTTTTTTTGTATCTTCAGTTGCTAGTACTGTGCTGGCTCATAGTATGTGTTTAATAGCACCTGATTGAAAGAGAAGTTTAAATATATCTCTTCCTTCTAATTTCCCTGATTAATAAATGGTCTTGTCCTTATAGCTGATGTTACATCAATCTTGGGTAATAAAAAACTTTTAGACCTGCTTATCTGGAAAATGTAGTAAGAAAATATTAGTGAATCTTATGATATTTGGAATGTCTTGTTAGAGGCAATAGAGTTTGCAATTACATGGAATCATTGAAAACACTGTAAAAAATACTATTCAGTCTATCATGTACCCAAAATAGTAATACAGCAACACTTGGATTCTAGCTTTAACTCCACTACAAACTAATTATGTACCCTAGTGAATAAGATAATTTGCTTCTGCACACCTCAGTTTCCTAATTTGCAATACATGGAGGCTGGAATAGTTGATTTAAGGTTTCTTGCAGCTCTAAACTCCCTTGATTTAATAATGTGGGATAATATTTGGATGATTTCTGATGATCTGCACTAGTGGTTAGGTCACCAACTCCTTAAGATTAGTAACTGTCTTTTGACTTTCTTTGTATCCCCAATATTTGACACAGTCAGAGATGATGGATTAATTTGCCATTGCCTTCTCTAGTTCATTTTACAGATGAGAAAACTGAGACAAAAAAAGGTTAAGTGAAGAAGCAATTGAGGCAAATAGGATTAAGTGAGTTGCCTAGGATTACACAGCTACAGCAAGTGAAATCTGAGACTGGATTTGAACTCAGGAAGATGTTTTTTTTTCTGATTCCAGGGCTTAATATAGTGTTTTAATGTTTGCCAAGCTCTTTACAAAGATTACCT
>JAJPUD010003047.1:136758-234948 GCA_023553655.1 Myrmecobius fasciatus | reverse complement strand
GGGTATTACTAAAGATAGCACAGTTTTTCTTTCAATTATCCAGTTTTGCAACCTGTTTCATTCTTCATTTCTTACTCTCACTCATCCAAATTTGCCAAATCTTGTTATTTCTACTTTCTCATCTCCCACTCTGTCCCTTTCTCTTTACTCACACAACCATTTCCCTTATTCAGGCTCTCCTGATCTCTCACTTGGATGATTGAAATAGCTTTCTAATTAGTTTCCTTGCCTCAAAGCTGGGTTGTGTGGAGTATTCAGGGAAGACTAGCATTAGTGATGTGAGGGCTTGTTAAGCCCTTTCAAGGGATTCTCATTCACTTTTGATGTCCACCTTTCACCCAACTCCCAATTGTGGCTCCAAGAAATTGTATGCATATGGCATGCACAGCAGGCACACCTGGGTAACCATCTTGGCAGATGGGCTAAAACAGGTTGAGGTTCACTGACAGGTCACAAATCTATCAATGATTTAGGGACATGTCTACTCCAAATAGGTGAAGATTTCTATAGGCAAAATGGGCAAATGAGAACAATTTATTTCAATGGCCATTAAAGTTGCTAAAGCAGTTATTGTGGGGGCTTAGAACTTGGTCAGACAATGAAAACCACAAGAGCATCTACTATATCCTGGTCCATTGTCAAGCATCTTGACTTTTGTCTTGCCATTGTAAGTGATTTTGGAAGAAGGAATGAAGTGAGTATGATGACTTTGTGCAACTCTATTTCATTTAAATTAAATTCACATGTAAGTCAAGACATCACATAAAAATGTGATTGGTCTTTGAAAACAAATGACAAGCAACAATAGCTATCTAAGCAATATTTCTAAAGTACATGTCTAATAATGTAAATAAATTTTAATGGCTTCCTATTGGCTTCAGGATGAAATATTATTTAATCATTTTAAAATTACTATTTTTGGTAGTCACTTAGTAAACATTTATTAAGCATCTACTATGTATGAGGCACTGTGCTAAATTCGGGGAATACAAAGAGTGTCCCTGCTGAAACATCCTAAGGAAGGAATCAGCATGCAAACCATTATGTACATACGAGATAAATATAGGATAAATACAAAATAATCAAGAGACAAGACATCAGAATTAAAGGGAACTTGGAAAGGTTTCATGCATAACGCAGGATTTTAGTTGGGATTAGCTATTAGTATGATAGTACTTATGTGTAATTTAAAACAAATGACTTACCACATATTTCAGATGTTTGCTAATTTTTTTAAAGTGATAGTGGTTGCAATTTGAAAATTTTACTGTGCTAGATCAAATAAAATAAATAAACTGTGGACTCAATTTACCTTGAATACAGAGTGTGCACTGCGTACTGTCTATTGAGCAAACTCTGGCACTGATAGCCAACTAAATAGTAGAAATATTTGTTTTATACATTTTAATAATTATATTCATTACATGAAAACATGAAAAAATGCCCAGGAAGTGAGATTTCTTTTTCATTTTATGTTGATATACCAGTATCTTTTTTGTTCTCATCACTTATTCTTACATCTTCCATCCTTTTCTTGAAAAGGGGTACAGCATTCAAAGATTTATTAAGTATAACTTATACTGTTTTAGAAATAACATAATACAACAGTGCAATACATTTATGTTTCTGGTTAAGGGAATCCAAATTTTTTTTTCTAATCCTGTTTAAAAAAGCATCTAATAACAGATTATGACTCATCAGCCCAGCTTTCTTTCTACAAACAGTGAGGCCGAAACACATAAACATTCTGGTTTCAGATGGAAGAGAGTTGGTATACTAGCCAATGTACATTACACTGGAAAATGCAGTATTAGTTTTCAATGGATCAGTAACATACTGTTCCCACAATTACAGCCTAAAGCAGCAGAAGGCCTTGAGCTTTGCAGAATGACTCTTTGCCTACAACTTTGTAGAACACATACTGATTGACCACAGAGCCTCATGTTTGGAATTAAAATCTGTCTGGAGGTCTAGAATGTGCATTCTCTTTCCTCTCCTCCTTTTATTTAGAATGAGGGGGCTAAAAAATCTGTTCAGATTTGTCAAGCCCAACATTTTCACCTGCTTTTCAAAAGGTTTCTTTATTCATAAGATATCTTAAAGTATTTTTTGTTTGTTTTTTTCAAGGCCCATGCTGGAAGAGATTAGGAAACTGTCCACTTTTTATTATTGTTGTTCTGTTATGCCTGACTGTTCCTGACCCCATTTGGGGTTTTCTTAGTGAAGATACTGGAATGGTTTGCCATTACCTTCTCTAGCTCATTTTACAAATGAGAAAACTATGGCAAATGGGACTAAATGATTTGTCACATAGCTAGTAACTGCTTGAGGTTGGATCTGAGCTAGGTTTTTCTGACTCCAGGCTCACTGTGCCACCTAGCTGCCCCGCCTGCCCACTTACATTTATAGAATACCAATGTTTTTATTGTGTAATAATTATAATGTGATTTTAGAGTCATTTCAAATTCTTTTAACTAATTTTATTTAATTTAAATTAATTCTTAATTGATATTAGCATTTAATTTTGAATTAATTAAATATATAAAATATTTGAACATATTTGAACCTTACAACATCCCTGCAAGGTGAATGATATTATTACCTTTATGTGACAGATGAAGAAACTAAATCTCTGAGAAGTTACTTGACCAGAGTTATATAGCTAGCAAATGTTTGAAAAAGGTTTCCACTTTATTTTTAAAAAGTAATAGATTTTTATTTTTCAAAATACACACAAAAATAGTTTTCAATATTAACCCTTACAAAACCTTGTGTTTCAATTTTTTCTCCCTCTCTTTCTCCCTTCCCTCTCCCTTAGATAGCAAGTAATTAAATATAGGTTAAAAGTCTACAATTCTTCTAAAACTATTTCCACATTTACCTTACTGCACAAGAAAAATCAGATCAAAAGGGAAAAAATGAGAAAAAAAAGACAGGCAAACAACAACAATGAAAATACCACCTCCATTCAGTCTCTGTGGTCCTCTATCTGAATGCAGATGGCTCTCTCCATCACAAGTTTGTTGGAATTGCCCTGAATCACCTCATTGTTAAAAAGAGCAAAATCCATCATAGTTGATCATCACATAATCTTGTTATTGCTGTGTACAATGTTCTCTTGGTTGTATTTGTTTCACTTAGAATCAGTTTATGGATGTCTCTCCAGGTCTTTTTGAAATCGGCCTGATGATCCTTTCTTATTGAACAATAATATTCCATTGCATCCATATACCATAACTTATTCAGCCATTCCTCAACTTATGGGCATCCATTCAGTTTCCAGTTTCTTGCCATTACCCAAAGGGCTACTACAAAAATTTTTGCACATATGGGTTCTTTTCCTTTTTCAATGCTGTTTTTGAGATATAGACCCAGTAGACACACTACTGGATAAAAGGGTATGCACAGCTTTATAGCCCTTTGGATATAGTTTCAAATTGCTTTCCAGAATGATGGATCAATTCACAACTCCACCAACAGTGCATTAGTGTCCCAGTTTTTCCATATAACCTCCAAATTTATCATTATCTTTTCCTGTCATTTTAACTAATCTGAGAAGTATGTAGAGGTACCTCAGAGTTGTCTTAATTTGCATTTCTCTGATAAATAGTGGTTTAGAGCATTTTTTCATGTTTAGAAATGGCTTTAATTTCTATATCTGAAAAGTATCTGTTCATATCCTTTGATTCCTTCTTTCCCTATTTTTCCAAATAGGAGGCAGGTTTCAAATCCATATCTTCCCTTTTCCAAGTCCTGAGATCTATCCATCAATTAAGGTTACCTTTCATGGTGCTACAACTCTGTCCTTGTTGTAGGGAATGAGATTGGGAGGGAACTGTCAAATCTTATTTAGTAATGAATAAGGTATTTTTCAGTTATAATGAAAAGAGGTATATGAGCTAAGACTAGAAAGGAAAGAAGCACCAAATTATGGATAATTTTGAATGCCATGTAATAAAATTTGAACTTTATTCAACAGAAAACCATTAGAGGTTTTTGAGAAGGAAAGTGACAAAAGCAGATTAAATATTAAATTTGTATGCTAGAGATATTATTGTGAGATCAGAAGAGGGAAATGAGGATAAAAAAAAGCTGTTGTAAGAATCCACATGGGATGTAATAAGGATGTACCTTGAGTGTCAGTGGGGATAGAGAAGAAAGCACATGCATGGGAGATGCTGAAGAGGGAACTTGGTAACTGAGTAGATAAAGAAGGTGAAGAAAAGGGTAGAGTAAGAGATACCATCAAGGTTTTAAGCTACATAGATCAAGTGAATAGTGTTTTCACTAAATGATGGTAAATTCAAAAGGAGTTTAATGGGAAGATGATAAGATTTTATATGAGAGATCTTAATATGAAGCTATCATATCATTATTCTGTCCTTGTTAATCATGAAGAATTATCTATTATTTATATTGTATTATTTATTGTATTTTTCAATCAGAATTTGTACTGAAAAGGTTGAATAAACTTTATTCCTTAGCCTGAATAATTATAGGAAAGTCAGGGGGAGTCAGAAAAAGGTGTGCAATGTTTATTGGTTCCATGACATGCTCTAAAAAAGTTTGGTGGTTCTTTATTACCTCTAGGATTGAGTAAATTCTCAAGTTGATTTTTAAATCCTTCCACAATACAACTTGAAACCATCTTTCCAGACTTAGCTCAAACATTGCGTTGCTCATTTACTCTATGTTCTAGCCAAATTGACCTATTTTATTTCCTGAACATATCGTTCTGTCTCCCACCTCCCCTTTGTGCAGGCTGTCTGCCAGGACTGGGAAGGTTATTTTCTTCATCTCCTCTACTCAGAATCCCTTTCTTTAATTTAGCTCAGATCAAATCCAGCTTTCCTTTGCCCATTGAATTCATATCCTGGGCTCTTTCAGATATCCTATATTGCCTCAGGTTATATTTGTCTTATGGTGAGGCAAAGTTGGAACTTAGTGACCATGAAGATGGTCATGTTTGAATTTTGGATAAATGGAAAGAAGAAAGACATTTGTAGGATAATCAATCTATTATGTATTCCTTAGGTCTGGTTGTCTGGACCTAGAGCTTTAACATATATTATGTGTGTGCATGTATGTGTGTATACACACATAGGTTAAGGACCATGCCTAAGTGTGAAGGGGTAGGTCATTTCTCTTAAAGCCTCCACAGCTGTGAATTATAACACACTTGAAGGAATTGCAAATCAGTCTTTACTGATGCAGATGTTGCTGGTGCATTGGGAATGAAATAAATGGAAGGCAAGAGGGAAGAGGAGGGAGGTCAGAGAATGCAACTACCTCTCAGTCTCCTTGTATCATTATCATCCTCTCACATGAAGGGATCTATTCTGCTGATCAGAATTAGATCCCCAGAAGCCACTAGCAAGTTGCTCCAAAAACACACATATAAACACAAAACTTAAAAATTAAACATGCTAATTAAAGATATAGTAAAATATAATAATAGTTAACATTAAATTGTTAATATTAATATTATATATTTATTACGATAATAAACATATAACTTTATCTATACATATAAGCACACACATATATATCATATATGTATGTTTTTGCATCTTTCCAAACTGCTTTATGGACTGTTGAATTTTAGTGGTCCTTTAACATGGGATAATTTAAGAAAGAAGAACTAGAGAAAGAAAACTCTATTTGTATAAGCAGATGTTCTAAATTCTGACATAGCTAATCTTCTGTGATTCTGATGGAGCACCTAGCAGGTTTCTTAGTCCCTAAAATATTCCACTGCAAAAGGAACTTTGTATAAATGGGACCTTAGTCAAAATTGATCTTAGTCATAAAATCTTAGGTTATAAGACCCAAGGGTTGCATAAGAAAATCAATAATTCATCAAATATTTATTAGGTACTACAAGGTGCCAGGCACTCTGTTAGGTGGTAGGGATAGAAAGAAAAAATATATATAGTCTAATTGGAAAAAAGGTAACAATATAAGCAGCTAATTGGTATAATGCAATGGTGATAAATTCAAAGGAAACAAAGCAACTGAATATTATATAAGGATTCCTGTGGGCTTCATGTTCACTTCAAAAATCACAATTACTACCTATTAAAAGTAAATAAAATTATTTGTTCTGTTTTATTTTTATTTATTTTGTTAAATATTTCCCAATTACATTTTAATCTGCATTTAGGAATGTGAGGGACTATATGTTTAGCACTTCTGGTGTAATGGATTTAGTGTTGGATTTGAAATCCAGCAAAACATTTATTAAGCACCTTCTGTATGCAAAATTTGGGCACTTGTTCTCTCCATATACATACAGCCCTGAATTGTCTCTATTTTATTTCATTCATTCATTAATCTATTTATTTTTTTAAATTTTACTTTGTTTTTGAAATTTATTTCTTAAGATGGGGCTTCCCAATTTCACCCAGATTAGAAGCATAGTGGCTATTCACAGAATGATTCTACTATTTTGATGAGAACTGTGTCCTGCTGTTTTTAAATAGCATGGTCTAATTTATCACCAATCTGATGGCCATACTGCTCCCTTGGGCTCATCCTATTGAAGTGAATTTAGTTCAAACATGCAGTCTGCATAATTCATGACATCTCAGACCTCTCAAAGAGATTTCTAGCTTTATTCTTCCAGTAGATGGGATTATAGGCATGTGCCATCATTCCTAGTTTGTTTATTTTATAGGAGAAAGAGTTTGACAGTTTCCTCATCTGAATGGCAAAGAAGTTGCAGCAGATTATCTCCCATTACAATTTAAATGTCTTGATGTCAGAGACTGTTTTTGATTTTTGTCTTTGTTTCCCCAAAACCTTACAGTGAGGTGTGTAATAAATGTTTTGCTGAATTTCATTGAATTGGCCTTCTTTCCAGCTATAGTTTATATGATTATAGGAGTTAATAAAGTTATTATTGTATGAAAAGGCATAAATGCTATGGGATTTCGTAGGACCCAAGCAGGCTGTATATACTGATTTCTGTTTTCTTAGAAGCAATAGTGGTTTCTCTCTCCCCTTTCTCACTCATTACTTATTCATAGATTACAAGACTATGATTGTAACCTTAAATTTGATGAAACAAGATAGTGATAGGAAGATCAACCAGACTACTCTACCCTCAATATTTTAGGGGCAATGAGGGGAGAACCAAGCTGCTTTACAAGTTCTTGATTCTTGTAATTCTCAGTGGAACAAAAGCATGGTGCTAGGCAAGTATTATAAATTAGATTTGTTTACCAAAATAGTTCTTAATATGAATATTTACAGAGTTTTTTCATAATGTGTCAGTCACTTGGGTTTATTTAATTTTTAATTGAAACTTTTTATTTTCAAAACATATGTAAGGATAATTTTTCACTATTGACCCTTGCAAAATCTTGTGTTCCAATTTCTTTCCCCTATGGCAAGTAATCCAATATATGTTAAACATGGCAAATATATATGTAAATCTAATATAGGAATACATATTTATACAATTATCTTGCTGCACAAGAAAAAATCAGATCAAAAAGGGAAAAAATGAGAAAGGAAATAAAATTCAAACAAACAACAACAAAAGAAGTTAAAAAATGCTATGTTGTGATCCGCACTCAGTTCCCACAGTCCTCTTTCTGGGTGTAGATGGCTCTCATCATTATAAAACCATTGGAACTGTCCTGAATCATTGTATTGTTGAGAAGATCCACATCCATCAGAAATGATCATCATAGGGGCAGCTAGATGGCACAGTGGATAGAGCACTAGCCCTGAAGTAGGGAGGACCTGAGTTCAAATCTGGTCTCAGGCACTTAACTAACACTTCTTAGCTGTGTGACCCTGGACAAGTCACTTAACCCCAATTGCCTCAGGAAAAAAAAAAGAATTGATCAACATATAATCTTGCTGGTGCCATGTACAATGACCTCCTGGTTCTGCTCATTTCACTTAGCATCCGTTCACACAAGTCTCTCTAGGCTTCTCTGAAATCAGCCTGCTGATCATTTCTTAGAGAACAATAATATTCCATGACATTCATATATCATAATTTATTCAGTCATTCTCCAATTGATGGGTATCCACTCAGTTTCTAGTTTCTTGCCCCTACAAAAAGGACTGACACAAACATTTTTGCATGTGTGGGTCCCTTTCCCTCCTTTAAGATCTCTTTAGGATACAAGTGGTAGAAACACTGCTGGATCAAAGAGTGTGCACAGTTTGATAATCTTTTGAATTTAGTTCCAAATTGCTCTCCAGAATGGTTGGATCAGTTCACAATTCCACCAACAATGTAATCCCCTCCAACATTTGTCATTATCTTTTCCTGTTATCTTAGCCAGTCTGAGAGGTGTATAGTCACTTAGATTTATTTAGGCAATTGTTAGGAAGTTAACACTAATAAAAAAGTGCATTTTCTTCCCAAGTGTCTTGATATTTTAAGTAGTAATTTGGGAAAATGAAATTTTAATTGACAAAGTACATGCCTTTTAAATTATTTACAACCACAGTATTTAAGCTATGATAGTTTGACAGAAAACAAAAGATAATTGCCCACAAAATTGAGTGCAGAATTTCCATTTGATAAAATAAAGTGGCTTTTTTGCAGATTAGTAGGATGGTGAGTAATGTAAAACAGTACAAGTCTCTATTGTCTCCATTAATTTAAAAATAGCAACAACTTCCTGTCCCACTATAATGATTAATTCTTCAAGGACATCTTTTATCTTAGCTATCTAATGACCTACATTCTACATGAATTCATGAGTAAATACATAAATACATGAATAAACTAAGGAATTCCTTAGTTTAAATTAATTCTTTGATGATTTTTAATAATGATTTTAACATTAATGCTAGGCCAGATATCCAGTTAATTATGTTGATTATGTAAAATAAAGTCTGAAATTATATTTTCAAAATGAAAAGGGAAAAACTTTCAATGGGAGATGTTCATGTAATTGGAACAATTTTCAAAATCTTATTTCTAATTTAAGTTCAACTCAGTAGGCATTTATTAACCATATACTCTCCTCAATGATTGCACAGGTGATGGAGATAAAAAGACAAGAAAATATAGTCTTTGCTATTAAAGAGTTCACATTCTACCAAGAAACATTTTTTTTTCTTCTTAAAAATGAAGCTTCTGAGTTTGAAAAATAAAAGACTTAAAATATTATTCTTCACCCTCATATGATGTGCATTTAAAACTTCTGCACTGATATTTTAGAACTTAAACTTCTTCATAGTTATTTATGTTTATAGGTCTAAGATTTCAGGACAAAATAAAAAGAAAATGGAAATATTTAAATCCTTTAAATTCCTTATTTTGAAACTGAACTTGATTTAAAGGAGACTAAAGAAGGACAACAGAGGACTGTGTACTGTGGTAGCTGTGGGAAGGGAATTGCACCCAAAGGCAAGAAAAAACTCCCACAAAATACAGGGTGAAACAGTATGACCCACTTAAATTAGAGAACTCCCTCTTCCTTTGTCAGTAGGTATATATTTATGTGTATATGACTTAAAAACATCCTGCCAAGTATTTCATTCTACCTATGTTCTCCAATGCCCTGACTCTGTCCCCAATTTTCTTTTTTGCACTTTCTAATATGTTTTATTTAAGGGAAATTGAGATCTCTTTGCTTCCAGAATTAGTTTCTCTATCCTTTGTATGCTTTTATAATCAATCACATTATTGCCACATCTATGTGCTGGTGTGTGAATAAAAAAGACTTGTATAGGGTTAATAGCCCTTTTGATGATATGCCCATTCTTTGTAGCATAAATGGATTTGTTAGATAATCTGCTTTTATTTGAAATCCTGGGCCTTAAACTTGTATTTTTTTCATGAATTTGAACATTGTCTTAATTATACATCCAGATATAAAAAAAATTAATCTTGGTTTTTAGTAGAGCAAAAACTTTGCATGGCAATCTCATTCTCCAAGTCTTTACCACTCCCCAACATTTTTCTTCTTGATAATTTGGTGTTGAGAAAATATAGCTTTAAAATCATAGACTTGGAGTTGGCCTCCAAATCTTTCTTAAATAGCATCCAATATGTGCTTTTCAGATCCAAGTAATCTACTTTCTAGGGGTGTAAGGGGAAGAGTACTTATTTTTTCTTTTTCACTTTTTTACAGTAAGCTTGATTTAACTCAAGATAGAAATTAAGTCTACAGAATTAATTTTTTCTTTAAGTCATTGACCTACAGTTAATTTATTTTGCTTGAACAGTGGTGCACAAATGTTAATGCCAGATTGGTGCAATGATGATAGCTGTGTGACTGGCAGAACTTTGAGGTGTGCAGAGCACCTAGAGTGTACATGAGATGCTCTAGCAACAGTCTTTACTAAATTTATTAACTCACCTGAGACACTTAATTCTTTAAGGGAATACAGGAATGGAAGATTTTGAGCCATTCTCTAATGATTCTTTATTACAGCATAAATTGTGTTGATCATGCCCATATGAATACACAAAGTCTAATCTTGTGCTGAAAGATTATCTTGCTCATTTAATTAATATTTATTGAATTCCAATGATACATAAGGTACTGAGGAAGACATTGTGAGGGAAGTAAAGGTTTTACAAAGATTGCAACATGGTCCCTAAATCAGTAATTTAGAGTTCTCTATATATCATAAGAGATATGTCTTGCAATAATATAATGATAACAATCATTAAAAATAACTAGCATTTATTTATTGCATTAAGATTTATAAAGAATTTCACAAATATCTCATTTCATATTCACATCAATTTCAGGAAATATTATTTTCCCTATTTTATATATAAGGAAACAGAGGCAGATAGAAACTTGCCTCATCAGATAAGTGTCGAGGCCATATTTGAACTCAGGTCTTCCTGATTGTAGGTTTTATTCACTATGCTATCTAGCTTCCCAGGTAAGATGTATAACACAATATATGCTAAACTGAATGCACTTTACTGCCAGTGTGATGGACATACTACATACCATGGGTAGCCAAGAAGGGAAGAATTCAATTTTTGTTGGAGTTATTCAGATAATCTTCTGGAAAGTCAGAAGTGGAAATTAACTTTGTTCATAGAAACATCACAGACAGGTTTTTTGCAATACTTGTATATTTTGAAAAGGGACAATTATGAGGTAGATGAAAAGCTTGTGACAAACAAATTGCAAGAAACTAACCCACATTTTGTAGATGTCTTTATTTTTAACACAATTTAAAGGGAAAAAGAGGTTTAGAGATGCTGAACAGTGCATGCTTGAATATTGAATATGCACAGTCGGAAGTTTATGTGTTCAGGTGACTTAGTAAACAGAGCTCTGAACCTGGACTCAGGAAAATTACGCCATAGATTCTTGCCAGCTCTGTAATCCTAGACAAATCATTTAACATCTTTTGCTTCAGTTCCTTCCTCTGTAAAATGAAGATAATTATAGTATCTATCTCATAGGATTGTCATGAGAATAAAATGAATATTATATAAATGCTATTGTTATGTTAGCCACTGACTTCTTGAATTTCTTTCCATATTCCTTACCTTCAAGAAGATCATTAAGCAATCATGGAATTGTGACTCCAAAGAAATAAGAGTGTGGCACAGAAGAAAGAACATGGTGTTTAGAATCAGAAGACAAGCTTAAATTCAGAATCTGCTATTTATTTCCTGTATGTGCATGGGAAATTGAAAATCTTAAGTGTGTCTCAGTTTCCTCTTTAAAGTGAGGAGTTTAGACTAGATCAAGCTCTAATATCCCTTCCAACTTTAAATCCTCGTTCATGTAGTCTACATCTCCAACACCCCAAATAAATGGGATCTATTTTTTATTATTGATCTATATAGAAGAAAATTACATAGCTGCACAGTGCAGGCCACAGAATTATTGGCAAGCAATGCTTCCTTAAATTGACCTGGCATTTCTAGTATTATAATTAACTGCCATTCCCTTGGATTCTTTCCATAATTGAGTTGCATTTGGCAGTATGAGGAGTAGCCAGTTGTTTTTTAATGGTCTTGTGAATGCTCAACTTAGGCTAATTTGAAATGGTATCTGAGAAGCAATTACATTGAGGGTTCATCTTTCCTTATGCCAAAAAATGTCAAAATATACTAGTATAAATTGAGGAGTAAAATAAATTTCAATTTATAATGAGATTGAGATATTTCCTTAATACTTTGGTGGATTGACTATCTTTATTAGTGCAAATTGCAATCCCTCTAAGGCTTTTCAACTTTATACAATTCAGGTTTGTAAATTTTCAGAAATTCTCCATATGGGATCCATTTAAGAAACTGAAGGACTTCATTTTTTCCTAGTACTTCAAATGCATTTTGGGTTGCTAGACATCCCATCTTTGTATTGAAATCTACTGAATATTAGAATATATATTCACTTGGTTTAGAGTATCTTAAATTCACAAAATTTCTCAATATCTTGTTTCTTTCCAAAATGGTTTGTATGTAAATTGTCATTGTTTTTATCTGTTATTTTTCTTAGGCTCATCATAAGTACTGCAAGATGCAATGACCACAAAATACTTCATGAAATGATGTTTCCTTTTGCTTTGGGGTCCAAGTCCAACAACTTTTTATTTACTTCTTCAAGAAGAGACAGAGGAAAGAAGATGCTGTGAGCCATAACTTTAATTCAACTGTGATTTTCTATTGCTTTCTATTTTCATCTACTGTATCAAGGTTGTCAATATCAAAGTGCTACAGTTCTTTTGATTATTAGATATATATATTTTATATTTAGAGTATCAACCTACAAATTTATATTTATAGATGGTCTAAATACTGGGTGAATCTTAGCCCTCCTTTCTGACATTCAATCTCTAACATTAGAAGTGAATGACTAGTATGTTAGATTGAAGCCCTTAATTTTTTCCTGCAAATAATTAACAACTGACATTTTTCTACCACTTCAAAATTTTCAAAACATTTTATTTATACTAATTTATTTGATTTTTGTGGCAATTCCATTAAGTAGGTGCCATTGTTATTCCTATATATAGGGAAACTGAGAATGAGAGAGGTTAAATAACTTGCTCAGGATCATGGAGCTAGTAAATGCTTGAGATATGACTTGAGCTAATACACAATCTACTGGTAATAAACTTCTTCATATTTAGCTAAACTGGTTTCTGGATTGCCAATAAATTAATAAGCATTAATTAAAATCTATTATGTGTTAGATATAACAGACTCAACATATTATTTTTTTTTTTTTGCTTTTTTGCTGAGGCAATTGGGGTTAAGTGACTTGCCCAGGGTCACACAGCTAGGAAGTGTCTGAGACCAGATTTGAACTCAGGTCCTCCTGACTTCAGGCCTGGTGCTCTAACCACTGCGCCACCTAGCTGCCCCCTCAACATATTATTTGAACCATGCCTGAAGACTTTCCAATTTCATAGAACCTGAAAGACCTTATGCTTCATTGGCATGACTTTTGACAACTCATGGTCACCTTTATACTATGAGGATATATCAGACTAGAATTAGATTACTAATTGCCAAAAAACAATAAAAACAAAACAACAAAAATTGTTGGGAAATGTGGTTCAAATTTAAGAAACTACAAAGATCAAAAGGTGTTTTTTTAACTGCTAAGAAGTCTTACATTTATGTGTCATGAACTTCTTTCAAGGGAAAACTACAGAGGGTAGTGGATAAAATAAGCAGTGAACAACATTTCCAAAAAATGAAATTAACCATATGCTAAAAAACAGGAAATGACTAATAACTGATGTGATAATCATATGAGTATCAACTATTTCTATGAAGAGAAAGACCAAAGGCAAAAATCATTAAAGATGAAAATTCACTTCTTGTAATTTGACAGTTCCAAGCATGATTTTTTTCTGATAAGTTTTTAGTGTCAATTGGATTGTCAAGACAAAACCTGAGCTTGTGTGTTGGGATATATTATTATTCAACATAATAAGACAATTTGTTGATAAAGGAGCTCTTTTGTTAGGGTTACTGTGTTCAATATAGAGATATTTATTTATTTTTTACTTCTGATATCCTACATTTTTACTGGATTTCACAAATGATCACCCATATGGGAAGCTACACTCTTCTCTTGTCTCCAAATATTCTAGAATGTATATTTATTTTAAACATTTGAGTGAATTAACATTGATTTGATTCAAATTTTTTTGGCTTAATTTTTTTTGTTTTGGAAAATTTTCTAACATACTTTTAGGTAACTGGCTAAAGACTATTGTGGAAAAATGGCAGTGTTGAGGCTTTGAGGAACTCCTCTCTTCACGTGAGTAAAATTCTAAAGATGCACTAGAATGAACAATAATAGAAAAAACAAAAGAACGTCAGCTATAAACTACTTTCATCTAATCCAAAAAAAACCCCCCATAGAATACCAGAATTCTGTGGAAACTGTGAATGGAAAAAAGTAAGGGTAGGGTAGAAGGATGAAAAACATTGTAGTATCACAGCAAGAGAATAGATCAGACTAGCATAACATGCAGTACACTAAGGGAAAGAAATCCAAGGTCCTTATCCATATCCTCCATAGGAAAAGGTGCCTGAGTAGTACTTTGAATGACAAGGAGAAAACTTAAGTCTCATTTATCAGTGGCAGAATATGGGACCTTACCCAAAAAATAAATCTCTGAAAGTTACATGGGACAAGCAGAAAAACAACTCCATGATATTTCAAGAGATATTTTCAAAAATCAAAAGGTGAGTTATATAAAATCTTTATATCAAAAACAAATGACCTGGGGAAAAAAAGGTTAAAGAAAAAAAAAATCATCAGATTAACTGACACTCTTGAAAAAAAAATCCTAGATGCCATATTTTAAGAAATATAAATTGACACTATACAGAACTCTTAGAACAAAGGGCAAAGTGTAAATAGAAGGATCCACTAAGGGAAAAAAAAATCCAAGCTGAAATCACTAAGGAATATCAATTATAATATCACCTTCTATAGGAAACCCTAAAATTCCAGGACCCTAATCCTGCTAAATTCTAATGCCTTCCTTTGTTGTTTACTATTTATCTTATATATAGCTTGATATAAATCTATATGTATATACTTATATGCACATACACACATCTATATGTATATACATATTGTGGCCAACACACCACAAATGGGTTAGTGGCAGTTGAATATAAGGATATAGGGTTGCTGATAATTCAACAGAGCCGTTTAATGAGAGAAATAATGTTGCTTATATATCTTAAAACAATATATTATTATGAAAAACATTGTTCTGTAACCAATCCTGGTTTCTATTTTCTATGATCTAACTCTCTGAAGCATGTTAGTTTCTAGGGACTCAATCTCATTTAAAGTTCATAGTGCCCCAGTAATTATGCCAGAACCTTATGTTTTCTCATGATTTCAAGCTTAAATGCACCCTTGATTAATCTTAGGAGGAGGGGAACATCTACTTATACATGCGTATGTATATATTTATATGCATACATATGTACATTCTATCAAGATATTTGGAAACACCTTGTTTCCCAGTGTAAAGGTCCATCAAGTAGGCTGTGCTCTGAGCTTGTCACTGCAACTATTCTTTGCTCTGTGAATGATCTCATCCCTGGTAAAATGCATTAGTTTGACCAGCACCAGGTATTCACTGAGGTATTTATGCCCCCTATTTCTCAGGGACCTAAGAGCCGATGTGCTACAGCCTAAAGCTATCCATTTCCTCTCTTGATATGCTCACTTGTCCCTCTACTTGTGTAACAGCTTAGTGAACCAAACTAGGTTCTTCACTCCTGCTCCTACCATATTAATTCTGGTTCTGTTTGTGTCCATGAGATAATAAACTTGGAGACTGTTCCCACAGGACTCAAGAATGCCCACATTGTCCACACATGAACCTGTCATGGGAACAGCAATTCAAGTCCTAAAAATGATTATGCCATACTCCAGTCCATTTATATATATAAAGCACTGTCTTGCCTCAGGATATTAAGCCCTCCTTCTCAGGAAGTGGGGGCTTCTGCTTGTAAACATTTCCTCACTTTGAAATTATTTAAAATTTTGTCTGTGTATGACTCTGCTGTACTGAGCCTGCTTTTTTTTTTTCCTTTTTTTTTTTAGCTTTGGCCATTCCTATTTTAGAGACCAGCTCTGGTTCAGTTGAAAATACGTGTATACATAAGTGTGTGCACACACATATATCATATATACATATACATACATATACATACATACACACATATATACATTTTAATATATGTACATATATACACATATACACATTTATATATGTATATATGCACATATATACACATACATATATGTATATACATATAAATGTGTATTTATATATGTATATACATTCACATACATACATTTTTATCTGTCTTTCTACTTATCTACTTATCTTCATGCTGTTTTTATTCAGTCATTTAGTCATGCCCACTCTTTGTGACCCCATATGAGGCTTTCTTGGCAAAGATACTGCAGGTCTGCCATTTCCTTCTGCAGTATAAATGTATATGTGTGTATATACACATATACATACATGTACAGTATTGCATACACATATATGTATGTATATATATATATATTTGCCATTGTCTGCTACATTAAATGGTAAATTCCTTGAAGAATTGTCTTTTGCTTCTTTTTGTATCTCTAGCACTTATCACAGTGCCTGGGACATAGTAGGATCTCGTTGTTGTTTAATCCTTCTGTCTCTTTTAGCTATGACCCCATAGACCATACTGTCCCTGGAGTTTCTTGGCAAAGTACTGGCTTGGTTTGCCATTTCCTTCTCCAGTGGATTTAGGCTAACAGAGATTAAGTACCTTGTTCAGCTATTACATGCATGTGTCTAGATTATACCTTAGGTCTTCCTGACTCTGGTTCCAGTGCTCTATTCACTAAACTATCTAGCTGCTTGTTAGTAAGCTTTTAATGTTTATTGATTGATTGATACCAGGGATTCTTGAAGGTTATGTTGCCACTCAAAAGTTCAAAGGAAAGGACATTTGATCAGATATCAAGGAGGCTGGGGTATTTGCACTTGCCCTCTTCATTGCATTTAGCTGCCCAGCATACTGGCCAGGTGTATTCATACTGTATGATGCAGAAGAAAAGTCACATTTAGAGGTCAGGTTTCTGAGGCTGAGTCCAGTTCCTCACCTAGAACTGAACTGGCTTGACTTAAACATTCTAACCAAGAGCGTTTTCCCTTTTCTCTTGAGCATTCTCACAAAGTGAGAAATCTCAAATGGGTTGCATTGAGACTAGGCCTTGAAGCAGAGGCTGGATCATGCTTTGTTAAGTCTGGTGTAGAGGATTTCTCAATAGTATATCAATTGCCCTCAGTAGCTCCAGAGAGAGATCCCTTCCCCTTGGAAATCCCCTGCCTTTGAAAGTCTGGGTCTGTGGTTTCTGTAAGGTTAAATCCAGCTTTACAACAGACTCCGAAGGGTGAGATACCTAGGGTGGAGGTTCTCTGAGAGAATGAACAGATTGATGTTTTGGGACCCACTTGAGTATTTTTCCTGAACTTCGTCATCTCTAGAAATTTATCATTCTGCAAAATAAAAATCATCTCTGAAACTCTCACTTTCTGATATCAGTGTACAGAACTTCATCATTTCCCATTCCCTGCCAAGGACATTCTTCCATCCTTTCAGCTTCTTTTAATGTTATTTGCCTCCTTGAGGAACAGAAATTGTCTTATGCCTTTCTTTGTATCTCTAGCACTTAGTACAGTAACTAGGATATAGTGGGTTCTTAATAAATGTATATTGGTCTACTTTTGCTACTGTTTTTGCTACAGCTTTTCTGTTGGCTAATACCTTGCTGCTTGGGCACTAGAAGAGGATATGATTCTACCTGCTTTTCAAAAACTAATGAGGTCTTGTTCTAAGTTCAGTGACATTAGTCTCACGGCTATTCCTGGCTATTCCCATTCTGACACTCCATTTTTTTGTACTCTGTGCATTTTCTTTGACTATGTCCCCTATTTGGAATGCTCTCCCTCCTCAATCTCAACTATTGACTTCCCTGACTTCCATCTTTTATACAAAGTTTTTCAAATCCCTATTAATTTTAGTGCCTTACCTCTATTAATGATTTCCTGTTTGTCCTATGTGTAGCTTGCTATATATATATATATATATATATATATATATATATATATATGTATATATATATATATATATATATTTATTTATTAACATGTTGTCTTCCCCATTAAACTGTAAACTCTGAGGGCAGGGATTATTTTTTGCCTTTTTTTGTACCCTCAGCAGAGTACTTAAAAGAGTGTCTGATACATAGTAGACACTTAATAAATAAATATTTATTGATTGATTGACTCCAAAAAGAAAGAAGAAATAGGAGGCAGTCCCATCTCAGACATATACTGATTAAAAGGCTATGAGTTCACTTTGGATTTGAAGAAAAGAGTATCCCATTGGAACTCAGATTATGGTCACTATATTTTCAAGACCAAAGAGAGAGAGAGAGAGAAAAAGAGAGAGAGAGAGAGAGAGAGAGAGAGAGAGAGAGAGAGAGAGAGAATGAAGGACAAGGAACAGTCACTTTAGTATGTCCATGGAATATTGTTTCAGCAGCCAAATAAAAATCTTCCCATGGCTGACCAGAAGCAATCATGATATGTGTGCCTGAACAAAAAAAGAAGAAGCAGGGATGATCCCATTGTCATCATGAATACCCAAAGGCAGTGTTACAAGTGAATAAATATTTATTATTATTGTATATCACTTTTCTGAGTGTTGGTTCAGAAATAAAAAATAATTTTCATGTATCAATATAATATATACAATTCTGAGTATATAATTGTGGTTCCCTTATCTTATCATACTAATGTCTCATAACATAGAGAAAATGTGAGGTTCTTCCTATTCTATAGTAGAAAACATTCTGGCCAGCCTTACTAAATGGGAGCATTAAACTAGGTCTGATAATAGCATATTGCCACTTAATTATTATAGGATCAAATCTTAATGAAATAATCATTAAAATTTTGCAAAATGCAAAAAGAGACAAAATAGCTTTGTGGATAAGTCTGACCATTATAGTCAAGAAAAATTGGGTTCTAATTCTGTATGCCGAGAAAATTTTCATTATACAATATAATTATTAATTTGTGAGCCAATGTTTTCTTCCTATTTCTTTGAAGATCCAATGCCTTAAAAGATCAATTAGCCTCTAAAAGGCATGACTGAATGATAAGATTACTTGTAGCCCCCAAGACACATCTTCCTTAACTAGGTTGGGCAAGACCCCACTCAACTAGGAAATGTAATTTCTATCCAGTATAGTTGAACCCTTGTTCTGGGAGAAGTATACCTTGTTCTTGATCCCATGTATTAGTTTAGAATAATCCTACTCCTGAAGGAGAAAATTAGCAAAAAAAAAATGGAAAAGGTTTCCCCTGTTCAGATGCTGTGAGGTTGTTGTATGAACAAGTCATATTCTCAGCAAGAGAAACTAAACACTTTTGGTTCAACTCCTGATTAAATGTCTACCAATCAAGATTGAGTTTCATTTATCAGTCCCATAAGTAGTTCGCTATCAGAAAGTACATATCTGACTTAATGCATGTCAGAGTTTCTCTTGGCTTCTTTGGTTACTGAGAGAAACCACTGACTGGTTATTAACTAACCTATTTAATAAATTGATCATTAATAACCCGGGAAATCTCTCAGGGGTTTAATGACAACAATATGAAATATAATTGTTATGTGGTCACTAATCTTTCAAATTTTCAAGCAACTTTCTAATACTATAGTTTACACATTAACTATAGTTAGATCAGTAGATAAGTATTTTTAGAGGCCATTTCCACATACAACTTTGTTATGCCAGTGAAATCAGAGGTATGAACACAACCTTCTTAGACATATATACTCAATTTCATCCACATGTGTCTGATGTGTGCCATTCTCAGAGCCCTTGTAATCATTTTATCCTTCCTTGAGCAGGTTAACCATTCATTTAACATTGATCATCTATTTAAAAATGTGTCGAGAAAAAAAAAAACAATCTACTATTAAAAATATAAGATTATGGCAAAGGATCGTCTGGAATTTAATGCTTTTGGAACCACTTCAAAGTTTTTTAGCTTTTGACCAGAAAAAAAGGTGATTGTTCATATGATTGGATTGAATTTGGTATTTGAATAAATAAGTGCCTCATTAGCAAGCAGTATTTTCTGTAGTTAGTGATGATTGCTCACAGTGGTTCATTTGGCTTGCTCAAACCCTACATATATTTCAAATGAGAAAAGCTAATTATACCTACAGGGCAAACAGACACAAACAGTGCAAACATATATGATTCTTTCAACTCATATAAATCCAAGTGAATAACCATCAACAATACTGATTGGATTTCATGAAACCAATTAAAATACATTCAAACAACATTAAAGGAATTGCCTTTCAAACATCTTAGTATAAACTGTTTGTACATTTTTGGCTTGTCTTTCCACAGTTGTTTGGATAGGAGAGAAGGAAGGGAAAGAGGAAGAGAATTTTATAATCGTCACATATCAAATGTGATTTATATCACCCTAGTACCTATTCACATGAACACATATTGACACACTTGAATTTAATAGATCAGAAATGGTCCAATAGTTGACCAGTCCAGTAATGGAGATAGCACAATCTACCTACAAGTACACTGAACTAGCATAATGGGACTTGAATTCTAATCCTGATAAGGCTCTTTATTGCCTACCTAATCTGAGGGAAATCCTTTATTATAAATTTCTTGGGGCTTCAATTCTCTCATCTATAAAATGAAGGAGTTTGACTCTGCTGTTGCAAAAAAACCTGTAGTCCTTTTCATGTTTGAAATTCTGTGATCCTATGAATGAAGCACTGAGTTGTTCATAATAACATTTAGCATGTAAATAAAAGGTTTGCAGTGTTTTACAAATATCTCATTTTATACTTTCAATAAACCTGGGAGGTAGGTATTTTAGTACCATTTTAATAATAATGCTAACCATAACTAGGATTTATATAGCACCTACTCTGTCTCAGGCTTTATGCTTTACCCCTTACAGATATGATCTCATTTGATCCTCACGATTCTGGGAGATAGATTCTATTATTATCTTCATTTTACACATGAAGAACTTGAAGCAGATAAAAGCCAAAGTCACATAACTAGGAAGTGCCTGAGACTGAATTCAAATTCAGGTCCTTCAAAGTCTGGGTTCAATATTCTATATTTTTCATCATTATTTCAATTGCACATAAACTTTTCTATATATAAGAAGGAAAAAAAAGAACTAGGAATTTTAAATTAGAATTAATCATAATCGGAGTCTATTTTTACATTCTTTTTTTGGTCTGTATAACTCAGGTAATATATTTATTTTAAATTAACTGTCTCCTAATTTTTTCCCCTAAATTTTCTTGATCTTCAAGCTATAGATCAACTTGTGTTTTTTAGTTTTAAATGAGTTATTGCTGCTATTCAAAATTATACTAACTTGGTGATCCATTATTCCAGCTTTCTCAATCACTGTTGGAGGAGACTTCATTCAATCTGTAGCTTTGTATTACCTGCTTTTTGTTTATCTCTGATATATATCACATTTTGGCAGTTGGGGAGAAACTGAGATGCGATGGTTCATTTCCTTTTGTTGATTTGGATATTTATGTCTTTATCTCATTATGAAAGTTATCAAAATCTGGTCCCATCATGAAGTCTTTGCTGTTCTTCAGTGATCAGCACATCCACATATTGCTACTTTGATATAATTTTAATTAAGTCCTTTTAATTCTTTGTTTTGAGTTTTGCTTCCTTAGTAAGTATGAAAGTCTGAACAAAAAAAATATTCCTTTCAACACTACTTTGTCTGCATGGCTCCTTATCTCCTTGAAAAGTCCCCAAAACTCTCTGAACGATAGAATAAGATGAAATTTACTAAGAAAGTTTTATACTTTGGTTGAAGTAATTGATTGAGAAAAAAACAAAATATAGATGAGGAGAGAGAGAGAGAGAGAGAGAGAGAGAGAGAGAGAGAGAGAGAGGTGATTAGTTAATAGGCTATGTGAATATGTGAAGACTTGAGTATTAGGTTGCTTCCTTCCTCTCAACACCACCACCCTCATCTCTTCATTCACACTCTGTCTTTTGGAGAGTAAAAATTTGGGAGTTGAGCTCAGATAGGCCCCAGAGTTCTATATACTATACTATATTACAGTTTTCAGTATTTTTCATTCCATGGCAGTTCATGATACTTGAGTATGTTGGCTTGTAGTAACAATCAGGTCATTAGATTATATCAACAATCCCACTCTCCCCACTGCCCTTTCCCTAACTCCCTTTCTCACCATATAACTATAGCAAAACACACACAGAAAGGAATTCCATAAAACTCCACATTTTCTCTAATTTTATTTATCACTCTTGAATGAATGATCATCCCATTTTCTTTCCCAATCTCAGTATAACCAAAATGTGTGCAGAGACCCTATAATATCATATTCACTCATTTTACCTTGCAACTGACTCACAGTCAGTCTGTGCTCTCACTTCACATTACCTATTAATTCTCCAGTTTTTCATTTTATTATGCTGAACTCACAGCATCCTTTCCCTTTAGCTAGTGGTCAAATATTGCTAAAGTCATTGAGAATGGCCCTCAAATCAATTCCTTTTGTATTGACTTTTTAAAATCCCCTTCCCCTTCTAAAGTAATATACATTGTCCTGTGACTAATACACACAGATTTCCCCATCCCCCTTTAATTTTCTTGCCCTATTGCATTATTCTCATTTACCTAAATTATTAATTTCTAGTTCTTTCTTAACTTCTTTAGTTATTTCTTTTTTTCTGATCATTTCAAATAAGTTTTCCAAATCCTCCCTTCCCTTCTCTACCTCTTCCAATTTATTTTTAAAAGTTTTTTAAGTTATTTACCGAACTCTTTTAAATGAATTTTTCCTTCATTGCTTTTCTCATTATTACTCTTCCCTTTCTGTAGAACCAGATGATTTAGTTTGTAGTACATTAACTTAACTATTCCAACTGTGCCTTTTCTGATTTCTTTAAATATTAACAGGAGAGAATTGATTTTATTACTTAGTCTTTTTTTTTGATTAATGCACTTATTTTTCTTTTGCTTTTATTGCTTGGGTATTTTCAAAATGAATAATCTGCTTCAGGTGGGTTTTGAGGAGACAAAAGTATCTAAATATCTCTCCTGCTGAGAATCTTTTTCTTTTACTGATTGCTACCATTTACAGCTTACTTTTTATTGAGCTCCTATATTATTCAAATTTTCCCTTAATTTTTGAATATTTTTACTGGATATTTGCCAAATTTATTGCGTATTATTGAAGACATTAAATTTAACCACTGTATGCCTGGGAACTTGAAATATTCTCTTTCACCCTATTATAATAACAATTTGTAGATTTTCTTAATCAGTGCTTTTATTGTCTGTATTCAGAAGTTTTACACAATTTTGTGCATTATTTCCTGATTGTATTTAGTTTTTTGAAAAATAATTTTTTGAGAAATCTATGATCTTTGAATTATTTGTGTGTTTCCTGTCTTCAAGGTCTGTCATTGGGATGAAGTGTAACTCATGTGTTCCTTATCACTGTTGCTTTTTGCTTTTCCATTGCCTATTTTTTCCCCTCACTTCAATATTTTTGTCTTCATTCTTCAGCAAGCTGTTTTACTGATTCATTTCCATAGGACTTTGTCTATAATATCATAGAAACCTCTTCAACTTCGAAGCTCACTCATTTCTGTGCTATTCACACTAGAAACATCCTTTTTCTTCTTTGGTCTCTTTCACCAGTTGGTTCATTTATTCCATAAACTTTATTTTAAGGAGGAGGCCACGGTCTTCAAGTGTACAATCCTTTCCAGGCTATACTGCTGACTTATTTCCACTTGAACTTTATCATTTCCTGGTCAAGTATCTTCATCCCCTCATAACCTTCCCATTTCAGCTCCCTTTTACGTGTCATTTTCTCTTTCCCCACTCCCATTAAATTGTAAAGTTCTTAAGGACAGGGACCATTTTCTTCTGCTTCTATGCATATTCTCATACTTAGCATATGCCTCATACACATTGCCTGCACATTGTTACTATTTGTTTTATCATGTCTGACTCTTATTTCACCCTGTGCACCATACTGTCCATGGGGTTTTCTTAGCAAAGATACACCAATGACTTGCCATTTCCTTCTCCAATTCATTAAGGCAAACAGAGGATAAATGACTTACTCACAGTGACATAGCTAGTGAGTATCTGAGGATGGATTTGAATTTAAGTCTTCCTTCCTGGCTCCAGGTCCAGCATTCCATCCATGGAGCCATTCAACTGCCTTTATATGACATATACTAAGAACTTAATAAAGACTTGTTGACTTGATTTGACTTATCTGTGTTCCAATTCTCTCAGAGTTTTTCTTCTTTGGAGAGATTATCTCTAACATATTTAATTTTTTCTTATTCTGCTTTGAAGAAATATTATTTGATATATCTGTTTTCTATTCTAAATTGATTCCTAATTTATTATTTTAAGAGTTTTCTTTTTATGATTCTGACATATCTTATTATTATGTTTGATTTCTGAGGTACCCACAGACCATTTCCCTGGAAAAGAATATTCCATTTTCCTTCACACTGCATTTTTTAAAAGTGCTTTGATTTCTTTTGAAAATTTTATTCATTTTTCCCTTCCAGATTTTAAGATCCCTTCTATTGTTTTGTTGTTTTTATTTCCTATATTAGTTTGATCGACAAATTTAATATCATAATGTTGTGATATAGTAGAGGTTTGATGGACAAGATTCCTACTTGAGCAATTTCTTTGGGGAGGACTGGTCACAGATGTATCTTTGGTCCCTCCAACCTATGGCTTTGAGTACACACAGCATGTCTTCTGCCCTTCCCCAATATTTCTGTCCATCCTTCTTCTGCTATGTAACTTAGGAACATCAATATCTGCCATTTCTTTCATGATGGGAAATTGAAAGGACAACTAGGCTAATATGATCACTGTGAAATGGTACCTCAGAGTTGTTTTAATTTGCATTAAATTAATTAGTTATGATTTAGAACATTTTATATAACTAACGATAGCTTTGATTTCTTTTGAAAATTGCCTGTTCATCCACATGTGCAAAAATGTTTGTGGCAGCCCTTTTTGTAGTGGCAAGAAACTGGAAATTGAAAGGATGCCCATTAATTGGAGAATGGTTGAATAAATTATGGTATATGAATGTTATGGAATATTATTGCTCTGTAAGAAACGACCAACAGGAGGATTTCAGAGAGGCCTGGAGAGACTTGCATGAACTGATGCTGAGTGAAATCAGCAGAACCAGGAGAACATTATACACAGCAACAAGACTATACGATGATCAATTTTGATGGACATGGTTCTCTTCAACAATGATGTGATTCAAACCAGTTGTTCAGCGATGAAGATAGTCATAGACATCCAGAGAGAGGCCTATGGGAACTGAGTGTGAACCACCACACAGCATTTTAATGCTTTCTGTGAATATTTCCATGCATTCTGTTTTCCTTCTTAGGTTGTTTTTTCTTCTTCTCTTTCTAGATCTGATGTTTCTTGTGCAGTAAGATAACTGTATAGATATGTATACATGTATTGTATTTGTCACATAATTTATCCTATTTAGCATGTATTAGATTACCTGTCATCTAGGGGTGGGAGATGGGAGGAAGGAGGGGAAAAGCTTGGGGAAAAAAAAGGTTTTTTTTGCAAAGGTCAATGTAGAAAAATCACTCATATGTTTTGTAAATAAAAAGCTTTATTAAAAAAAAAGAAAATTGCCTGTTCATATCATTTGATAATATATCAATTGGGGAATGGCTTTTATGTTTAGAAATTTTTCTCTAGAATGTTTAGGTCCACCAGCAGTGCAACAATGACTCACTTTTTCATATGCTCTTCAACATTTGCCATTTCCTTTTTCAGTCATACTAACCAATTTGATGGATTTAATGTGATAACTCAGAGTTATTTTAATTTTAATTTTAGTTCTTCTAATCAATAGTTATTTAAAAATCTTATATGAGTACAGATAATTTTGGTTTCTTCTTCTGAAAATTGCCTATTCATATCCTTTGACCATTTATCAACTATTGCATTGACAATCTTGAACATTTATTTTTCCAGATGAATTATTATAATTTTTCTAGCTCTTATAAAATAATTCTTTGGGGGTTTGATTGACATTGACTGAATAAGCAAATTTTTATAGATACAATTGTCATTTTTAATATGTTGACTCATTTTACCCACGAACAGTTAAATATTTCTCCAGTTGTTCAGAGCTGGCTTTATATATGTGCATGGTGTTTTGTAATTGTGTTCATACAGTTCTTGGCAGGTAGACTCCCTTATAATGTTTGCAGCTATTTTCAATAAAATTTCCCTTCTTTTCTCTTCTTGTTATTTTTGGTAATATATAGAAATAATAATTTATGTGAGATTATTTTATAATCTGCAACTTTGCTGAAATTATTAATGGTTTCAAGTAGCTTTTTAGCTGCTTCTTTAGGGGGTGGATTATAGTTTTTGTTTCCTCATTGCCTATTGCCTTCAGTTTTTTTTTGTGTGTGGGTGTGTGTGTGTGTGTCATACTACTAGAGTTAACATTTATAATGCAACATTGAAAAATAGAGGTGATAATAGACAGCCTTGACTCACCCTTAATCCTATTGAGAAAGCTTCTAATTTATTCTTATTTTAAATTGTGCTTGATCTTAATTTTAGATAGATACTTGTCTTTTGTCTAAAGATTTTTCTATATTTATTGAAATAATCATATGATTTTGTCTGTTTTGCTATTGATAAGTCAAGTGTGCTGATAGTTTTCTTAGTATGGAAATAGCTCTGCATTTATAGTATAAATCTCATCTGGTCAGAGTGTATGATCTTTGTCATATATTGCTGTAATATCCATGCTTTTATTTCATAAATTTTTGCACCAGTAAACATTAGGGAAATTGGGTTATAGATTTTTCTTTGTTTTTGTACTCTTTGGCTTAAATATCAAAACTATATTTGTGTCATAAAAGGAATTTGATAGGATTCCTTCTTTATCTTATTTTTTAGATAATTAAATGTTTATTAGAATTCACTTATATATTCAACTGATTCAAAAAATTGAGATTTTTTAAAGGGAATTCACTTATGGTTTGTTCAATTTACTTTTCAAAATTATGGTTTTTAAGTATTCTATTTACTCTTCTGTTAATATGGGCAAGTTATATTTTTGTAAAGAATTATCCATTTCACTTAGATTGTTAGTTTTGCAGGGAACCTTTGCAGAAAATAACTCCTAATAATTGCTTTAATTTCATCTTCATTGATGGTACTTTCATCCTTTTCATTTTTGATCTGGCAATTTTATTTCCTTCTTTCAATTAAACAAATCAAATTAGCCTATGGTTTATCTGTTGTGTTGTTTGTTGTTTTCTCATAAAAATCAATTCTTGCTTTTATTTTTTAATTCAATTATTTTTTTAAAAATTCTATTTTATTTTTCTCTCCTTTGATTTTTAAAATTTCAATTTTGATGTTTAATTGAGGATTTCTTTTTTTTCTTTTTCTGGGTTTTTAAAAAAATTGCATTCCCAGTTCATCAATCTGCTATTGCTCTCTGTTATTGATGTAATAATTTAGAGATATGCATTTTCTACTGAGTAATGTTTTGACTGAAACCTACAAATTTTGGTATATTGATTTATTGTTGCCATTCTCTTTAATGAAATTGTTTGTTTCTATGATTTATTTTTTGACCTATACATCCCTTTAGGTTAGATTGTTTAGTTGTTTCTTTACTTTTTAGTCTATGTTGCTATTGAAAGGGTTTTTTAATACATTTTTTCTGCATTTTTATGAGATTTTTAAGCCCTAATTCATAGTTTATTTTTTCTGAAAACGCAATGTACAGCTAAGAAAAAGGTATATTAATTTCTATCCTCATTCATTTTTCTTCAGAGGTATATTATATCTAACTTCCCCAAAATTTTCTTCATCTACTTAACTTCTTATTTATTTTAATGTTAAAAATCATCTCTCAGATGGGAAAGTTGAGGTCTCTCAATAATATAGTTTTACTATTTCCTCCTGTAGCTCACTCCATTGTGATATTCTGCAATCTAATGTGTATATAAATAAAGATTTATACTATAGATAGATAGATAGATACAGATATAGATTGATACATCTACTATTAATATTACTTCATTTAGCAAGATATAGTTTCTCTGTTTATCTCTTTAATTAGGTTTATTTTGTTTTTACTTTTCTGAGAGCATAATTGCTATCTGTAAGGAATACCCCAAGACACAGACTTTCTGGATAATTAATAATCAATGTGTTCATTAAGCTAGCTGGCAATCAGTATTCAATCAATGATTAGTGGTTTCTCTCAGTAACCAAAGAAACTAAAGGAGAAACTGAAATTCTGAAAGGGAACTTTCCTGAGAAGTAAAAATAAATCCTGATTGGTGAACAGTTAATGAGGAGGTGAGTCTTTAGCTCCTCCTGCCAAGAAATTAGCTTGATTATGAAATTCAGCAGCCTCAAGACATCACAGCAGGAAAAGCCATTTTCATCCTAATCACTAGCTTGTTTTCTCCTTCATAAACTGAGTTCCCTTAACCTCTAACAGGTGGTTTTCTCCTCCAGATAAAGACCCATCCAGTCTTCATATGTTTAAAACAAAAATTAGGTCTCCTAATTGGGTGGTGTCCTGCCAAAGAAAGGAGGATGTGCTGAGGGCCAGGAGCAAATCTCATCACTTAGCCATGTCCTTCAGAGGCTGACTGAACTTTTCAGGATTTGGGCTTTAACAGAAACAGAAGGAAAATTTTGGGTCACAAAAGAATAATTAATTATTCATATAATAGTATAGTATTAATTTCTTTAATACTGCTGTCATTTTTACTTCAGCTGAAGCATAATAGATTCAGTTTCATTCTCTCTTGTGGTTTGATATAGGCAAGATAGAGTAAAAGTTTACCCAGAACCCAACATGCCAGCAGTCCAAGATGACTGAAATTAGAATGATGAGTACTTGTTTTGAATACTCTGCCATAAGCATGGTTGTATTAGGTGAAGTTGTTATTGAACTAAACTACGAATCAGGATCCTCCATATGTGTTCCTGCCTTTGCCACTCAATAAATGAATGAATTCAGAAAATTCATTTTACCTCTCTGAACCTGTTTGGTCATCTGTAAAATGAGAGGATTGGATTGAATGATACAGAAGAAACACTCCAGCTTTATGACTCTGACCTCTGAGGACCTTGGCGACACCAAGATTCCATGATTCCATAAAAGGAAATAATCTAATTAACCTATGGTGGTCTCACATCATGCTTTTATGAAATTAATTGAGCTGGCAAGGCTTTGTGTAAGTAATTGCCATTCCACTTAGGGATATGACTTAGCTTTTTTTTCCATTCTTTGATCTTATGATTTAACAGTTTACACATTCATGAGCCATGGCTCCAGGCCCATAATGAGAAGCTGCCAAGTTTCCTGGGTTTAATCTAATGCTTCTTAGCAGGATACTTGCATAGATAGAATATAAAAGGACAAAAGCTCAGGTTTCAGAAAAAAGAAAATAAAAAGAAGAAAAAAGCTGAAAATTTTGTGAAGTTTAATAATGAAGGAAGGAGTGATTGATTAGGAGTATACTCAGAACATTTTAGAGCAACAAAACTCAATTTATTAAAATAATAAAAAAATGACAATATAATAAGAATGTTGTTGTTCATTCATGTCTTACTTTTCATGACCCCATTAGGCGTTTTCTTGGAAGATATTGGAGTGGACTGGTATTTCCTTCTTCAGCTCATTCTACAGTTCAGAAAATTAAGGCAAACAGGGTAAACTGACTTTCCCAAGATTACACAGTCAATAATGTCTGAGTTTGGATTTGAACTCAGCCCTACCTGAGTATTTATACACACAGACACACACAGACATGCACACACAAGCACATACACAAATGTGTACACATGGCACACACACATACACACACAAACAAGCATACATTATATACATATGCATACATATACACACATGTGATTTGGGGATTATTATCTTGAGCACATGACCAGGTGTCAGAAGATCTGGGTTGTAATTTTAACACTACCATAAATTAAAAAGTTTTGTAACCTTAAACTTCTATGAGTTTCATTGCCATACCTCTAAAATGAGTCATGTGGATTAAATGATCCCCAAGACCCTTTCTAGTGGGAACCTTCTATATTTAATTGTTTCAGTGGATTTGGAGTCAAGAAGTTCTGGGTATTTTGAATCCTGTCTCAGACACGTAATACCTGTGTGGCCTCTGGAAAATCCCTCAACCTCAGATTTCTCATCCATAAACTTCATGGAAAGGACTAATGCTCCCTGAAGTCTCTTCCAGAGCTAACATTATGTACTTAAGCATTTCAATCAATCCATGATCTCAATATGGCCAATTACCTTCTTGTCCTATGCAATTCTTGTCTTTTTATAAAGTATCCATAGAGAATCTAATATTCTCAAAGTCTTCCATTAGGTCATTTAAAAAACATTTCCTTATTATACTGAAAAACTAGGGCTGACCTCATAAGATTCAATTATTTTTGTTATACTTATAAACAGAAGGTATAACTTCAAAATTTAAACACTCAGCAACAAAATTTCATAGTCTCTCTTCTTTAATATGACACTTTACTCAAAAGATTTTCCCTTCTCTTCAGTGATATTTGGAAGCATCATTTTGGAGTAGCCAGGTGGCCTAGGGGATGGAATGCTGTACCTATAGTCAGGAAGATATGAATTTGAATCCAACCTCTGATACTTATTAACAATGTGATTCTGGGCAAGTTATTTAACTTATGTCTGTCTTAGTATCCTCATCTGTAAAATTAAGAAAGTAATGATTGATATGAGGACAAAATGAGATATTTATAAAGCCTTAAAACTCTATATACAGGGGCAGCTAGGTGGCACAGTGGTTAGAGCGCCAGCCCTGAAGTCAGGACCACCTGAGTTCAAATCTGGTCTCAGACACTTAACATTCCCTAGCTGTGTTACCCCCAATTGCCTCAGCAAAAAGCAAAAAACAAACAAAGAAAAAAACCCTCTATATACATTTTAACTATTTATTTCTTTTGAAACTTCTGTCTGTCTACTTAATTGGCCTTTCCTAAATGTGCAAGTCCCTATATATTCTGGAAATATCTTCTGGCTGTATACCTGACATACTTCTTTGCACTATGAGAGGCCCTCATTGAAATTTTGAGATCTTTAATAATAGCTTATATTTACTTAGAGCTTTATTATTATAATATATTTTCATAGGCAATCTCTAATTTGATTCTCTCAACCTCATTGAATAAATAAATATTATTATCCCTACTTTTGAGAATATGAATAACAAGTAAAAGAGATGAACTGACTTGCTTCAAGTCACATACCTAATAAGTGGTCAAGACTGGACATGCACTAAGGTCTTCTGAATTCAGTTCTAGTACTCTTTTCTTGTTTAAGTCTATCTTTGTTAATCTCCTCATGCATCAGAGATATCTTGGGCAAAATCATTGCCTAAAATAGTGCTATCACAGTTATATTAAAGATAGTTTGTTTCATAATCACCATAGTTAAGATTAGTTTTGATGTGCCTGTTCTAGGTTTCTCCTACAAAAGAGTAGAGGTAGAACACTTGCCTACTGACCAGGATCACCATGAAGTAAATATAAAAATATAATATAAACATAATATAAAATAAAATATCAATATAAAAACAAAGATGATGAAGCATGTGGTAAGATATGTGATGAATATTAAGGCAACAGGAAAATGATTTTTTAGCTACTTTAAGGGTGATATATGCTTCAGAGTCAATCCTAATTCTTTTGTTTTTAATCTTTTTTTTCTGGAAAGGTTAGAATAAATAGAATTAATACAAAGTTAAATCCAAAGAAAAATAAGCAAGAGTCCATGTGATAAGAGTAAAACTAGCTTTCATCAGGGGCTACAAGTTAACAGGACTAAAAAAGCTGTATCTTCAAATACTAAGGGAACTGGCAGATATTCTGAGTTTCTGTCAGATCTTTGAAAGAACATGGAGAATGAGAATGAAAGCAATATCATGGAAACGGATGTCCCGATTTTTAAAAAGAGAAAAAAAGGAAGAGAGTAGAATCTGCAAGCTATATGCCAAAAAACATAACTGATTCTTGAAAAAATTCTCTAATATATTACTAAAGATGTAAGTGAATTTCTAGAAAAGGAAACAAGGCTTCATTGAAAATAGCACTTATTATACTAAATTGAAATTATAATAAAAATGATAGAAATATTATACCCTTTGGCTAGAGATCCTACTGCTAAACTTTTATACCAAGGAAGTCAAAGATCAAAAGGTTCCAAAAATACCAAAATATTCATACCAGCACTTTTTGTTGTAACAAAGAACTAAAACAAAGCAAATGCCATCCAACTGGGAATGACTAAGCTAATTGTGGTTTATGAAATGGAAAAAATCAATTCTGTGAAGGATAGAAAGATGTTTATTCAGTAGTACTTTGTTTAGTATGTTCTCATGTCTATAAAGCTAAGAATAAAGAGAGAGAATTGTTCACTAAAACTGTTTAGAATTACTGTATGATGTCCAGAGCAGAGTCTAACTGGGAGAAACATTTTCTATAGATGATGAAGTCCAACAGAATTCCACAAAGTCTTTTTAATGATGTTCAAAATCACTCAGAAAAGATCTATTTAGCAATACACAAAGAAAAAGTAAAACACATGAAACATGCCTCTTGTCCAGATTATAAATTTTACTATGGATGAGAAGGCCATTGAATTGGTCTATCAATACACAGCAAGTAGGCAGTGGCTTGAACTCAGAAATGAACAGGTAGAATAGAGTGAAATACAACATATATGGGAAATTGCTTTGCACTTAAAAAAAAACAAGCATCTCTTTGACACAAATTTTTTAATACTGATTTTAATCTAGTGGTGCTAAATGTTCATAAATTAGAGAACCAACAACATATGAAGCCTCTAGACTGATTCTGAAGCAAAAAAATCCACAATAACTGGAGAACAACACGATTCTAGAAGAAGATACTCTGGAAGAACTTCAAAACAGGTCTGTTTTAATGGGGCAGGGGGTGGCCTACTGAACCCAGACTGTAGTGCAGGGAGACTGGGGCAGGGAGCTGGAGCAGGGAGCTGGAACAGGAGTCGGAACAGGAGTAGGAGCGTTGTGCTTTTCATACACCTGGGAGTCTTCTTCAAGCCTCTTGGAACAATTTGTCCTGATTGTGGGCAGGTGGTTTGGAGGGTCTGCCTTTTGAGGGGGATAGATTGTGAACCACGGAACCCCTGATGAGCATCCTAACTAGCTGCTATTACACAGCACCTTAAAGCAATCAATCAAACAACGGGACTGATAAGCACCAGATATAATTCAATCAGTGGAGCTGCCCAGCCCCTGACATAATTCAATCAGCAGAACTGCCCAGTTCCTGAAATAACTCAATCAGCAGAACTGCCCCAGGGCAAATTAAAGCAGCTGTCCCACCTCTGCCCTAAACAGACCTCACACCTTTAAAAAAAAAAATGAATAAAAAACCAAAAAGAGCTCTCACCATAGACAACTTGTTTGGAGAGAGGGAAGAACAGACTTCAAATCCCGAGGCCCCTAAAGGTAAAGCAACTCCAGAAAAAGCCCCAAAGAGAGACATAAATTGGTCTCCATGTCACAAGGCTTTCTTTGAAGATTGCATAAAAAATCTTAAAAGAGAGTTAGAAGAAACATGGGGAAACGAAATGAGATCACTGCAAAATAAAATAGAAAAAATGGAAAAAGAATGCAATGAACAAAAAAATGTAATTGGTCAATTGCAAAAGGAACTAAAAACAGTAACTGAAGAAAATAAGACATTAAAAAATAGAATCGAACAATTGGAAATTAATGACTCATCAAGACTTCAAGAATCAGTTGAACAAAAACAAAAAAATGAAAAGATAGAGAAAAACATGAAATATCTCCTAGGAAAAACAACTGACCTGGAAAATAGATCTAGGAGAGACAATCTAAGGATTATAGGGCTTCCTGAAAGCCATGATGAAAAAAAGAACCTGGACACTATATTCCAGGAAATCATAAAAGAAAACTGCCCCGATATTTTACACCCAGAAGGCAAAATACTCCTTGAAACAATCCACCGATCACCTCCTGAAAGAAACCCAAAAATTAAGTCCCCCAGAAATATCGTGGCTAAATTCCAGAACTATCATACCAAGGAAAAGATATTACAAGAAGCCAGAAAGAAACAATTTAAATATCGGGGAGCTACAATTAGGATCACACAGGACCTAGCAGCTTCTACTTTGAAGGATCGAAGGGCCTGGAATCAGATATTCCGAAGGGCAAAGGAACTTGGATTACAGCCAAGAATAAGTTACCCAGCTAGAATGAGCATTATCTTCCAGGGAAGAAGATGGTCATTCAATGATATAGGAGATTTTCACCTATTTCTACTGAAAAGACCAGAACTGAACAAAAAATTTGATCTACAAACACAGAACACAAGAGAAACATAAAAAGGAAGAAGGGAGGAAAGAACAAAGTAAAAAGTGCACAGTAGAGAACAAAAGAAAACCTCCAAGGAAGCAAAGAAAAGATGGACAACTCTGAAAGCAATCTGCAATAATTGTTCAAGCTTTCTTGAAATGGAAGTTTATTGCTTCATATTTTAAATTCTCTTGTGTTCTGCTATGTACATGACAGTTTTTTTCTTTTTCTATTTAAGTTTAAATATTTAGTTAAAAGTTAAGTTAAATATTGTTAAAAATTTAAGTTTTAAATAATTTTCATAAAAGAAAAGAAGTATACTTAATTTAAAAAAGGAATTCATCTTAAATGTTCCCCACCAAACTGTGAATGGATCCAACCATTCTGCAGAGCAATTTGGAACTATGCTCAAAAAGTTATCAAATTGTGCATACCATTTGACCCAGCAGTGTTTCTACTGGGCCTATATCCCAAAGAGATTTTAAAGGAGGGAAAGGGACCCACATGCACAAGAATGTTTGTGGCAGCCCTTTTTGTAGTGGCTAGAAACTGGAAACTGAAGGGATGCCCATCAATTGGAGAATGGCTGAATAAATTATGGTATATGAATGTCATGGAATATTATTGTTCTATAAGAAATGACCAGCAGGACGATTTCAGAGAGGCCTAGAGAGACCTGCATGAACTGATGATGAGTGAAATGAGCAGAACCAGGAGATCATTATACACAGCAACAAGACTATACAATGATCAATTCTGATGGACACGGTTCTCTTCAGCAATGATGTGATTCAAACCAGTTCCTATTGTTCAGTGATGAAGATAGTCATATACATCCAGAGAGAGGCCTAAGGGAACTGAGTGTGAACCACAACACAGCAATTTAACGCTTTCTGTGAATATTTCCATGCATTTTATTTTCCTTCTTAGGTTATTTTTTTCTCTCTTTCTAGATCTGATGCAGTAAGATAATTGTATAGATATGTATACATATATTGGATTTGTTATATAATTTAACATATTTAGCATGTATTAGATTACCTGTCATCTAGGGGTAGGGGGTGCAGGGTGGGGGGAAGGAGGGGAAAAGCTTGGAACAAAAAAAAGAGTTTTTGCAAAAGTCAGTGTAGAAAAATCACTCATATGTTTTGAAAATAGAAAGCTTTTAATAAAAAAAAAATGTTCCTCACCAAAAAAAAAAAAAAATAAATAAATAAATAAATAAATAAATTAGACAACATTGTAATTACTAAAGAATCAAATTTATGGGTGAGTAGCCTGCAGCATATTTAAAGACAACTTAAGTGATAAAAAGTTATATATATATATATATATATATATATACACATATATATATATATGAAGGAATTTTCTTGTGTACTTTTGGCAAAACCTTATGAATGACTGATGGGGGAGGACAATCACACAAGTCTCAAAGCATGGGGACATATGGATTACTGGTGATTTGGCATGATTGGAAGAAATACTCACATAAATGAGACCATGAATCCATTGAATCCAATTGAAAGTTTATAAACTACGATCATCATAATTCTATCAGTAGATTAGATAAGTATTTTTGTTTCTATATTATAGATAAGAAAATATTAAGTATCAGAGAATATGGTGGAGAGGAGATTCTTGTTCAGATGAAGGATGAATTAAATGTACTTTTGAATCCCATTCTCCCATCTCACCTCCTCATCTGGGATTCTATGATTATCGAAAAGGAACAAGTACTTTATCAATTACACATCAATGGTAAGATTTGAACCAAATCTGTTTACAACAAGTTTAGCAGACTATTTTTCTATAATACCTAGTCTAATACTAACTCTTTTTTATTTGACCATTCCCTCATATATCTATCTTTTCCATCATAACACAATTCTTCATGCCATCAACTTTTTCTGCTTTGAAACAACTTTTCCTTTCACTAGGTTAGAGATTTCTTTAAAGTGAATTAATTTTGTCCATGCCAGGGAAGACAAACTATTGTTTTTTTCCCCAAAGAAATGAAACTATATTCTTGTTGTTTTATAACAATTTTTATTTCTTTCACCTCTAAGAACACCATCTCATAACAAAGAGGGGAAAAAAGGCAGCCCTTTAGCAAAGTTAACCAATGAACCACAGAAACTCTGGCATTAATACTCCTATAGTCCACCCAACTATAAATAAGCAAGGGAAGTATCTACTCAAATCTATTCTTTGGGGAAGAATCTTGTTTATTACAGATAAAGGGTTAAATTAAAACACCTAGTTATTGGAGTAAAAGAAGATGTGATTTATCATTTATCTCTGAACAGCTAACACTAATCTCATTTCTAATCTTTCTTATGCTAAGGATATAGAACTGTTCTATCTCCAAACCTGCTTCATTCCATTGGGGAAACATAAATGGTGATGCAAAATAATAAATGTTCAAAGATAGATAAATTTCAAATGTGAAATTTAAAAGTAAGTAGTATAGAGTTTAGTCTTACCTATCAATAGGATGAACATTATCCCTCTTTCTGTCTATTTCAGAGACACTCAAATAACCTTTTATTGATAGCTATTGTTAAAGTAGCACCTGTAAGTAGGCAAGACCTTTCTGGACTTCTTTCAGTTTGACTCCTTATCACTACACTGAGAGCAATATTATGATCTAGTGTGACCAGTGGAAATGAAAAAGATCACAGAGGGAACTTGCTGTTTTATTTGAATCTTATGATTTGTAGGGTAGCTCTATCTTTTAAATCCTATGACCTTATGATCATTATCTTTCTGTTTTATGCCTCATTTGATATTAAGGATGGTCAGCTTTTGGGGGAAAAACACATCTCTTGAGGAATTCTATGGAATCTTAATGGAAGCATGAGCGATTCATTGTTAGAAAAGAGCTTTGTCTTATTCTATGGCGTTATATTAAAAAAAAATCAATAAACAACAAATGTACCAGGCCTCTATATTCCCTTTATATTAATTATGGAAGAAGTTGTCTTCTCATATTTTCTACAAGGATACCCTTGATAAAGAAAATGAAAATTTTGATAAATATTTTTCAGAGATGAGAAAGTAAATGTGTGAGTACTTAGTTGCTTATATTTTCTTGGTAATCTGTTTGTTGATTAAACTATTCATATACTCTATAATCTGCATGGGATAAACCAGGTGTATGAAGAAAGCATATTGTCCAGATCCTGACCTAGAGGTAAATGGAAAGCTAGCTGAGAATTAATCTGCCAATATATGTCATGGAAAGGAAATGCAGATGAATAATGAGCTGAACTTGAAATTGAATTGGAGAACAGGGTAGATAGAATTTTGGAAACTGCTTTGTATGTCCAGAGAACATATTTTAATGTCATTATGTTTTAGGTGATATTCCTGATGGTGGAGATAAAGAAGCACTGTAATGCCTGGAGAACCAAAATTCAATAGAAAAACATGACAAAATTCTAATGTAACACTGGAATGATTATTGATGTGGGAGAAGTATGACAAATTTCATCAAGGAGAGAGTGCTCATAATTGGTAAATCCAAAGTATCAAAATAATGTCTTCTAGCAAATTGGAAGTGAAAAATATCAAGATTAGTAGTGAAAGCAAATTTTCATGTACATTGACTAGGAACAGGACGTTCTCATAAGAATATATTTTTAGCAAATGTTATTTAAGGCTTTACATTAGTCTGTACAAATGCTTTGAAAGTTATTGAATTTCATCATGTGTTTTTCTTCCTTATAATCCCCCTCATTTCCATCTTGAGGATGGAAAATATCCAAGAAAAATGTTGCCCTTAAGCAATTTTCATTCCCAACTTCCTTCCTTCTTCTTTTAGTTTATTTTTTGAGTTTCGCTTTGAAACATTGGCTAGCAAAGATGGCTGATTCTGGAAAACTGACACAGCAGCCAACAGCTAAGGGAGTCTTGAATGCTTATGCCTAACAGCAAGAGGCAAATAGAATTATCTCTTCTTGGAGTTTGATTGTGAGACATAAATGCACAGCAGTCAAAGACATCAGGTTTGGAATGTACTTAACATAGTTTAAAAAACAATACATTATTGCCCCCTCCCCCCTCCACATGCCCTTTAAAGACATAAAGCAGTTTCACAATTGGATGTAGAAAGTTTTAGAAAAAAAAATATTTACTGAGAAAAAAGAGGGAAAAAGAAATAAAAGGTGGAGAGTACAATTATTTTCCCCACTATTTTCTGTGTTGTTTCTTGGTAAGAATTACTGCTTCTTGTCTAAATTGTGTTGAGAATATTTTAAAAATGTCATTATTGAAGTAGCTTGATGATTTAGTAAATTGTGCACTAAGACCTGGAGTCAAGAAGACTTGCTTTAGATATTATCTGTGGGACTATGGGCAAGTCACTTAACCTCTGTCTCCCTCAAGTTCCTCATCTGTAAAACAGGGATAATGATGGTAATAATAATAATAAAAATAAAACAGAATAGTCCATGTAAAGTACTTAAAACACTATATAAATAAGATTTTTAAAATTATTGTTATTGTTGATCAAAGCTGTTGATATTTCAAGAGCCACTTTTTCTTTAAAAAGGACGGAAAATTATGTGAGAAAATATGGTTTATATAATAGTATGGCATAATATTGCTAAACATTTCAAATTTCATAATGGATTTTCTTCTTTTTCTTTAATTTTATTTTTGTGTTAATATAAATTGAGTTTGCTGACATATATTTGTAATTCCTTATTGTAGCATGTCAATGGTCCTCTGTTCTAAAAGTTTATGTAATACAAACTCATAACAAACTGGAAATGTTTTAAGAACATGCCTTGTGATTTTTCAACCTCAAAAGGCTGGCCACTGGATGAGAAATTGTGATGGGGAAGATGAATAATCACAGCTCCTCATAATGGCTATTTATTAAAGTGTGATGGGGGCAAGTAAATATTTAACAACTGGCTTTCCCCAAAAAAGTATACGTGACACATACTTTAAAGTTTAAGCTGCATTATTAACATTTTATTCATCATTTTCTTAAATCTAGACAATCAACAAAACAATAAATCAAGACAATTTGTGATGTTTGCTGATTTCCAAGGTGTAAATTCTCACACTGAAAATTTAACAACCAACTCTTATGATCTCATTTGAGTTGGCATGCTGCTGGTAGTAATCTGTTTGTGGAGGACAAATCATTTGGTTACAATAATTGTTTTTGAAATATATTTTTATCCACTTACACTGAAGATGATTGTTGAATTTAGTTCACTTTTCTCCATCTACCTCAATTCCTTCTTTCCTTCCTTCATTCCTCTCTCCCCTGCAATACATAGGCTACTGGCTTCTAAATGACTTATACTTTTGGGGGGATCAGAATGATATATTAATTTTATTTTTATATTGGCCTTTGTATAAATTCTTAAGCCAATCACTTCTTGTAATAAATAATTCATATTCCCTCTGTGCTATTGTGAAGATTATAGTTGGTGTTTCCTTCCCTTCAGAAGTGAAATAGCGGAAATAAACGCTTTTGCTGACATTCTACAAAAATGGTTCCTTGCTTGTAGATTGAGTATAGGAATTGTGATTTCTGTTTGAACAAGTTTGTGAAAGCTCCAGTTTTTCTGAGGGTGGAAAGCAAAAGAGATGAGGTATTTAGGAAAGAACTGAAAATTTTGAACAGTGATGTTGACTTATAATTAGGTGGCAGGAATGAGCAGCAAGGTGGCACAGTTGATGGAGTGCTAGTCCTGGATTTGGGGAGGTCTGAGGTCAAATCAGACCTCAAATACTTACTAACTTTGTGAGCCTGAGTAAGTCACTTTAGCCTGTTTGCCTCGGTTTCTCATTTGTAATATGAGCAGGAGAAGGATTTGTAAACCATTTCAGAATCTTTGCCAAGAAAATTCCAAATGGGGTCATGAAGAGTAAGACATGACTGAAAAACAACTGAACAACAGTATCAACTTGGTTCCAAGATTTGCTTATTTTTTCAACAGCACTACACTTTGTAGAGTTGGAGTCTAAAGATACAGAAATAGATGATAGGGGAAGCTTATGGTTCTTTTACAAAATATTTGAATTTTGTTAGACTGCTTGGAAATGCTTCAAAATGATAGATGAATATTGTTTCCTGATCTGAGACATGCAATTAAGGGCCCATAAAGTTAAAAACAAATTAACTTTTAATCAGTAAGTAGTGCTGTTTAGCAGGGTTTAAAAGCTGAACAAGGAAAAAAAAGTTAGAGCTATTCCCTTTCTCATTTAATTCATAACTTTGGAATTGTGGGAGTGCCTACACTTCTCAAAACTCTGCCTTTCTCCTCCTACCTGACATATCTATTTATCATCTTCTGCTCTACAGAGCATGTGTGGTTTCAGTATGGGTAAAAATAAAGGGGGAGGATCCAGATCACTTGGCTTAATCTTTTAGGATGCCTTAGGCTTTCAGGATCAGGATTCAGGTTTCAAGTCACAACCCTACTTCTTAGTCATTGGATAACATTAAAAAGATAATTTTCCATTTCCAATCCTCAGTGTTGCTAAAGGCAAAATGGAGATACTGATATCTGCATTGAGTATGTCCAAGTTTCATTGTAAGGTAAACGTTTGCAACTTATATGTGCCCTACAGATGAGTTAAGGTGCTATTAAATGAAACATTTCTTTGAGCATATAATCTGTGTTTAAAGAAAATGCCCTATATCAGGAATGAATAGATCATCATATCTAGATTTGGATGGAGCTTCCCAAACTGAAGAACAAAGTTGCCTTGGAATTTTGTACCAGGCCAAAGTTCTATTTGAATATTTCTTTGGTTGTGTATATGTAATTGGGGGGGTTATTCCAAACAGTCCATCTGTTGACTGAAAAGCTTATTCCAATATAAACCTGATGTGGGACAATTATACCAGTTACTCACAAAAACAAGTAGCTACTGGGCATGCTCAAATTTAATAGCTAATAAAAATCATCTATAGAGGCCAGGAGAAAAGAAAGGTGGGTTTTACACAAGTGACTGAACATTAATACAAAGACAGAGAGAGAGAGTGTGGGACAGATACTGACTGAGTTATGAAAAAAGCATAGTTATTTTAGTAAAACTTGTCTTGAGTCTAAAATGATCTTCTCTTGAGGACACTGGAATGGTTCTTTATCTTAATCTGTATTTTAAAATTAATCATAACATGTGTATATTTTGTTTAGTTTAAAATTCAAAAGGATATTGAAAGAATGGTGTGTATCCAGAGGGGAGTGTTCAGGATATCATAGAATTTGGAAGCTGTGACATATAAAGAGTAGTTGCTATTTTTAGATATTGGAAGGGACATTGTGGAGAAGAGGGAGATCTCTTCTGTTTCCTCAAACAATAGAACCAGAATGAAAGAATGGAAATTCCCAGAAGATAGATTTTGGTCCAATATATTTAGCTTTTTAGCAAATAAAATTACTGAAAAATAGAATGGGATGCATCAGAATGTGATAGAATATTATTGTACTATTAAAAATGATTAGCAGGATAATTTCAGAAAAACCTGAAAAACACAGACTCAGGCAAAGTTGAGTGAAGAGGACCCTGTACATAGCAACAGCAATATTGTACAATGATCAACTGTGACTGACTTAGCTATACTGATCAATACAATGATATAAAATAATTCTAAATGATGAAAAATACTATCCACTTCCAGAGAAAGAACTTATGGAATCTGAGGGTAGATCAAAGCTCATTATTTTTCATTTTGTTTTTTGTATGGTTGTTTTGGTGAGTGTGTGTTTTCCCAACATGACTAAAAGAAAAATATTATGCATGATTACACAAGTATAACCTATATTAAATTGCTTGCCAACTCAGGGAAGGAAGGAAAGGAATGAAAAAGATAATTTGAAACACAATTCTCTAAAAAATAAATGTTAAAAATTTTTATACATAGTATTATTCATAAAATTAAACCAAAATCAAAATAGAATGGGCAGCCTTGTGTGTTTTTTTAGTTTATTAATTTTAATACACACTTTTATGAATTATGTTAGGAGAGAAAAATCAGAGCAAATGGGAAAAACCATGGGAAAGATAAAAAAAAAACCAACAGAAAAAAGAAGTAAACACAGCATGTGTTGATTTACATTGTCTCCTTAGTTCTTCCTCTGATTGCAGATGGCATTTTTTGTCCAAAGTTTATTGGGATTCCCTTGGATTACTGAACCACTGAGAAGAACCAAGCCTTTCATAGTTGATCATCACACATTCTTGCTGTTATTGTGTACAATGCATTCCTGGTTCTGCTTGTTTTAATCAATATAGGGTCATTTAGATTTTTTCAGGCCTTTCTATCATCAGCTTGTTCATCATTTTTTACAGAACAATAATATTCCATTATCTTCATATGTCACAACTTGTTTAGCCATTTCCCAATTGATGGCCATCTACTCCTCTTCCAATTCTTTGCTACCACAAAAAGAGTTGCTACAAACATTTTTGAACATGTGGGTCCTTTTCCCTTCTTTATGAGTTCCTTGGGATACAGACCTAGTAATGACACTGCTGGGTCAAAAGGTATGTAACAATTTGATAGCCATTTGGGAATAGTTCGAGATTGCTCTCCAGAGTGGTTGCATCATTTCAAAACTCCACCAACAATGGATTAATGTCCCAGTTTTCCCACAAACCCTCTAACATTTATCATATAGTTTTTTTCATTAATTTCCTTGATATCCTTGATCTTTTGTTCTTCCAGATGAATTTTGTTATTATTTTATTCTACAAAATAATATTTTGGCAGGTTAATTGGTATGGAACTGAACAATTGATAAATGTAGGCAGAATTGTCATTTTTATTATATTAACTTGGCCTAGCCATGAACAATTTATATTTTTCCAGTTGTTTAGATCTGATTTTATTTGTGTGAGAAGTTTTTGTAATTGTGCTCATATAATTCTTGGGTTTGTCTTGGCAGGTAGATTCCCAACTATTTTTTTTATCTACAGTAATTTTAAATGGAATTTCTCTTTCTATCTCTTGCTGATGGGCTTTGTCAATAATATATAGAAATGCTGATGACTTGCATGAATTTATTTTATATCCGGCAACTTTGCTAAAGCTGTAAATTGTTTCCAATAGATTTTTGGATGATTTTCTAGGATTCTCTTAAGTATTTCATCATATCATCTGCAAAGAGTGATACTTTTATTTCCTCATTGCCCTGGTCTAATTTCTTTTATTTCTTTTTCTTTTCTTATAGCTAAAGCCAACATTTCTAGTACAATATTGAATAATAATGGTGATAATGGGCATCCTTGTTTCACTCCTGATCTTATTGGGCATGTATCCATCTTCTCTCCATTACAAATAATGCTTGCTGTAGGTTTTAGGTACATAACTGCTTATTATTTTAAGAAAAGCTCCTTTTATCACTATGTTCACTAGTTGTATTTTATTTAAAGCTTTTTCTGCATCTATTGAGATTATCATATGATTTCTGCTGGTTTTGTTATTGATATGGTCAATTATGGTAACAGTTTTCCTGATACTGAACCAGCTCTACATTCCTGGTTAAAAAAAAAAATTCAATTAGTCATGGTGTATTATCCTGCTGATAAGTTGCTGTAATCTCTTTGCTAATATTTTATTTAAATTTTTTGCATCAATATTCATTGGGAGATGGGTCTATAATTTTTTCTCTGTTTTGGTACTTCATAGTTTAGTGCCATATTTGTGGCATAGAAGGAATTTTTAAACCTATTTTCCACATAATTTACATAGAATTGGAATTAATTGTACCTTAAATGTTTGATAGAATTCACTTATGAATCCATCTGGCCCTGGAGATTTTTTCTTGGTGAGTTCATTGATGACTTGTCCAATTTCTTTTTCTAAAATGGGACTATTTAACTATTTTATTTCCTCTTCTGTTAACCTGGGCAGTTTATATTCTTGTAAATATTCATCCATTTTGGTTAGATTATCAGACTTGTTGCCATAGAGTTGGGCAAAATATCTTCTAATTATTTCTTTAATTTCTTTTTCATTGGTGGTAAATTCCCCCTTTCATTTTTGATGCTGGTAATTTGGTTATTTTCTTTCCTTTTTCTATCAAATTAAGCAAAGGTTTATCTATTTTGTTAGCTTTTTAATAAAACCAACTCTTAGTTTTCTTTATTAGTTCAACAGTTTTTTTTAGTACACCTAATTCATTGATCTCTTTTTCTCTTTTATTTATGTAGCTATTTAGAAATATAACATTTCCCCTAAGGACTGCTCTGGGTACATCCCATAGGTTTTGGTATGCTGTCTCATTGTTAGTTTGATTGATTCTTTCTGTCTCACAATGTCATTAACTTTTCCTTTCCCTGTTCTAGTTTTCTTCAGTTATCTTTTGTATCTCTTTTTACATTTTTTATTCTACTTTTTAAGAAGTTGTTTTCTTCAAACAATTCTTTTCCTTCTTTTTCAAAACTGTTGACTCTCTCATACATACCTCTTCTTTCTTTTCTCATTTATTCTTCTACCTCTCTCATTCGCCTTTTAAAGTCTTTTATGAGCATTTCCAGAAAGCCTCTTTGGGCTTTAGACCAATTTATTTCACTCTGAGATTTCTTCTGTGGACATTCTGTCCTAGTGTGAGTTTGTGTTTTGGTCTGCCCTGTCACCATAGTATCTTTTATGGTCAAGGTTCTTTTTTTTATTTCTTGCTCTTTTTCTTTTGGTATTTCTTCTTTTTTATTTTAAAGGTGCATATCTGCTCCTGGGGTAAAGGTGGTGCTTTCCCAACTTTCCTATGCAGCCCTGAGCCTTGACTTTGAGAACAGGGGCTCCTTGTATTTGGAGAGCATAACTTTGCTTGTTCTTTTCAGCAAACAGCCTGGTTTCCCAGAGTTTACCTTCTGATCTGGGATAGGAAGTTGCTCCCCTGATTTGCCTTATATGTTTTTGAGCATCTATGATTATCTTGCCAGGAAATTCTAGAGTGGAGTCCTTAATTGGGTAGAAAGTTAGAATAGATGAATTCTTGGGTGTCTTTGAGTTATGATTTTTATGAGGGTAAAACTAATAATGGTTGATGGCATTTGGAAACCACCAAGTGAATACTATTCAGATAGGACTTCTAAGTAGATAAAATAATATTTTTTTAGAGACATAATTAAATAAGCAACTAAAATGTCTTTAGAACATTTTAGGAGGGATGTTAACATACTATAGTGTGTATGGTGAGAACTTTTGAAATGATGCCATGCAAAGAGTAAACCAGGGGCTATGGGGAAAGAGTGATTTAGAGGGAATATAATGACAATTTCTTCTCAACACTGATTTCTACAGTGCTAAAAGTAATGCATTATTTTATCTAATATTAACCTATTAATACTACCCTGACTCTGATCAAAAGGAACAAAAATTTTGGCAAGTTTTGATAGCAAGAAAGACTGTGAGCATGGAAATATCTTCTTATAGTAAGGAATGAATCCTGAATGTCCACGGAGGTATTAGAAATCTAGGTGCAAGGTAATTAAAAGGGAAAGAGGGACTCCACAAAGGAAACTGAAGATATGCCTATTACATATAAATTGAGGAATTTGAGGCAAAGAGAGATTGACTTTCCTAGAGTCACCCAGCTAGGAACTGTTAGAGATCAAATTGGAACTCAGGCCTTATTGTCTCTTGGCCCAGAACTTTAACTGCTGTGCCACCTAGCTGCCCTTTTAGGAAATGAAGTCTGATAAAATGGAAAGTATATCAAGAATTTGAAAGGGAAGTAAAGAGAAAGAGTTAGGGTAAATACAGAGAAAGTGAAATGATTTGCCTGGAGTTATTTTCTGTTCCAGGGGTTGGATCCTTTTAAAACAAAAATAAACAAAAGCAAAAACATAAAACAGTAGTATGAAAGCATGAACAGTGCTTGAGTAGGATTTAAGAGAATTTAGTTCAAAAGTGGTAAAACTTTGCCAAGAATACAAAAAAACCCAACCCCCATTTTCTGCTATAAATTTTTGTCTATTCACTGGGGAAGTCCTAACCACTGTCCAGGGCATTCTACTGAGACAGTTCCCTGCCACCATTGAATCAAAAAAGCTCGATGCTACCATGGATAGTTGACACTTGAAAAGTTTTGATATTAGAGACCAAGAGATACTGGGTTGCAATAGATGGGAACAGTAGGAATGAAAGGATATGGATACAATAAAAATTTGACCATTTGGGATATACGTAATTTTTGATGTTCAAATTTTTAAGAAGTCTTATACCCGTAATCTGGACATCTGTATCTTAAAGTTGAGTTAGATCAATATTCTATCTCTCACTTAAGCATTGCTATTGTTGAGACAAACACTCCAGACATTTTCTTTTAAAAGTGTATATCCATGTTCTTAAAAAAATATTCTTTTTTTTTGAAGTTCCAAATTCTCTTCCTCTATTTAGCCCTTTTTTCACTCATTGAGAAAACAAGCAATATGATATCCATTTGAAGTCAGTATACAAGTTCTTTTTAAACTTCGTGTTTCACTTGGTCATTTTCATATAATAGAGCTTAGACAACGTGTCATATGGGTTTATTTAGCTGTGGTAAAGCAGTTATTTTAAGTGAAGGAAATATCTTCATGGTAGAATATCAGTGCAGACAGAGATTAACATGAGCTAAAGCTGACTAATGATCCCCACTGTCTATTACATTAGGCGGCAAACTTTTGGCAAGGGGAATTAACCAGAGGCATGTTACTTGATGATATGATTGGGAAACTCGATTAGGTATTGTATGATTTTTAAATAATAGTTCTTCCAATGAGGTAAACTGAAAAGGATTTCCTATGATGTATTCAAGTCAAGGCAAGTCATCAAACCTTTTTTTTAACTCTTTACTATATGCAAGGCTCTATGCTAAGTATTAGTATTACAAAGAAAATAAAATAGTCCCTGCCCTCAAGGAGGTCACATTTTAGTTGAAGATCTATTTAAATAAGTAAGTAGATACAAGATATGTGTGTTCATGTATATCCACATATAGGGAAGTATGGATATACACATATATGCATACACTTGAGTGGATATACACATATATATTATATGTGAGCATATACATATGTGTGTATACGTACATATATACAAAGAGAGAAGGAGAGGGAAAGAGAGAAAGAAGGAAAGTGACCTCAAGATTTCAAAGGGAGAAAGAACTATCATCTGGAGAGACAGAAAAAGACATCCTGAAGTAGGTAGGATTTGATATAGAGTCATGAAGGAAGTCAAAGAAACTAAGAGGTGGAGGTGAGGAGGCAGAGCATTCCAATAGTGCAAAGGTGATATGGAGAGGAGAGATGGAATATCATGTACAAGGAATAACAACCAGACAAGTATAGCTGGATTGTAGAGTTCATAGACAGAAATAAGATGTCGGAAGATTGTAAAGGGAAGGGATTGGATTTTAAAGGGGTTTTAAATATCAGAGGACTCTGTATTTGATCCTGGAATCATTGGAATTTGTTGTGGGTGGAGGTGAGAGGTGAAGATGGGTGGCATAATCAGAGCTCAACTTTCACTAAACACTGAGTGGAAAATAGATTGATAGAATAGAGTATAGATTATTAGAATAGATAGAATAGAAATTGTGAGATGAAGATGATCTAAAGAAGAACTAAAATGGTGGCAGTGCAAAAAGAAATGAGCATACACATAAGGTGCTCTGAAGATAGAAAGAACAAGAATTAACAACAAAATAAAACATCCTGAATAAGTGAAAATGAGATGTCAAAAATAATACCAAGGTAATAAGACTGGGTAACTGAAAATGTATTGTTACTTTTCATAGAAACAGGAAAATTTAAAAGAATTTTGGGTGGGATAATAAATTCTTTTTTGACATGTTGAGTTAGAGATGCCTATTGGACATCAAGTTTGAGTTTTAAAAAAAATGCGTTTGGTTGTATGAGACAGAAAATCAGGAGAGAGACTATGGATGTATATATGGGTCTGGGAATCTTTCATAAAGATTATGCCTAAACTGGTGTAAACTGATAAAATCACAAGCAACAGTTTTACCTACAATTCAAAAGAAGGAAAAGAGTTATAGCCTTTGCATGGGTCCTAGTCTGGGAAAAATGAAAAGTAGGGTGAATGGAGATCATGGTGAGGAGAAAGATTAGGGCTACTGATCATAATGTACAGCGAAAGATGGGATGAGAATCTATTACTATTATTCAAAGAAATTTTGGAGTTCATGAACACGGAAAATGGATATTTTTGGATGATGGTAGCATAAAAGTTATTATCTCTACACATAGCTAAGTTGGGATGGATACGTGCTTCATGGTGACAATAAATAGACTGAGGAACTTAGGAGTAAGCAGCAATATGTATGCTGTAGTACACTTGCATGAGGGAAAGATTTAGGGAGGAAAGACTCTGAGACTGGCAATGAAATCATTGAAGAAAGTGGAAATCTCAATGGTAGCTCATAACTAAGATAGAAAGGGATAAGTGTTGAAAGATGAAGAAGAGAAAGAAAGAAAAAATGAATTAAAGGTGCTATGACAGTATCTTCAAATAAAATAATGACACTGTAAAAAAGAGGCCAAAATGTCAGCCATTATCTCATAAGAAGGAAATAAGCATTAAGTACCTACTATATGACAGGCAGTGTTAACTGTTTAACAAATATTACCTCATCCTTACAATAATTTTGTGAGATAAGCTATTATTATTCTCATTTTGCAGATGAGGAAAGTGAGTCAGAAGTTAAGCCTTTTCCAGACTCAGAGAGTTTTGTCTGAGTTGTGAATGCAGGTCTTCCTAATTCCAAGCCCAGTGTGCCATCAAACTGACAAACTCACCATGATCTCCATTCACTCTACTTTTCATTTTTCCCAGACTATGACCCCTGCAAAGGCTGAAACTCTCTTCCTTCTTTTGAACTGTTGGTAAAACTGTTGCTTATGATTTCATCAGTTTATACCGGTTTAGGCATAATCATTCTGAAAGATTCCCATTCCCATATATACATCCATAGTCTCTCTCCTGATTTTCTGTCTCATACAACCAATTGTGTTTTTTTAACATTCAAACTAGATGTCCAATAGGCATCTCTAACTTAACATGTCAAAAAAGAATTGTCTGACAGTTACAGAATATTAAAACTTCAAAGAACCTCAGATATATTTTGGTACAACACTAATTTTTCACCCAAAGAGAGAGACTTAAAGAGTCAAAATGAGTTAAGGCTTTATACAGTAAGTAAAAGAATGACAGAGATAGGATGGTATAGTGGAATGAGCTCCAACCTTGAGTCATAATAGGACTTTGCTTCAAATCCAGGGAATATTACTTATTACCTGGGTAACCTAACAAGTCTCTTAAATTCACTGAGTCTCAGTTTCTTCATCCAAAGAAATGTAAGGTTAGGCCAATGACCTCTAAAATCTCTATAAACTCAATTATTTTATAATTCCAGAACTCAGGATTTTCAATTCATTCCTCATTCCACTGCTCTTTCCTCATCACTTCATTACATTTCTTTGTTCTCTTATCAAAAGCCTGAGTTTTGCTTTAGAGAGTACTAGATGAAACAAATGGTTCACCGATGATTTAAGATGACATCTTCAAGGACTAGGAATGCATGAAAATCTTAATTTGTCTCTTAATCATTCATTGTTCTATCCCATTTACTGTTATGAAATTTAAGATGTATACATATCTATACTAAAAAACCATCCAGGAAACTCAAAACTTTTATATTGGAATATGAAATTACTTTGCTTCAGGTAATTTTTTTATTATATTCTGTACAAGCCAATGGGAATGATGGTGGTCAGGAATACTAAAAATGATGGTATAAGGTAATGATAATAATGAAACCTTATGAGAATTGTGAAGATTTTAAAAAATCTCCAATTTTTGAGTATTATCATATTGTAATTCAGTCACCTTTGCTGTATTGTAAAAGTGAATTTGGTAAATTAGACTGCCCATTTTTAATATTAACAGTAAGGATATTGCATATTGTTGTTCAGTCATTTCAATTATGTCCTACTCTTTATGACTCCATTTGGGAATTTCTGGTAAAAATATTGGAGTGGTTTGTCATGTCTTTCTCTAGTTCAATTTTCAGATGGAAAAATTGAGATAAACAGGGACAACTGACTTGCCCAGGGTTACACAGCTAGTAACTGTTTGAAGCCAGATTTCATCTTAGATCCTCTTGGCACCATGTCTGGTGCTCTAGCCACACTGTGTCATAGAGCTAGCTTAACAGGACAAAAGTTGGTTTAAATGTGAAAGAATATGTGCATACATATTACCATGCATGCAAATTTTATTTTTCCTGTATTTGTTTATGTTAAATAGAAGTTCAAATGAACGTCCATGTGCATACAAATATCCACAGAGAGAACACTTTTACTGAATTGTTTATGTAGTTGTTTCAGCATACAAAATTTTTTTATAAATTCATCTAAGTAATTACTGTCCAAATGTCCAATGAGCTATTTTCTATTTACATTTTCAATAAAAATTGGGGCTCAGGTTTAAAGCAGCATGTGAATAAAACCGGCCCACTTTCCTCCTAAAGAATTGCAATGGAAGTCAACTTTTGCTTCCAATGAAGCAAAAACAGCTGTTAGGTAAATAATATGATCTTGTGAGACTTTCAAATCATCTTAAATTAAGGCTTCCTTTCCTTTTTGTAAACAAACTCAGAGATATCTTCTCTTTCCAACTCTGCATGAATGTGTGCTAAGGCTATTTGTTTGTCAGATTCCAACTTTTATGATTTCTTACTATTGCTGCTTTGCTATTTACAAGCCTTTGTCAGTCACAGTTTAGGAGGGAAGCCAAGATGGTTTCTTGATTAAAGCATTTGTGCAATCTTGAAAAAATGGTGATTGTAGACTCCCTGTAAATTGCAACCCATTTTCTAAATCAGTCAGTTGGAAAAACTGGACAGAATCTTTTAAATACAAGGGCATAGTTTCCCTTAGGGATGTAATGAAGCAAAATGAGGGCTACCTTTTGAAAAAAAAATTAAAAGCTGAAAAAAAAAGTCAATTTCACAAAACTTTAAAAAATTTTTAAACAAGCTAAATTTAAAAATATGATCAAATTATGTATTTTTTCTTTTTAAAGATCATATTATAATAGATTCAGAGCTGGATGAGATATGAAAAGTCATTTTCTCATTGGAGGTATATATAGACACCCTTTGTTTTAGATATGAAGAAAGTGACTCTCTAAGAGGCAAAGTGACAAAGCACCAAAAGTCACAGATAATCAGTGGCAGAACCAACACCAAAACCCATGCCTCTTAATTCATTAACAATTAACTATGTTTTATGTTTAAAAAGCACTTTCTCATTACCCTCACCTGTTAAAAGCCTTAAATTCAAGGTCCAATTAAGGTATAACCTCCATGAGGAAGGCTTTCTAATTTTCCACAGCTAAAAGTATTGAAATCTTCTTAGAGAAGGGGTTCTTTTTAATGTTAATGACTTTTTTTTTTTAGTGTCAAGGACCTCTTTGAAGTTTGGTGATGCCTATGGATCCTTTCTCAGGATAATGTTTTCAAAAGCAAAACAGAGTTTTACTTTTACACAACTCTGAAAAACAAGTTGTGAAGGAATCCAATAATAATTAAATCAAGACATTTTTCCTCATCCAACTTTATGGACTCATTGTAATCAATCTATGGATCTATGTAATCTAAGTTAAGAAACTTTAAGAAACTATCTTAGAGAATTTTATGGATTTTTTTCCCTTTGGCCTTATATTCTACTGTATATTATATTTACTTGTGTTCTCATTGAATCCCTTCATATAAAATTGAAATTTACTCAAGAACAAGGAGTGTCTATTTCTAGTGTGCATCACAGTGTTTTTGACATAATAGACATTATTTAATAAATGTAGCTTGAAATCAATGAGAATTAGGAATATGCAAGAAATCATGTCAAAGAAATGGAATCATAAGACCATTTCATGATGAAATAGGAACATATCTTTTCTGTGCAAACCCTTTCCTTCCATATCTTTGAAATGTTTTCTAGCAGAAATGATGACTTCCAGGATGTCCTTTAGCTTGGAAGCTTACTGGTGAGCACTTAAGTTACTGAGGACTGAAAAGTCACACATCTGGAAGTCCTTGTAGGCTATTCATACCCACCATTTACCTCTCCATTGTCCTTTGGATGACTCCAAACTTAAATTATTTAGAGACCATAATGTTCCAAGATCTGTAGTTAAGCAGAATTATGATGTTAGAAAGATGGACCTTTGCTTCTGCTTATGGTCATTAAGAACACTGAGGTACTTTCCCAAATGGAATCAAGCCCATTTCTCTGCCTCTTATTAGGTTCTTGGCCCAGTTCTTTGTCTATCTGTAATATCTGTTCAAAATATACAAACTCATAGTTGACCTTTCTGGGTTGTCTATAAGCATATCATAATCTGGAGAGTAGATTCACTTCATCTATTTCCCCCCTTTATGATTAGTTAGATTGAAATGTCATCGCAATAATCTTTATACATGTCAAGAATATTCTTAATGAAATTAGGCAAATTGACAGGGTTTGAAAATGATATTCTATAGCAGATATCATCTTTAAAAATCAATTGAATGAAAGATGCAAGAAATGATAATTTTTACATTGCTTGTATTGGTAAACCATGAAAATAAATAATTCAATAATATCAAATGACAACTTAAATTTTTTCTCCCATAAGATATCTCCAATATATGTGCTTTCTTAGCTATATAATAGTATAACAGAAAATCCTTGTTTATTTTAATTCCCTTTGAGATTGCTCATTTTCAATATTTATCTTCTATTAGACTAAATAGATCTGAGATGTTTTTACTCAAAAACAAATAAATCAATAATAGCATCATACCTCAAATCCTGAAGTGAAGATTATATGAAGTCATAAGATTTTTTTAAATATTTCCTTTCTATTTTCCTTCTCATCCTGAAGATACTAAATGATAGGACTATAAGTAGGAAATTTTTCAATTGAGACAATTGAGACTAAAAAAAATAGTGGGGGAGGAGTTGTGATAATGTTGCCTGGTGAGTAATATAGGAATGGGGACTGTTTGTCCCTGTCCCCCATTGGGTTTGGGTTAAAACTGGAAGAGGAATGCTATGCCGAAGGGACAGAACTAGCCATAATGGTGCAGGTGTGGAGATGAAAGTTATCAGGAAAGAATTATGGCTTCTACTCTCAATATCAGTACCCTGATTATGTCCTAAACTGAATAAGGTTACATACCCCTTCCAAATGATTGTCTTTTAAATATAATGAAATAGCCATCATGTCATTGCTTTCTCTTAAATCTAACCTTTAAAACATATTTGTATGGGGCATGATTTTGAGATCTTTCATCATCCTTGTCTTAATTTCATTAAAGACATAGATATTCTTTTAACCATTCATCACTTATTTTGAATTTCAGTTCCTTATTAACCATCTTCATTCCTTATTTCCCTTTCTTTAGATAATTTAGCCTGATAGAAAAAAACAAAGAAAATAGGAATACAGTAATCCTCTCTTCTGTCTCCTGTTATTTTTATACCCTTTATTGGAAGTTATGGTGTTATATCTTTGTGGTCCTCCTCTTTAACACTAACATAGGCCAAGGAAAAGCAACAAACATTTACTAAATGCTTACTATGTCCCAGGCTCTGTGTTAACATAGATGAAAAAACCTTTTTAGTTGCCATTGACATTCACCATATATTAATACCATAAACATTAAAACCAAAATTTCCCAGTAATGATTAGAATCCATGAAGAAACTTCCCAGTTGCTTCATCTTAAGGTGTTGCACTCACTAACCACAATATATTATTCCTTAAATGATGTGAAGGACATTTTCAAAAGCTGCTTTTTCTTTCAATGGAATGGGATCAGCAAAACCTATGGAAAAGAAATGTTATATAAATTTGAGAAAGTTTTAATTATTATCTTCTCTTAGGAGTATTTTATTCCTGAAAATCTTTTTTTTTACTATTCATAGTTCTAAAATGTATAAGGATTATCACAATAGATAGTGGAATTTTCATTCAGTTCCCTTCTGAGTAAAGGAAAATTGTTTTGTTTTGCCAAATGCTTCGCATGGTGCTAATTTTGTGCCTTTTCCCATTTTTAATATAAAAGAAGACACATTGGTACATTATAAATAAGTATTTAATGTTGAAGAGGGAAACCATTTCCACTGCCAGTACTGCTCCAGGGAACAAATTAAAGATGGAGTGATTACTTTAGAAATTCTTCCTAGTGACTAGACATTCTTGCTGCCTTTCTTTGTTCTCTTTCTCCCCTTACTCCCTCCCCTTCTTTCACTTTCTCCAAATCCATGAATGTAGCATAAAAAAGAAATCATAGAAATTATGTGATTATCTGTATATTATAGGTCATTAGACTTAAATTCTTTGAATCATGGTCCCAGTTTTATTCTTCATCTAACAAGCAATTCCTGACTCCAGGTACAATCCATTATACAAACAAACAGACATTTAAAAAATACAGCAATAGCTGGTTACTGGTTTGGGAGCATTTGAGATATAGACAAAATTAAATGAACCTAGGGACCATTTCAGTCATCTACAAGCATTAAAGCATAATGCATAGCCCAGAGAAGCTGTTCAAATAAGCATCTGTTGAGTGAATGAATGATACCCCAGGAATCATTTATCAATTTGCATGTAATTTCAATTGGTGAAAAGTAGCATGATGTAGTGGCCAAAGAGCTAGTCCTAGAGGCAAAAAGATGTGGGTTCAAACTTTGCCTTTTATACATACTGGCAATACAATACATGATGAGTCACTTAACCTCTCCATCTTGGGCAACTCTCTAAAAAGCTGAATTTCAGAGAAGGTTTTGACCTTCATTGTCAAATGTAGTTTCATCATCCCACAGTTCCCTATTAGGTTGAAATCCTTGCTCTCATAAAAAATCTCTAATTTTTGTTTATTACAGAATCTCTACAGCAAGTACTTACAACAAAACAATGCTTGTCTTTTTTTTTAAGTGAGGCAATCAATCGACAAGAAAATTGATTAAACTCCAATCAGATCAAGGCTACTGTGAGAGGCAGTTTATTCCAGTGTTGATGTATATGCCTTGGTAATAAATGAAGCCAATATTGCTTTGTTGCAAATAAAATGAAGTTTTTCTAAGGTTCTTAATAGCTATAGATGGAAAGACATTGGCTTAAAATTATGCTGGAATAGCTGCCCTAACCACCCCACCATAACTTGGCTGTTTGCCCTCTTTATCGGTCATTTCTGAAAATTGAATATTAAACTAGAATGCAGTGACATTTTCTGTAACTAATTTTCCATAACTTTATTTCATCAGTAGCCATAGTTGGAAAGCATGTTTGCTAACCATAAATTGGGAAAACTTAAAAAGTTCTTGTCATGTATGACTAGTTGAATATTTTTGTTTCTTAATGGAAATGTATTTCATAAGTTTCAGAGAACATTAAGGTTGAACAAAGGTTATAGACATGCAACTCTCTGGATATATTTTTGGCAAAATACCCTGGGCTAAATTTCTGAAAACATAAAGGTTTTTTTTGTCAGATATGTTTTCCTCCTCAATATAGTTGCTTCATCAGAAGAAATTACTTTAATCATGTCATATGGAACAACTACATATATATTTATGTTGTTTCAAAGCAATAAATACTATTTTTAAAGAACTAAGTGAATTGTCATTGATTAGTTTGAATTCATTAGGATTATTGAATACAGTGTACTAGATTTTTATGCTTATAGTTATATGATCAATCAATTTAGAAGTATTATAAAATACTACATGATGATTGACATTATGCTAAATTATGGGGACACATGCACAGACAAAGTGAAAGCCTCTGCCCTTCCTCAACTTATATTCGAATATAGGATATGATATTTAAGTAAACAAGCACATAAAAGATACATTCATAATAAATTGGAAATAAATGTAGAGGGAAGGGTTCTAGCCATGGAGGAGTCCAGGAAAGGCCATCTGAAGAATGTGGTAGTTAAATTGTTTGAAGGAAGTTAGGAAAGCTAACAGCGATAGTAAGAAGGCGGAGCATTTCATGCATGCGTGAGATTCAGTCAATGCAAGTGTCCAAAATCCTGAGATAGACTGCTTTTTCATTTCAGATCTTTCTGACTTTGAATCCAACACTTTATCTTTTACATGACACCCTTCCCCCCTTTTATGTGATAATATTAAAATTCTAAATTAATACATTGACAACTTATAAAACTTTATGGTCCATACCCTAAGGATATGTTATACCTGATGTTACAATAAATGAAGTCCTTCCACTGTTTCTCACAACTATGTTCATTTGGTTAATTAAATTAATTAACCTCATTAAATGAACTAAATTCATTTAAAAAAACAAAAAATTCAAAAAAAGATCATCTTTTAGCATGGTTCAATATGTTAAAAATGTTTTGACAGTGAATACATATGACAGATTTGCTGTGTGCAAGGCCTATTGTATAGCTATTTGCCTGTAGCAATAATTTTTGTTAGATTTTTTATTTGTTCACTGCTTAATTTATAGACTTAATCCTGAAGTGAAGTAGGATATATGTGATTTGTAAAATTATTTAACAACAACTATAATTTTAAAACATATCAAAGTTTCCATAATATTGTGAATACTTTGTTTTGATTTGAATCTCTTAACGATGGCCTAATGGCTATTTTGGGTATAATTATGCTTATTTTACATATAAGAAAACTGGGTCTCAGAGGGATTAAATGATTTCAACTAGAGAAAACAGTGAATATAATAATTGATCAGATAAATTTATCAATATGCACATGTGTATAATAAATAATCACTGAAGGTAGAGACATCTACATGCCATGAACTTGGAACATAGGACCTGTGATCAGGAAGACTTGAGTTCCAGTATGGCCTCAGATATTTACTAATTGTAATCCTGGGCAAGAGATTTAACATCTTTCTGTCTTAGTTTCATTATTTGTAAAAGAGCATAGTAATAGCCCGAAGCTCCAAAGTTTTTGTGAATATCAGATATATTACAAATATATAAATTTGTAAACTGTTTTGTAAGTCTTATGGTGCTATATAAATGTTATCTATGATTATTATTAATGAACACATGTAGTTGGAAATCTCTGCAGAATAAATTATATAAAGGCATTTTTCCCCTCCTAAACTTGAAAACATTTACTTATCTTTGTATATTTTATTTGTGAATACTTCTTGAGGGAAGAAATATTGCATATTTGTCTTTGAATTCATGTCACCTAGCAAAATATCTGGTACTGATTAAAGCATTTAGCAAATTTAGGAATTTGGAGATTAACAGTAATTTTGAAGAGAGCACTTTACCTTGAATGATGAAGTCAGAATATTGATGTCAAACTTAATAGTGATTAGTTAATAAATAAGTTGTTGAATTCAACTTCATAATTCTGAGTCTGAATCTCATATATATAAAGTACTAGATTTTTTCATGATCATTTGTAGCAACTCCAAATCAGTGGTCTTATGGCTATACTTTCTGTGTGGCTATGTCCCCCATTTAATCACTCCTTCCAAAACTCCCCCAAAAAACTTGTACTTGCAGATTGGGTATACAACAGGGTGACTGCCTTAGGTTCAAGAATTTTGCGGAATTATATTCTTAAAACTTTAATATAGTTCTTATTTAGTTTTACCCATCAAGTAGAAAACATAATTAGGTCAAAACAAATACATTTACTGAGATAGTATAATACAAATACTAACCACAAAACAGTGGCCCCCATCTGGGGTGCATTATCTGGCAAATACATCCAGTTTCATTGGAAAAGTGGACATATACTCTAGAAAGGCAGACACCAAGAGAAGGTGGATGTAATCAAAGTGATTCACATCTCTGATACTGAAGCTTCTGACTTTTGTTCTGTCATGGTTCCCCTTGGTTGCAGTATCACTTCTGGGCATGTTGCTTCATTGGGTTTCCTGCTTATGTTACCTGTTAGGTTCATGTCCCCTACAGGGAAAATATTTCTTTTTCAGGATAGCTAATTCAGTGGGAGGTTGATGGGAAAAAGAAAAATATGCCCATTTCCTCAAGTAGAGGCAGGCAGTCAACAAGCATTTTTTAAATGTTTACTATGTGCCAAGAATTGTGCTCAGTACTGGGCATACAAATGCAAGCAAAAAGAATGATTGTTCCTGATCTCAAGGAACTTATAGTTATAAAAATTAATATATTTTATTTTGTCCTAATTACATGTTAAAACTAAAACATTTTTAAAAGTTTTGAATTACAAATTCTACCCCCATTTTCTGCAATAGTAAGCAACCAGTTAGAGATTTTTTTTAATATCTTTCTTCTCTTTCTGCCAAAGGTAGCATTTCTAATACAATATTAAATAATAATGGTAAAAGTGGGCAGCCTTGTTTCACTCCTGATCTTATTGGGAATGGGTCTAGTTTGTCCCCATTACATATGATGCTTGCTGATGGTTTAAAATAGTTGCTACTGATCATTTTAAGGAAAAGCCCATTTATTCCTATACTCTCTAGTGTTTTTAATAGGAATGGGTGTTGGATTTTATCAAATGTTTTTTTCTGCATCTATTGAGATAATGATATGATTTTTGTTAGTTTGGTTATTAATATAATTGATTATGCTGATAGGTTTCCTAATATTGAACCAGCCCTGCATTCCTGGTATAAATCCTACTTGGTCATAGTCTATTATCCTGGGGATGACTTTCTGTAATCTCATTGCTAATATCTTATTTAAGATTTTTGCACCAATATTCATTAAGGAAATTGGTCTGTAGTTTTCTTTCTCTGTTTTTGTTTTACCTGGTTTAGGTATCAGTACCATGTCTGTATCATAAAAGGAGTTTGGTAGAACACTTTCTTTCCCTATTATTTCAAATAGTTTATATGGTATTGGAATTAATTGTTCTTTGAATGTTTGGTAGAATTCACATGTAAATCCATCTGGCCTTCTTAGGGAGTTGATCAATATCTTGTTCTATTTCTTTCTCTAAAATGGGGTTATTTAAATAATTTATTTCCTCTTCTGTTAACCTGAGCAGTCTATATTTTTGTAGATATTCCTCCATTTCATTTAGATTATCAAATTTGTTGGTATAAAGTTGGGTAAAATAACTCCTATTTATTGCTCTAATTTCTTCTTCATTGGTGGAAAGTTCTCCCTTATCATTTTTAAGACTAACAATTTTATTTTCCTCTTTTTTTCTAATTAAATTAATTAAAGGCTTATCTGTTTTGTTGGTTTTTTTTTCATAAAGCCAGCTCAGTTTTATTTATTAATTCAATAGTTTTCTTATTTTCCATTTTATTTTCAGAATTTCCAATTTGGTATTTAATTGACAGTTTTTAATTTGTTCTTTTTCTAGCTTTTTTAATAGTAAGCCCAATTCATTGATCTTTTCTTTCTCTATTTTATGCAAGTAAGCATCTAGAGATATAAAATTACCCCTTATAACCACTTTGACTGTATCCCACAAATTTTGGTTTGTTGTCTCATTATTGTCATTCTCCTCGATGAAATTATTGATTGTGTCTATGGTTTGCTCTTTCACCCATTCATTCTTCAGGATTAGATTATTTAATTTCCAATTAACTTTTGGTATATTTTCTCCTGGCCTTATGTTGCATGTGATTTTCATTGCATCATGGTCTGAATAAAAAGGTATTTACTATTTCTGCCTTTCTGCATTTGATTTTCAGGTTTTTATGCCCAAACACATGGTCACTTTTTGTATAAGTTCCATGAACCACTGAGAAAAAAAGAAAGCTCCCTTCTGTCTCCATTCAATTTTCTCCAAAGATCTATCATACCTAACTTTTCTAACATTTTGTTTACCTCCCTGACTTCTTTCTTATTTATTTTGTGGTTTGATTTATCTAATTCTGAGAGAAAAAGTTTGAGATCCCCTACTAGTATAGTTTGGCTGTCTATTTCTTCTTGCATCTCTCTTAATTTTTCCCCTAGGAATTTGGATGCTATTGCACTTGGTGCATGCATATTTAGTATTGATATTGCTACATTATCTATGGTACCCTTTAGTAAAATATAGTTTCCTTCCTTATCTCTTTTGATTAGATCTTTGCTTTTACTTGATCTGATATAAGGATTGCCTTGTGAAATGGGGACCAGCTCATGTCTCCCTTTGTGGCTTCCTCTGGAGTTGCTTTACCTTTATGAACCTCAGGATCTGAGGTCTATTCTTCTGTCTCTGCATAAAAGCTGCCTATGGTGAGAGTTTTTTTTTTTTTGTTGTTTTTTATTCATTTTTTTAAAAGCTTGAGGTCTGTTTAAAGCAGAGGAGTGACAGCTGCTTTAATTTGCCCTGGAGCAGTTTGGCTGATTGACTTCTGGGTGCTGGGCAATCAGGGCCAGGTCTGGTGTTCTCGGTGGTTTATAATCTACCTTTTACAAAAGGCAGATCTGCCAAAGCACATGCCTGCAAGGCAGAGTGGCTCAAGAGTCTCCCAGAAACTTCTCAGGTGCTTAGAATTTGCCACACTGAGTCCCGGCCCGGCTTCCTTCCCTGTCTCTCAGAGCTGCTGTCTGAGCTTGGCAAACTGACCAACCCCCTGCCCGTCTGAAACAGGCCTGCTCTGAAGCTCTACCAAAATAACTCTTCCTGGGAAAGTGTTGTACTCCAAATATTTGGTGATGCTTTGATTCCACAACCAGTTTAGAGGCTTAATTTGCTGTTGGTTTGAGAGAAGGTCAGAGGAGGACACAGAGAGTCATATCTGAACTCTGCCATCTTAGCTCCCCAAACAAACATTTTCTAAATATTTTTCAACATGGTACCTGGGAACTGAAATATATTCCATTTAGTTTTGAAAGTTTTACAGCAAATGTTAAATACTAGATTGTGGATTGTTAGTGATTTTTGGACTTAAGAGAAAAACATTTCATTTTTATTGTTTACTGACACTGCTGTAAATAGTAACTCTTATTGTTTGAAATAAAAAAGCCTTATGATTTCATTTTAAAATGTCAAAAAAAACTAAAGCAATCGCTTCTGCTCAATACTCACCCTTCCATTAGAGTCTGCAAGGAGCTCATGGGTAACATTTGAACTCATGTATGTAGGGAGGAAGTAGAACAAGGGTGAAAAGTTGATAATGTTTGGATTTCTGCATTTACAAATGGCCAATTGGTCAATGGTAGAAGCAGATAAAAGATATTCTGAAACTTGATCATACTGAAGAAGGGGGAAAATATCAGAACAATGAAGGAAAAAAAGAGATGGGTGAAAAATTATGACTTTATTACATAGGAAAAACATTTGTTAATAATGGAACAGGAAATAGAGAATATTATTATACTTGCTGCAAGACTTCTATGAATTGAAGGAGAGAAAAGTACCATAAATGAGCTGTTTATCTTCTCCATTTTTTCACATTTTCCTATATTTCTGACTCACTGATTTCAGTAAATGCAACAATTTCATAATTCCCTTTGCCAGTTATTTCCTGGCTTCTTTCCCTTTCTTCCCCTCTCCTACCTCATTCCCATAGTCCTGCCAGATGTATCTACTTGTCTCTACCTGTAGATTAAGGAGATCTGCCCAAAATTTCTAGCACTGAGTAGAAATCACATAAGAAGCCAGTATCTCAAAAGTCAGCTGACTCAGTCTATTTTTTGTGATGTTTTGATTCTAACCCTTTGTTAAATAGACATGGTGTCTGGGTTGCTTTTCCTTCATTCTCAAACTTTCTTAGTCTGGATTGTCAATCCCAAAGCTGTGAATTGTTGGTCTTTATATACTTTCAGTTTGACACTATAAATAAATCAATTAACATGCATTAACCATCTAATATGGACCAGATGCTAAGCTAGATTCTGGGGATATAAAAATAAAATTGAACAATTCCTACTCTCAAAGAGCTTGTCATCTATAAAATGGGACAATAAGTAATTTGTAGTACATACACACACACACACACACACACACACACATAAAGTAGTTTTTAAAAAAAAAAAGAGGACATTAACAGCAGCTGGGGAGAATAGGAAGTGATCCATGACTTCAAGTCAGTGTTTGAGATGCATAAGGAGGAAAAGGATTTAATAAAGTATGAAGTGTATATTTCAGGTTGGAGAAAACCAGTGCAAAGGCTCAAAGGAAGGAAGGTACAAGTAAGAGGAATGGAGAAAAGCCCTATTACCAGGGCAGGAGGGAGAAGGAGACAGAGTAATATATAATGAAGCTGGACAGATTGGTTGAGATCAAGTTATGAAAATCTTTAAAAGACAAACATGAGTTTATATTTTATCTCTGAGGCAAAAAGAATTCCCTGAAAAGAGGAGTAAAATTACCAGATACTTAAGGAAAGTGACTTTGATTATAGGATGATGGCTTGTATTGAGGGAGAAATGAGCCAGGAAGACTATGAGCTCAGGAGAAAGAGTGTGACCTAATATACAGGTCTGCGGGGTTGTTTGCATAAAGATGACAATTAAAATCATGTAGTAGTCCATAACTTCCAATTACCTAGGATACTATTAGGTCTAAACAACTGCCCTATTCTTATATTCCAAAGTCATCCATGTTTTACCATCCACCCTTTCTTTATGCCTATAGTTTTTCATTGATGTCATGGACCTATCTATGTAACTTAAGAACTTCTGGACCATGCTATCAGCCCCATCACACCTTTAAAATCTGATGGCCTTCTACCTACCCTGGTACTGAATGTCCTTTTATGTGTTTCTCCCTGAATTAAAATGTCAGTTCCTTGAGAGCAGGGGCTACTTCATTTTTCCTATTATCCCCAGTGCTTTGCATAGTATTCAGCACATAAGTACTTAATAGATAATTTTTCAGTCATTCAGATGTCAAGAGGAGAAAAAGTGAGAGAAAGGAGAGTTGAAGCAATAAGAATAGAAAGTTTTGTCTGGTAGTTTGGCCAAGAAATAAAATCATAGAGAAAGAAAGAGGGGAGAGAGAGACAGAGACAGAGAGAGACAGAGAGAGGGGGTGAAGGGAGGGAGGGAAAGAGGGAGAAGGAGAAAGAGGGAGAGGGAGTATAATATGGAAAGTAATAGAATCAAGGGTACCATAGAGGGATTGGTTTTGGCAAGAAAAAACACGACCTTGTTATCAGAAATTAGGGGAAAAGAGGAGAAAGTATGAGAGGAGGTGAGGTCAAGGTATTTTGAAAGGAAGAAAAGATGGGGCTCATTTTTGCCTTTGGTAGTTGTCTGTTCCTCCCTGCTTTGCTTGATTTTCCTGTACTTGACTCCTTCAATGACTGTACTTATGATACCAGTCAGGACCTTTGGTACCTGCCTTCTGCTTCCTGTCTTACTCAAATTCCTAGATTTAATATCTAGTGTATTTGATACTTGCTAGTTCTACTCCAATGTGATCAAACTCCTTGTTTTGTATATGAAGGGTTTTCTGTCTTGACAATAACCGAGGCCTAATAAGACTCTTTAGCTTCTAAATTTAAGACAGTTAGAAATTCACTTTAGGTCAGAAGTTCTTAATTTTTTTATGTCATAGACTCCTTTACAATCTAGTTAAATCTCAAAATAATGTTTTTAAATATATAAAATAAAATTAATTGTAGTATATTACATAGAAATTTTATTCTCTTAGTTATCAATTTTTTAAAATGCAAAGTCATAGACCCCAGATTAAGAATTCCTGCTCCAGATGATTTACACCAAAGTCACCAAATAGTAACTAATTTCAGAATTTTTTGTGAGCAAAAACGAGATGAAAAATTATCTCATTTTATGCTCACAACAACCCCAGGAAGAAAGGTGTTATTATTATTCTCATTTCATCACCTAACTGTAAATAGGCCTGCATGGGGCAGCTAGTTGGTTTAGTGAATAGAATACCAGTCCTGAAGTTAGGAGGACCTGAGTTCAAATCTGGACTCAGACACTTAACACTTCCTAGCTGTGTGAACTTAGACAAGTCACTTAACTCCAATTGCCTCGGGGGGGGGGGGGCGCGGGGGGGGGAAGAATAGATAGGCCTACATGAACATAACAGAACATGACCATAGCTTGCGCTGGCATAAATTAATAAATTTTCTGTTTAAGAATCACACAATCTCATAATTTGATAGTTTTGGCAAGTTACCTAACTCAGCTCATACATGAACAAGAATCTCTTCTATATTTTGTGTATCTGTACTTGAAAATCTCTGGTAAGGAATAGAGAACCTGTCAGAACTCCAGGTAGTAATTCCCACCTTGAGAGAGTTCTAATTATTAGGAACCCTTTTTGTCTTAACTTCAATACTAAATTTGTCTCCTTAAAACTTCTATCTATGTCCATCTGTTAGGGAATAGCTGAATAAGTTATGATATATAAATGTAATATAATGTTATTTTAAAGCTTGGAAAGATTTACTTGAACTGATGCTAAGCAAAATGAGCAGAACCAAGAGAACATTGTACACAGTGACAACAGGAGTATGTGATAATCAACTATGATGGACTTGGCTCTTCTTGTCAATGTAATGATTCAAGACAATTCCAATAAACTTGGGATGGAAAGTATCATTCACATCTAGAGAGAGAAACAAAGAAACTGAATGTGGATCAAAGTAATTTTATTTGTTTGTTTTTTATTTCTTTTTTCCCTTTTGGTCTGATTTTTCTTGCACAAAATGGCACATGTAAAAATATGTTTAAAAGAATCATACATATTTAACCTATATGAGATTGCTTGTTGTTTTGGAGATGTGGGGGAGGGGAAAAGAAAAAAAACTTTGGAACACAAAGTTTTACAAAAATGAATATTGAGAGTTATCTTTACAAGTATTTGGGAAAAATGAAATATTTTTGAAATTAAAAACAAACAAAAAATACCACTTTTGTTTACATTTCATCTACATTGCCACCTGTACTAGAAAAGAATCTTCTGAGAATTATTATCCTTAAAAAAGTGAACTTTAGGTGGTAACATTTAAAATCTCCATGTCTTTCCACTTGAGTTCTCACATTATATCATCATTATTATCATCATCTCTCAATGAGTTCAGGTAGGTTATTCTAGGGTCTATTCTAGCTATTTTGCTATTATTCTTTTTATATTACCTTCTACTAACTATTGCTTCCATTGCACATAAGAATAAATAGCTGCTTTTTATATCTGAATCAAAGTATTAGATTGTAAATTCACTTTCTGTAGATTTGCTGAAGGTATCCCTGGTCCAATTCTAATAACAGACAGGATAATTGAGATGATATTATGCTATTGTTTTTTTAAATAATAGCTTTTATTTTCAAAATACATACAAAGATAGTTTTCAACATTAATCCTTGTGAAACCTTGTTTTCCAATTTTTTTTCTTTCCCTTTCCTCTACCTCCTCTCCTAGATAGCAAGTAATCCAATATATGTTAAACATGCACAATTCTATACATATTTCCACATGCTGCACAAGAAAATCAGATCAAGAAGGGGGAAAATGAGAAAGGAAAAAAAATGAGCAAATAAGTAACAAAAAAAGGGAAAATGTTGTGATCCACATTTAGTCACCAAAGTCCCCTTTCAAATGCAGATGACTCCATCACAAGTCTATTGGAACTGGCCTGAATCACATCATTTTTGAAAGAGTCACATCCATCAGAGTCAATTATCACAGAATCTTGTTGTTGCCATGTAAAATGTTTTCTTGGTTCTGCTTCACTTAGCATCATTTCATGTAAGTCTCTCCAGGCCTTTCTAAAACCATCCTACTGATTATTTTTATAGAGCAATAATATTCCCTAACATTCACATATCATAACTTATTCAATCATTTCCCAACTGATGGACATCCACTGAGTTTCCTGTTCTTTTATGCTATTATTTTTAAGTAAACAAGTATTTAATAAATGATTATTATGTGCCAGGTAGCAAAGATGCAAAACTAAAAATGAAACTATCCCTGTCCTCAAAAAGCTTATATCCTATTAAGAGAAATATGGTAATGTGTAACACCATTGATTTGTATAGAAAAGTAAATACAAATATATTCAAATAATTAAATGAATCTGTTGACTTCAATTATTTGGATTACATGCCATGATGCCTATCCATTCTGTCCCTCTTTCATCAATGTCTTCCAAAAAGTTTTCAGAGAGTCCTCCCAAACACTTTGGGGCTCTCCTTGACTTTCCCTTTCTATAATAAAGCTTCTAGTAGAGCACACATATAATATACCATTACTAGTACATAGAGTTCCAAGAAATATTTTTTCCTAGAAAAGAGTCATTTTTATCAATGATTGATAAGAATCATTGATGGAGATTAGATTTAGAATTGCAGGTAATTCAGAGCAGTTAACTATACTTCAAAAAGTTATCTGGAAATTTAATCTTTTATAGCATTTTGGTTATGGAGATGTAACTTACTACAGAAGAGCTTCCTCAACAGATAGAAATATTTGTTTTGGACTTCTTGAGTAGGAATTTGAATACATTAATTTTATTATGCTGTTTTAGATACATTTTTGTTATGATATGACGGGTACTTTCCAGCAATGTCTAAAATAGACTCACTACAAAATAAATCGCCGGAAAATTTAAGCTGAACTACCAAGTATCATGATTATGACTGGTAGCCCACGTCACTTTCCACCTTTGAAGTTTGCTGATTGTTCCCAGAAAGGAAGGATGTGTGCTTTAACTTTGATAGCATAGTACTAAACATGTTTCCATTTCAATTCATTTATGTTAAGTAAAGGTAGCTTACCCTCTTTGTTCATTTATGGAATGAGACTTGAAGTAGGCATTTAGCTGAGACATCTCCAAATAGATGGATGTATTTTAACCATTAAAAAATGTGCCATTGAGAGGAAGAAAAATTACATAATAATTCAAATAGATTTGATTGATATCTTTTTTCTTTATATCACTCTACCCTAAAGAAAGCTATGCTATATAACAATTTTAAAAAGTTAAAATGAGCAAAACAAATTAAAGCCAACATATTGAAAGAAATCTACCAATATAAACAATAGCCCATTCCAATGGGATCCCCACTTCTACACAGGTAGGACACTGAGGGAGTACATCTTTTCCTATTTTTTTTCATTGGAGACAAACTTGTTTTTTATAATATCCCAATATTAATTATACATATTTTATTTATGTCTTTTCTTTTTCATATCATGAGAATTTCTCGCAGTCTCCCTCCTTCTTTCCGTCTCAGTTAAACCATTTTATATAACAAATAATATTTGTAAAGGAAAAAAAGGGAAAAGGGGAAAAAATTCACAAAAATATAATATAAATGAAAATAATTAAATACAGCTCATTTTGCATCAGACATTTCTATGTATTCATCACATTCATCCTTTCTCATAACACAAATACAATTTCAATTTCAATACAAAAATAATTCTGAAAATACAGACTATATTTTTCTTTTCATATGTCTTCTTCAGGCTATGTTCATTCTTGGTAATTTTGTAACATGCACTTTTTATTTGTGTAATTGTTCTTTCCTTTTCCAATGATAATGTTTTATTGGCTTTCTTTATCTTATTAGATTTTGAGCAGCCAGATGATGCAATGGATAGACTGCTGAACCTAGGAGTAGAAAATTTGAATTCAGATCTGCTCTCAAACACTTACCCACTGTATGACCTAGGATGTCACTTAACCCTGAAGAAAATGGCAAAACATTCCATAACCAAATAGCGTTACAAATAGTATGAAACACTGAAAATAACAAATGCAGCTCATTTTGTGCCAGAACACATAAACATTTCCATCTATTCATCACATTTATCCTTTCTTATAGCACAATAATATTCCATTACTTTGTCCAGCTTTTTCCTAATTGATGATCACATAATCTGTTTCTAGTTTTTTGCTGCCACAAAAAGTGCTGCTATAAACATATGGGAACTTTCTTCTTATCAATGACTTCCTTGCACCAAGCAGTGGCCAAGCAGTCCACTCCCCCCCCCACAGCTCTTCTAACATTAACTATTTCCATTTTTAATTTTTTTTTTATTTTTGCTGAGGCAATTGAGGTTAAGTGACTTACCCAGGGTCACACAGCTAGGAATGTTAAGTGTCTGAGACCAGATTTGAACTCAGATCCTCCTGACTTCAGGGCTGGTGTTCCATCCACTGCACCACCTAGCTGTCCCCCTATTTCCATTTTTTAATCAGCTTGGTCAATATCTTGATTATGAGGTAAAACCTCAGAGTTATTTTTATTTTAATTTCTCAGTTTTTGAATCCTTCATAGGCTTGCTAATAGTTTGCAATCCCTATGAGAATTATTTCTTCATAGTTTTTGGCTACTTTATATAAATTTACAATAATTTTGGTCTCCAATATCTTGAATTTTTCACTAGTAGAGATTGTTATCATCACTATCAACAAACATTTTTGAACTTCTCCCCATTAGATAAAAGGCATTGTGTTACATACTAATAATATAAAGAAACATAAGTCATGGTTTTGGATTTTACCAGTCTTGTAGGAAGAGTGACACTCTCTCTCTTTCTCTCTCTCTCTCTCTCTCTTTCTGTGTGTGTGTATGTGTTATGTGTATATGTATTTACCTGTAAATTATTATAAGGCAGCATGTGATCATTGCTTTAAAAGAGTTCAGACAATTAATGTGATAGAAGCTCAGAAGAGAGAAATGATTATGGCTGGGTTGAATAGGAAACACTTCCTAAAAGAGGTTGATCTTGAGCATTATTTCTAAGAAACATTTATGAATCATCCACTGTGTGCATAGCTCTATGTTAGGCAATATGGAATGAGAAAATGAATGTCATCATTCTTACTCCCATAGATGATCTCATAAGGGAATACCAAATGTATACAATTAGTAGTAAGAAATAGTGAAAGATTACTGAATCTCAAAAGAGAGCATCAGGATAATTAATGATAATGATAATTAAAAACAATAATAATAATTTATATTATATTTTAAAGTTTGCAAAGTGCTTTACAAATACTATCTTATTTTATCTGCACAGCAACTCTAGGATGTGCTGCAATTATTACCCCCCCCCCTTTTCAGATGAATTCTAGTGCTATTACTTAATATTTGTGTAACTTAATGGCAAGCCATCTATCTTTTCTTCAGTTTCCTCATCTGTAATAAAGAAGAGATTTGACTAGACAACTCTAAGGTATTCCTACTCTAAACCAAAAGATCTTATGAGTTCATTAAAAAATGAAACAAGGATCTGTAGGACAGAGGACAAGCCTCAAAGGTTACATATAATTTAGGTCATGTAATACTATAGAGCATTCTAGACAGAAGGAACAAAGTAAGCAAATTAAAGGAAACATGAATACAGCATATATGAGGAACAATGAATAAGCTAGTTTGGCTAGAGCAAGTGCCAGGTACCAGGAATTAATATGAGGAAAATTTGGAAAGTTAGGTTGGCATCAGGCTTTGGAGGAACTTGAATGCCAGGATAAAAACACTGGATTTGCTCAAATAAGCAACAGAAGTCACTAAAGGATTTTGAATTGAGGGCATTATATGTAAAGTCATGTTTTAGAAAATTCATATATTGGCTGTGTGTAAGATGGACTGGAAGAAGAGAACAAAGCAGGCAGATCAGTGAGAAAGCTTTTGTAGAAAACTAATTGTGAGAAATGATGGAGGTCTATAGCCAGGCAGAACAACATTAGAAAGTGAGTTAAAAAATTTGAAAGGATGATTCTGTATTGGTTTATAGTGGGATGTTAGGATGGCTGAGGGAGTGAAAGGGGGAAGATAAAATGTCTCTAAAAATTTTTGAATTTTGATGATTATGAGAATTATGGTCCCTGATGTTTGATTTCAGTTTTCTCCTTGGATATTCATTGATTTCTTGCTTACTGTGACTTCAGTCTGAATTATCTCTATTAGTTGTGGTTAATTGCTATAGAATACTAATACTGTGCAGACTGTACATTTCAGTATTGAATGCTTGTATATGATGTGATTTTAAATGAGTTCTTTTGTTTTAAATTCAAAGTAATAAAATTGAAATTTTGAAAAAATGATTAAGATAAAAGGACCACAGGCTAACAAATTTTTATTAAAAGGCAGGGTATCATTAATGGAAAAAAGGCATTCTCCTCCCTCTAATTAAAATTATTTCCAATGAATGAGACTGGAATTACTACAAATAACTTAACAAAGAAGCAGATACAGGTGCTGATAGTAACAAGTAAGGAAGTATCTGGTAATTTCAGTAGGTGATAATAATGAGAGTGTGGAGAGATGAAGAAGGAAATGTAGTTGAGGATCACCTAGACATTGGAAGTAGTGACAACATTTTGTATAAAACTTGCTATTTAAAGAGTTTCCCGAGAGAGCATTTTTAGCAGAAAAAAATATGTAACATATAACTTCCCTGCTTTTCCTTTCATTTTACCTGGTAGACTGGAGATTATAATTTGAAAGACTGTAAGTAAGAGATGAAGAATTCCCCTCCCTGAGCTTTGAAGACTGAATTAATAAACTGATCACAACAGGGTTGTAGAGGGCTAAGAGCATGAAGACAAGTTTCTCTAAAACAAGAGAAATAATTGTTTGCAGCCTGGAAAAGGAAGAGGACCATTAAAAGATATAATCACTAAGGGTGCATTTTAAATTTTTCATTCATAAAGAGTTAAATTATTTTTCTCTAATCCTCAGGATTTTCTCTTACAATTGGAAACTTGGATGCCAGTTTGAGAAACTCACTTGTGGCAGTTCTGTTTACAACAAGTATATGAGCTGTTCTTACCTACGAAAAGCCCTAGACCCTCAAGTCTCTAGTTCAAGGTTAGTTCTTTCCTGGGTCCAATCTAGTAATCTCTTGATCACTGGCAGTAATAGTAATGTGGAAATTAAGATTATTATTTGAAATCAGTTTTTTTTTAAGAATAAAGTGCCATCTCAGGAAAGGTGCTACTATTTTCTTTAAAAGAGATGATAGTCTCATTTACAGCCTTTGCTTTTAAAAAGATGTCCTTTTCAGGGCAAGAAGGAAAAGAAAATAATTCTGTTCCCTTCCATATGCTTCAGGGAATATAGTTTTATATGCTTATTATCTCCTTCATCATCATACTCCTAGAACTCTTTTTTCCCCCTTTCATTACACCTTTATAAACATAGGACATTTGTGTAGGAATTAAATGTAGATCAGATTTTAAAATTTTCTAAATATTATATTATTTTAATGTCATATAATATATTAATATATAATATAAATTTAAATAGTGTATTATTTGTCCAATTATAGGTAAAGATGAATTTCAATATTCATTTTTCTAAGATATAAAATTACAATTTTTTCTTCCTCCTTCCCTTATCTTCCGAAGATTAGATATTTTTGCAAAGATTTTTTCCCCCCTGAAAGTAGATCTGAGTACAATGCTGAATTGAATTGTAATCAGTTTAATGGAGTGGGGAATATGTATGTTGCTGAGCCCTGAAGAGAGGGATACTAACAAGAGTTCATACTAAGCATATGAAATTGGAAGAATTGACTTTTGATGGGCTTGTGAGTAAAGTTATTTGCACATGCAAGCAAAAGTTTATTTTGCTGGAAATGTCTAGAAGTTTATTATTCATCTTGCATATACAGGCTGTATTATTCCTATGTGCCAGTCACCTCTTATACTTCTATCAATATTTTACTCATAGATCAATGTATCCATAAATTCCATCCAGTTATGCTCTCCTAATATTATTTATATTTGTATGTATATATACATCTATATATATATATCATGTATATTTCATATAATATGTATTTATTTAGCATTTATTACTATAAAAAGGCAATATGTTGTAAAAGAAAGAGTGTTAGATGATGTCTGGAAAGAACTAGGTACCAGTCCTATTTGTGACTTTCACCATGTGATATAGAGCAGAACTGTAGCTACTTTTATGTACACTACAATTAACAACCAAAGTTGATCTAACCAAGGACCAGTTCCAAAGTTCAATTGACTATTTCCCTTGAACAAATATATGGAAATGTGGGTGTCTGAGGGAGAAAAAAGAAGTTTAAAACCTAACTTTCCCCGAGGTAAGCAAAGAGTTATATCTGCCACTACTGCTACAATGGGAATTTTGTCCTTAGAAATGTTATATTTTAGAGCATCCACTGAGAAAGAATCTGCATGTAAATATAATGACAAGTTTAAGTTACTTTTTCTAACCCAATTTTTTAAGCCTTGTATTAATAAATAAAAGCCATATGGTGAATCCTAGCTGTAGCTGTGAAATAGTTCACTGAATGTTCTCCCAACCTTTAAACTACTAAGTAGTTATGGAGTCGGCCAACTTCTTGCTTCTCACTATCTCTTCCAGGCTTCCCTTTACCACCTCCTTAATTTACCTTTTTCTCCTTAAAGTTCATTCTTCCAGGCATTATTTTTGTAGCTTTTATCTGCTGGCCTCTGAATCATTTTGTCTTTTTGCTCACATTCAGGAACAGTCATAACAGCCTTTTTTTCCACCTCAATTCTCCCAGATTTTCCCCTCCTTCCCCCACCCTCTCCCCTAGATGGCAAGCAATTGTCTCATTGTCTTAAAGCTGCTCATAGCTTTCTTTTTCTCAGATGTGGATTGTACCCACTGTTTGCCTCTCCAGTCCTGTTCATTGCTGAAGCTCCACCAGAGGAACTCATACAACTATGTTAGCCCATTTCATCACAAATTTGTTACTAAATAACAATTGGGCCTTTATGAAGCAACTATTTTACTCTTTCTTTATTATCTATTTATTCTTAGGATAATCAATAATCAATTTTAAATTGATCTCCCTTTTCATCTCCTCCCATCCTCTTCTTTTCTACTCTTCTTTATTCTCCTTTCCTTTTTAAGCAGAGGACTTAAAAAATGGGAATGTATATAGATATTGCTATTCTCTAAAAATTCACTTTTCAAGTCAGTTTAGCATCAACTTCCATTCTCTCCTCCACTCCAATCTCTACCAAATACTGTCTTTATATCTTGATCTGATCCTATAGCCTCCTATTTTTTCTAGGAGCTTGCTTTTTGATCATCTTATATTCTATCTCTTTTTAACAGATAATTATAAAAAGTTGTCTATATTTATCGCTCTTACTTTGTCATTTCCCACCTAATTACCAACCATTTACAATATCTTTTCTAATTCTGAATCACTGGCCTTTTGAACATTTCTATCTGTATATCCCAAATACAACCAAAATAAACCTAATTTTCCCCTTCCCTTCCTTCTAAGCCCTTCTATTCTGAACTTCCCTATATCTGTTAAAAGCACCACCATCCTTCCAGTCATCTATACTAAAAATCTAAGTGTAATACTGAAATCTTTATTTTTTCTCACCTCCCCTTATCCAATTATTTATTTGTATTGTTGTTTTTACTTCTTCAATATATTTTATATTTACCTTTTTCTCTCCATTCATTACATAACTACCTTTACCAACTTTTATCCAAGTACCCTAATTTCTCACTTGGACATGTTGAAACATCCTTCTGATTGGTCACTTGTTCTCAAATCTTTTGCATCTCTAGTATATTCTTTCATCTAGCTTCCATATCGATATACTGAAAATGTCTATCAATGTCATTCATCTCCTCAAAGAATTCTGATTGCTCCTTCTGCCTCCTGGATAATATATACATCTTCTCTTTGGGATATTTCTAAACTGACTACATATTATTCTCCTTTGTTGCATTCAATGAAATAGCCAGATTAACCTCTTTGTTGCTACTTGTATATAACTTTTCATTCCTCACCACTGTTTCTTTGGGGAAACTGTTCTCTCAATCTGTAAGTTCCTCCCTGCTCTCCTCTGACTATTGGAACCTCTAAATCTTTTCACAACTCATCTTTTAAGTGTGATGTAAGGCCTATCCTGACTCTTTCAATTATTAGTACTTATCTTCCCCACCACCCACCACCAAGATTATTGTTCATTTGTTCTTATAAAATCTGTATTTATTTTTTCAAGAAAAATGTACTTTTGCCCACTGAAAATATAACTTTTGGGCAGAGAATATCTTGCTTTTGTCTTTATATCTCCAATAATTAGGATAAAGGTCATCTAGGTAACACAGTAGATAAGACTCCTGGTATTAGGAGGACTCATTTTCCTGAGTTCAAATCTGACCTAAGACAGTTATTAACTCTGTGACCCTTCACAAGTCACTAAACTCTATTTACCTTAGTTTTCCCAAATGTAAAATGAGCTAGAGAAGAAAATGGCAAACCACTCTATTATCTTTGCCAAGAAAACACTGAAATGGGGTCACAAAAAGTTTGACATGAGTGAACAATGGATTAGTAAAATGCCAGTTACATAGTAAGAACTTAATAAATACTTTTAGACTGTCAATTGGATGGGTTCCTAATGAGGGTCATATTGCAGCAAATAACATATTGTAGAGTATGCCTACCTTGCTGGGAAAAAAACTAGAAGATAGACCCAAAATGAAGAAGGATCTAATTCTAGTTAATTAGAGATTTCTAAAATAAAACAAAAATAAAGACCAATTAGTGAAACTACAGTGAAAATAATGAGGCCTAGAGAAAATAAGTCTTCACAAGATATAGAGTGTAAACAATTGACACTGTTGGAATAAGAAGCAAAAACAGACACACTTTTGACTGGGTTATTTGCCCTTTGAAGTGAGACTGAGTAATTAGTTTTAAAACAACACTGACACATTTAATCACATACTTTCCCTGATTATCTTTACTCTAAATTGTTAAGAGATGGAGAATGGAAAGAAAGGGAACAATTAAAAGAGCACCTGGGCCCTGGTCTGCTGCCATCCTTGAAAAGATTGACTAGTTTTTAAGCATCTCCTTCCCATTTACTGAAAAATAGTAATTCTCCTAGTTGCACTTACCAAAGCTGTTTGGAATCTCTAGCTAATGATTTTCTTTTTCTCCAGCAATTCTTCCTTGCTTAAAGTAAAAACAATTTATCCAGGCAACTTTATATGTTTAGGTAAGGGAGGAAGAAGGGGAAGTTGATTTGGAAATGATGGAAACATGGTTGTTATGTTTAAGGTTTCCTATGCAATTCTTTCCCCCATTTATTAATCCATCTCTCCTCTAATCTACAGTCCCTGAACAAATAAAAAAAATAAAATCAATATAAAGCTTCACAGTTCAGTAAAATAAATTCCTATATTATCCATTGCTGAATATATATATAGAGAGAGATATGTGGCTTAAATACATCCCTTCTCTATGTAGAGGGGAGTGATATGTTAATTCTTACTTCTTTCGGCCTTGTGGTTTTTTGTTCTTTGAAAATAGAAGATTATGTGCACTTTGCTCATTAGAAAAATATCAGTCTACTGTGGTTCTGGCTTAACATTTAGTTCTTCTCCAAAGTGTTAGGATCTTGTGCAGACACATGACTTTCTAAATCTTAAATTAGTGATTTATTAGCTATTACCATCATTCCAATGACTTCAGTGTTTCAAAGATCTATAATTTCATCTTTACAGTTCTTCCCTCTCATGCCCTACCAGAACATTTAATGAGTAGTTGTGGCCAAAAAAATGTATTATCTATGGGCCAACCTGGTGGTAATGAGTCTCTCTGAACTTACCTATATTGGGCCTCTTATAATAGGCATACTGTTTATTGTACAGCCTGTGCTTGCAGTATTTCCATTTTGAGAGGACTTTCTGGAACTTAAATTCTGATGGAATAACTTCCCAGAGCTCAGGATTACTGTCAGGTTATGATGAAACAATTAAGTAATGAACTAATTTAAAGGGCTTTTGATGTTCCACCCAACTCCAGGAGTCCATGAGTAGGACTTAGGGGAAATATTTTTTCCCCTACTTTACCTAGGGTTTTCTGTACTATATGGATGTTGAAGTCCATTTTATTTTCCTTCAGGAATTTTTTGGGAAAAGACTAGATAATGAGTCAACATTTAATGTAATTAAAGGTTTGCTATTGAGGTAATGATTATTAATAACCAATGATTTGGGGAGATTCAGATTTGTCCCCATTTTCTAAAGTTCTCATTTCTAGGCTCAACCACTGAAGGACAGAATTGATGATCACAGATAGGATTAACATTCTCCTCAATCTAGGTATTGCTAATCCACCCAATTTTGTAAGAAATTTAATCTATAGTCAAACTGCCAGCCCATTGTATAACTTCGATGAAAGATATAGATTCTAGGGGTGATTTAGAAGTAAATGGCTTTATCAAAAAGTATGTTCCTTTAAGGCCCTCATTAGAATAGGTCAACTAGGTCATTATAAAGTTCATTTTCTCATTGTTAACCAATCTAAGTGGATTGCCACTTTCAGGAACACCTACTCTTCCAAGGGCATTTATCTTTTCTTTTCTTTCCTTTTTTTTTTCCTGAGGCAATTGGGGTTAAGTGACTTGCCCAGGGTCACACAGCTAGGAAGTATCAAGTGTCTGAGATCAGATTTGAACTCAGGTCCTCCTGACTTCAGGGCTGGTACTTTATCCACTGCGCCACCTAGCTGCCCCCCCAAAGGCATTTGAACTATAAAACTATAACCATGATTTGTCTTTGATATTCAAGAGTGGCACTGATTCATTTTGTTGCTTATATTCTATCATTATTAATAAAATGACTAATTATTCAGAAGTTATATCTCTTCAACTTTTTAAACATCACACTAATGTTTTGTGTGTCAAAAGGTCCACATCTGCTAATTGTCACTGTTTGAAGAATGAAGATGTTAGATTTTTAATGCTGTCCAAGAAATCTTTTGGCCTGTTTGATATTAGTTTAACATATGAAAATACACATTTCTCTCTCTCCCCTCCTCAGAAAATGCTATAATGGACACAGACTAGTTTTTTTTTAAATGGTTCCTCTTTCCTTTAATTATATTTTATTTTCCTAAACTGTGACTTTTTTTTTACATTTCTATGGTATTTTAAGGTTTACACATAAACTTACTTAAAACAATCAAGTTATTGAGTGTATTATATGCATTTTTCTGATAAGGAAACTGAGGCTCAAAGGAGTAAAATGATTTGCCCAGGTTTACATACAAGGACCAGAGATGGACCACAAAACTGGATCTTCTGAGTATATGTTCAGTGTACATTCCACTACTCCAAATTGTCTCTCAAGAATGCCATTCAAAGGTAATGCCACATTCTCTAAGTTCCAACTTAACAAATGTTTTGAAAAAGAAAAAATATATATATATATATACACACTCTAAAACGTTTGTTGAGCTTCTGAATGCACCTGACATTTGTTAGTTCCCTTCTTCAGTGACTATGTATACTTTTCCCTCTCAGGGCTTACAGCTTCAAGCAGATACTGTGAAATCAATCTTCCATATACTCCTGAATCTGTGTTAGTGCTAGTCAAGTAATGGAGAACAGAAAGATTTAGAGTAGTCTGAGAATAAGTCATGAAGAGAAATGAATTAGTGAGGGATTCTAGGTGATAGAAGTAAATCATGAATGAGACATAAAAATAGACTGAAGCTTAAGAAAAGCTTAGTTTAAGGAAATAAGGCACCAAGAAGGTACGATCACTCTAGGCAATGATAAATGACTGTGATCACCAATTCTTGGCTCTCAATGATATCCATACATCTTGATTTTGTTTTAGGCATAGAAAAATGACTAATCTAGTGAATGTTTATTTTGGCTGGTGTTTAAGGGGAAAAAAATCATGTGATTCCTTTATAACTAAGTGGTTGTTATACTAGATTCTGAAATGTCAAAAGAGTACTAAATGGTGTATGCAGATGTTTTCCCACTTAGGTTTAACTCTTCTCCTAAGAATATAATGCTATTGTACACATAAAAGGGTGAAAGCCCAGAAATGAAAAAACAAAACAAAACACCACTATAGGAAATGTAGATTCCAAGTTTCTCTGATGTGTTGGCCACCTGAACCATCATCTGCTAAATAGAAGCTGTATTCATACAACATGCTAAGGTCTTTTGCAACTGTCTTAATTTCCCATTTTGGATGAATCAAGTTTGTATCATCTGTATTTTCAAATTACTTTGTCATAAGCTTAGAGGAGGATCTGAACTCAGATAAATAATATTGGAGACCATAAGTTCCAGTTGCTTATATGCAGTTCTCATGAATTAGAATTGGAATACAACAACCAGAAGCTTTTATTTTTTAAGAAAAATTAGAAAGAGAAAGGTAGTTATAATCATGGACTGATAATGTTTAAAGGTATCAAAGACTTCAGCAAGTATCTATTCTAATCCTTTCATTTTTCAAATGTGGAAATTAGTAAGGAGAGAGGCAAAAGTAATTTGTTGAAGGTTACATAAATACTTTCAGATTATATACATAATAGAACCATGATGGCAAAGAAAATCTTCAATGAAAGGATGGCTGGTCTTATTTGTGAATTAATTTTCCAGCATCCCTGCTGGAGGATGTCACTTCATTCACAATTTGTAATTTAAAATCTGTTTTAGATACCTTTTGATCAGTGTCTTAACTTGTCCGTGGACAGATTTCAGGAGGTCTATGAACTTTGATGGGGAAAAAATTACATCTTTTTTTTTTTTTTTTTGCTAAGCTCTAACTGAACTATAGATTTCTTTTAATTATGAATATATAAAACAAATATTATATGATGGGGTTCATCAGTCTTACTAAAATGTCAAAAGGACCCAAAACACAGAACAGGTTAACTTATAGTTGACTTAATTTTTAATATACTAGAGTAAATCAGCAAAGATTGATGGAGAAATTTCTAGAATTTCCTACTCATTTTTCCATCTCAATTTTCTCTTTTAATAATAGGAAGATAATGAACATATTAAAATTATCCTTCATGTTTCTTATCTATACCTGATATATGTATATATATATATATATATATATATATGTTTTTGTGTGTGTATGTGTGTGTATTTTGGTGTAGAATATTGGCCAAACTGTGTAAAAACTGAATAAGCAACACTAAGAAATTGATACTTCAATTTTACAACAGGAAACTTTTCTGGTAATGATTCAATTCAATTGATTTAAGTAAGATATTTTATTATATTCATATTTTGATTTTCCCCATCAAGGTCACAGATCAGCATCAGAAAATTTTTAAAATTTTATTTTTTTATAATAGCTTTTTTTTTCAAATACATGCAAAGAGAGTTTTCAATATTGACCTTTTCAAAATCTTATGTACTAAAATTTTCTCCCTCCCCACTCTCATAGGTAACAGTCAATTCAATATAGGTTAAACATGTGCGTGTGCAATTCTTCTAAATATATTTCCATATTCATCATGTGCCATGTAAGAAAAATCAGATCAAGTGGGCAAAGAGAAAAAAAAGAAAAGCAAACAAATAGCAACAACAGAACAATGAAAATTACTCTGCTTTGATCCACATTCAGTCTCCATAGTTGTCTCTCTGGGTCTGGATGGCATTTTCCACCACAAGTCTGTTGGAATTGCATTGAATCACCTCATTGTTGAAAAGAGTCAAATCCATCACAATTGGTCATTATATAATCTTGTTATTGCTGTGTAGATTGTTTTCTTGGCTCTGTTTACTTCATTTAGTTTAAGTAAGTCTTTCCAAGCTTTTTTGAAATCAGCCCAGCATAAGAAATTAAATGGGGATTTTGGGGGAGTTTTATAGAAGTTTCAAATAACACACAAAAGTCACCAGATGACAGAAAATTTTTAGAAACTCAAACACAAAAAATATATGGATAGTATTCACAATATATCCTATGATCAAAACCTTAACCTAAATTTTAGAATAATGAACTGTAAATACTCCATAAATTTTTTAAAAAATTAGACTCATTCTCTGGTATGAAGGGAGAGACAAAAAATTTTATGCAGAGTCTCCATATTACAGAAGTGCCAGGTCCCTAACCTCTGTGACATGGAAGGGATAACTACGTTATTTATTGGGCCTTTGATGCCTTTTTGAATGGATGAATGCCAAAAAATCACTGTACAAAGCATTATGCTAAATGCTGAGGATTCAAGTAGAAAAGCAAGATAATTCCTTCTCTCAAGGAGCTCATAATAGTAGGAAAGACAACGCATTCAAGATATATCAGCTGTAAGTCAGCTGGAAAATAAATGGTATTTAATATAATATCACAAATCATGTGATAATGTATCATTTAAAAATTCCATTGACATGACAAAATCTTATCTCTTTCTGATTTTGAACTATTTGGCAGAGTCAAGAAGTTTGCTGTTAAAAAATTTCTTTTCTGGGCCTTTAGTACCTATAAGTGTTGATGAGAAAGGATTTAAGTGCCAAAGAAACAAGTGACAATTTAGTTTCTTTCCTTAGTTAATGGCTGATCATCAGTGGTGGTATGTTAGCAGTTGTTGGTGATGGTAAGGAAGGTGGGCCCCTTCTCCACAATGACTGCTCCCTTCAAGGATAATTTTGGGTCTAGCTAGGAATTAGGTCCTGTGGTATAGGAAACCATCCCATTGCCAAAGTCGTTGACCTGAGGTTCTGAGATTATCTCAATAGGAGATTTAAAAGAGGTGCTAGTCAAGATGATTGTTGCTAGGGATCTGATTTGTGGAGCACATGATACCTCCTGCCTCTGTCATGGTGACTTGCTGCTTCTCAGGCTCAGCTGGCTTTTTTTTCTTACCTCAAAATTGTGTGAAAATATTTCCTCGATTCCATAACATAAGTGGTATTACATTTGGTGTCTAAAATACTTTAGTTAAACTTCTATTTTTTTCAATTTATTGCCTATGTTAGACAGGTATCATTTGGAAATAACTTCTGTCTTGCTTAGTCTTCAAAACCCAAGAATCATGCCTGTATAAAAAACATTTTCTTTCCCATCATAATTTACTATGTTGATACAAAGTAAAGTGAGTTCTCAAGAACAATAAACACTATTTAGTTTATTTATTTAGTAAAACAGGAAAGGATTTATTCCTGATTTCTTTATAAATATGGAAGTATAATCTACAATGTATATTCTTTATTAAAGTCTGGTAAAATTTAAGCTTTCTTTTCCAAAGTGCTGTAGTATGTTGAAGTTGAAAAACATTAGATCAATTGTATAGAGTATTAAGCTAGGATTTGGAGTTTGTTATAATTGGTATTCAAATATCTGGTTTGCTAAAATCAGAAAATGTCTGATACAAGGGCTATGGTCACTTCTCTCCAGATCTTCACACTGATCTTTACCAAGGAAGGGGTCTTGTTCCCTGCAACTGCAGTGATTGCACTTCTTGCTATGAAATTTTGACCAGGTTGCCTACTCCCTTTTAACTAATACCCAGGGTTCCCCTGCTCACTGGAACTACGACCCAGGGCCATGTATGGGCAATAGATAACCAATCAGTGCCAGATGAGCCCAGTGCCATCAAAGGATTCCCTATGATTTCTAACTGACCAGTTATATAACACCCTTACTGTCTCTGGGCTGAGAGTCCTGAATTGCCTGCTGCTACTACTTTGGGCATTGTTGTCCTGATGACCTTCTAAATTTTTTAGGCTAGAAAAATGTCTTACTTTGACCTTGTTTTGGCTCTGCCATTCCAAAATTTGATTTGAGGTGTTATTTTAAAGTTGTTTGGAAGGAAATATTAAGAAAGTTCAGAGGAGATGGCTGCCCCAAATCTACCATCTTAGCTCAGTCTCCCTCCTAAAGAGTTTTTCATTAGATTTTTCAAGGCTCCAGGAAAATACATATTAAAATTTTTAAATAAGATGCTTAAATTCACTTTTCATTTTTATCTGAGATCCTCTAAGATTCTGTGTTAAATTAGATGTGTCATTGACTAGGTGTATGTATAGCCATGTATAACTGATTCATTAGCTTCTTAAGTAAACATGATATATCTCTTTTTAAAAATATTCTTTTAACCAGTTTGTAGGAAGCAGTGTTTTTTTTTAATCATCATATACTAAAGAAAGAAAGAAGGAATGCCCTGCCTTGTGACAGAAACTGAGTAGCATCTTGGAAAAAAAACAAAACCAAACCTTGATTTTTTTTTTAATCTTTTGCCTCAAAAGATAAGATATAACTTTAAAGTTACAAATTAAATTGTGGCTATGTTACAAAGTTTTTCATTTTTATTGAAGGCAGGGGGTGAAGAACAGACCTGGTCGAGCTTTTCCAGCAAAAGTTAAGTAATGAAGCAATATAGATTCCAGTATAGACTCTTACCATTCTTTTTGAGTTTCTCTTCTCCTGTTCTTGATACCCATATAATATCCTTTTATGTATACTCCATAGTCTTCCAAAAAAGACTTTGTTTATTGTTTTTTTCTCCTTGTTCTCATGTCCCTAATTTTTCCCCTTCTTTCTATTCTACCTCCGAACAAGCATACATCTATAGACCTAATGGTAGAATACAAATCTTAGAATGTTAGGGCAATTTAAATCAGTTCTATCACTTTCTTACATCAAAGTAGTTTTCTTGATGCTCTATAACTGAGGTGGACAATACAAGTTTTTATTGTGGCATACAGAATGTAGAGTTCATTTAAAATAATAACTTTTATTGTTTACTGTGTGTAGAGGACTTGATTCAATGGGGAGGACATGAAAGAAAGATGATGTCCTCTTTTTTTTATGGAACTGATGATGTGAAGCTTGGGCCTATGTGTCTGGGGATATGAGACAAAGGACTACTTTAGTTGAGCAATATATCAGCAAGATCATTTGCATATTAGAATACTCTAACAGTCTTTTTAATCTTGTTTTTAATTTAGCTGTTCTTAACATAAGGCCCAGGAACTTTTTTTTTTCAACCTGAGGCAAAAGTTTTTATTTCTGTAATCAGAAGATTTGCAGTAAATAGAACAATGAATCACACATTAAGTATGCCCCTCTATCTAAAACTAGCTAGCTGGGGTGGCAGCTAGTTTAAAACTTTCCAAATGATTCAGACACATCTTTCAGTCACTTAATACCCTGATACTCAGAGCAAATTATTCTCATTTTGAAATGTCAAGAGGGAGACAAAAATTAAATTCACTAGGTGAACTTAACTAGCTAAATCTCTCCTTATTCAAAGGCCTCTAGTCTCTCAGCAATATCTACTGAGAGCTATTGTATATAGCTATTTAAAATAAGTCACACTAAAGGAGAAAGACTGGTACCATTGGAAGTGAGGTTCTGGGAACTGTATTACAGATCTGTCCAGCCTTGATAAGTCACAAAATGGATAAGGTGACCTGAAACTGCAGAACCAAAGGGTCTCTCCCCTTCTGTTGCTAAACAAGATGTGTTATCTCAACCTCATTCTTCCACAGGTTTGAAATTAACAGGTATAGATGAGAGAGTCTACCTGTATGGTCCCAATTTGGTTACCTCTAAAAACCAATGGAATGTTAAGCTCATAGCCCTATATACAGTTTAAGTATATATGCTAGTCTTCCATTTGATTGTCCATAATTTTTACAAAACTGGTATTCCAAAACAAAACACAATCCTCAAATCCACAAAATTGTCATTTGCTTATTAAGATGACAGAACATCCCAAAAGCTAGGATAAAAGATATAAGTCAATCTCATTACAGCCTTTTCTTTTATAATCATCCCATCATAGTTCTTCTTGTTTTTTAATTAAAGCTTTTTATTTGTCAAAACATATGCATGGACAATTCTTCAACATTAACCCTTGCAAAACTCTGTGTTCCAATTCCCCCCCTTCCCCCACACCCTCCCCTAGATGGCAAGTAGTTCAATATATGTTAAACATGGTAGAAATATATGTTAAATCCAATATATGTATACATATTTATACAATTATCGTATTGCACAAGAAAAAAAGAGAAGCAAAATAAAATGCAAGCAAACAACAACAAAAAGAGTGAAAATAGTATGTTGTAAACCACACTCAGTTCCCACAGTCCTCTCTCTAGGTGTAGAAAGCTCTTTTCATCGCTGAACAATTGGAAGTGGTTTGAATCATTTCAATGTTGAAGAGATCAATCAGAATTGATCACTATATAATCTTGTTGTTGCTGTGTATAATGATCATCTGGTTATGCTCATTTCACTTAGCATCTATTCATGTAAGTCTCTCCAGGCCTCTCTGAAATCATCCTGCAGGTCATTTCTTTTCTTTTTTTCCTTTTCTTTTTTTTTCTTCAGAGGCAACTGGGGCTAAGTGACTTGCCCACTGGTCATTTCTTACAGAACAATAATATTCCATAATTTATTCAGCCACTATTCATTATTCAACTGATGGGCATCCATTCAGTTTCCAGTTTCTTGCCACTACAAAAAGGGCTGCTACAAACATTTTTGCACATGTGGGTACCTCTTTTAAGATTTCTTTGGGATATAAACCCAGTGGAAACACTGCTGGATCAAAGGGTATGCACAGTTTGATGCATTTTTGAGCAATTGTTCTCCAGAGTGGTTGGATCTGTTCACAATTCCACCAGCAATGTTTGGTGTCCCACTTTCCCACATCCCCCCCCAACATTCATCATTATCTTTTCCTTGTCATCTTAGCCAATCTGAGATGTGTATAGTGGTATCTCAGAATTGTCTTAATTTGCATTTCTCTGATCAATAGTGATTTAGAGCACTTTTTCTATGACTAGAAATAGTGTCAATTTCTTCATCTGAAAATTGTCTATTCATATTGTTTGATCATTTATTAATTGGAGAATGGCTTGAATTCTTATAAATTTGAGTCAATTCTCTACATATTTTAGAAAAGAGGCCTTTATCAGAACTTTTGAATGTAAAAATGTTTTCCCAATTTATTGCTTCCTTTGTGATCTTGTCTGCATTAGTTTTGTTTGTATAAAAACTTTTTAACTTAATATACTCAAAATTATCTATTTTCTGATCAATAATGATCTCCAGTTCTTTTTTCACAAATTCCTTCATCTTCCACAGATCTGAGAGATAAACTATTCTATGTTCTTCTAATTTGCTTACGATATCATTCTTTATATCTATCATAGTTCTTCTTTTCTTAAACTATAAAGTTCTTCTTATACAAAAATTGACCATATATTAGGGCATAAAAACCTCAAAATCAAATGCAGAAAGGAAGAAATAATAAATGCATCTTTTTCAGATCATGATGCAATAAAAATCACATGCAATATAAGGCCAGGAGAAAATAGACCAGAAGTTAATTGGAAATTAAATAATCTAATCCTGAAGAATGAAAAATGACACAATCAATAATTTCATCCGGGAGAATGACAATAAGGAGACAACATACCAAAATTTGTGGGATACGGCCAAAGCAGTTATAAGGGGCAATTTTATATCTCTAGATGCTTACTTGCATAAAATAGAGAAAGAAAAGATCAATGAATTGGGCTTATTATTAAAAAAAAAACTAGAAAAAGAACAAATTAAAACCCCTCAATTAAATACCAAATTGGAAATTCTAAAAATAAAAGGGGAAATTAATAAAATTGAAAATAAGAAAATTATTGAATTAATAAATAAAACTAAGAGTTGGTTCTATGAAAAAACCAACAAAATAGATAAGCCTTTAGTTAATTTGATAAGAAAAAGGAAAGAGGAAAATCAAATTGTTAGTCTCAAGAATAAGGGAGAACTTTCCTCCAATGAAGAGGAAATTAGAGTAATAATTAGGAGGTACTTTGCCCAACTTTATGCCAGTAAGTTTGATAATCTAAATGAAATGGAGGAATATCTACAAAAACATAGATTGCCAGGGTAACAGAAGAGGATATAAATTATTTAAATAGCACCATATTAGAAAAAGAAATAGAACAAGCTATTAACCAACTCCCTCAGAAAAAATCTCCAGGGCCAGATGGATTTACATGTGAATTCTACCAAACATTCAAATAACAATTAATTCCAATACTATACAAACTATTTGAAAAAAATAGGGACAGAAGGTATACTACCAAATTCCTTCTATGATACCGATATGGTGCTGATAGCTAAACCAGGTAGGGTGAAAACAGAGAAAGAAAACTATAGACCAATTTCTCTAATGAATATTGATGCAAAAATTTTAAATACGATATTAGCAATGAGATTACAGAAAGTCATCCCCAGGATAGTACACTATGACCAAGTAGGATTTATACCAGGGATGCAGGGCTGGTTCAATATTAGGAAAACTATGAGCATAATCAATTATATTAATAACCAAACTAACAAAAACCGTATGATTATCTCAATAGATGCAGAAAAAGCATTTGATAAAATCCAACACCCATTCCTATTAAAAAAACCCTAGAGAGTATAGGAATAAATGGGCTTTTCCTTAAAATGATTAGTACCATCTACTTAAAACCATCAGCAAGCATCGTACGTAATGGAGACAAACTAAAACCATTCCCAATAAGATCAGGAGTGAAACAAGGCTGCCCACTGTCACCATTACTATTTAATATTGTAGTAGAAATGTTAGCTTTAGCAATAAGAGAAGAAAAAGAGATAAAAGGAATTAGGGTAGGTAATGAAGAAACCAAATTATCACTCTTTGCAGATGACATGATGGTATACATAGAGAACCCTAGGGACTCAACTAAAAACTACTAGAAACAATTCACACTTTAGCAAAGTTGCAGGATTCAAAATTAATCCACATAAATCATCAGCATTTTTATATATTACCAACAAAGTTCAGCAGCAAGAGATACAAAAAGAAATTCCATTCCAAATAACAGATGATAGTATAAAATATTTGGGAATCTATCTGCCAAGGAAAAGTCAGAAACTATATGAACAAAACACTTTCCACACAAATAAAATCAGACCTAGTCAATTGGAAAAACATTAAGTACTCATAGGTAGGCCAAGCGAATATAATAAAAATGACAATACTACCCAAACTAATTTACTTATTTAGTGCCATACCCATCAAACTCCAAAGAAATTATTTTACAGATCTAGAAAAAATAGTAGCAAAGTTCATTTGGAAGAACAAAAAGTCAAAAATTTCAAGGGAATTAATGAAAAAAAAAAAGGCAGATGAAGGTGGCCTTGCTGTACCAGATCTAAAACTATATTATAAAGCATCGGTCATCAAAACCATTTGGTACTGGCTAAGAAATAGAGCAGTTGATCAGTGGCACAGGATAGGTTATCAGGACAATCTAGGCAATAACCTTAACAATTTAGTGTTTGATAAACCCCAAACCCCCAGCTTTTGGGAAAAGTACTCACTATTCAGAAAACTGCTGGGAAAATTGGAAACTAGTGTAGAAGAAATTAGGGCTTGACCCATACCTAACACCACATACCAAGATAAGATCTAAATGGGTTCATGATCTAGATATAAAGAGGAACTTTGTAAGCAAGTTAGAGGAACGTAATATAGTTTATCTCTCAGACCTGTGGAGATGGAATAAATTTATGTCCAAAGAAGATCTGGAACTCTTAATTGAACACCAGATAGATAATTTTGATTATATTAAGTTAAAAAGTTTCTGTACAAACAAAACTAATGCAGACAAGATTAGGCGGGAAGCATCAAATTGGGAAATCATGTTTACATTTAATGGTTCTGATAAAGGCCTCATTTCTAAAATACATAGAGAATTGACTCATATTTATAAGAATTCAAGCCACTCTTCAATAGATAAATGGACAAGGGATATGAACAGACAATTTTCAGGTGACGAAATTAAAACTATTTCTAGTCATATGAAAAGTTGCTCCAAATCACTATTGATCAGAGAAATGCAAATTAAGACAACTCTGAGGTACCACTACACACCTGTCAGATTGGCTAAAATGACAGGAAAAGATAATGATGAATGCTGGAGGGGATGTGGGAAAGCTGGGATACTAATACATTGTTGGTGGAACTGTGAATGGATACAGCCATCAAATTGTGCATACCCTTTGACCCAGCAGTGTTTCTATTGGGCTTATATCCCAAAGAGATCTTAGAGGAGGGAAAGGGACCCACATTGCAAGAATGTTTGTGGCAGCCCTTTTTGTAGTGGCTAGAAACTGGAAACTGAATGGATGCCCATCAATTGGAGAGTGGCTGAATAAATTATGGTATATGAATGTTACAGAATATTATTGCTCTGTAAGAAACAACCAGCAGGACGATTTCGGAGAGGCTTGGAGAGACTTGCATGAACTGATGCTGAGTGAAACGAGCAGAACCAGGAGATCGTTATACACAGTAACAACAATATTACATGATGATTAACTCTGAAGGACATGGTTCTCTTCAACAATGAAATGTTTCAAACCAGTTCCAATTGTTCAGTAAAGAAAGCCATGTACACCCAGAGAGAGGTATATGAAATGTGGACCACAACATAACATCCTCATGCTTTCTATTGATGTTTGCTTGCATTGTTTTTTCTTTTTCTGATTTTTTTTCTTGTAGATAGGATTTTTCTTGCACAACAACTTGTCAAGTATTTATTTTAACATTATTAACATGTAGTGGACTTCCTGCCATCTAGGGGAGGGGAGGGGACTGGGGATAAAATTTATAACGGAAAGCTTTGTAAAGATTAATGCTGAGGAACTACCCATACATGTTATACAAATAAAAAGCTTTAATTAAAAAAAAGATACATTACTATAAAAAAAACCTATAAGTTCTTTTGAAAATGGAACAGAGAAAGTTGTGCTGAGTTCAGATAGACAAGTTTGCTGAGAAGGCTGGCCTGCACTTCTGTGCCTGCTCCAATTGATTCAGAATAACTTGAGTTGTTTCAGGAAATTACTCCATGCAATTCAAGAAACAGGTTTCAGCTTGACTGTCCAACTTGGGCCCAGATATGTTCATATACTTTTCCCAGCCCAATTTTGTCATTTGATGCACCAACTACTTTAACTGTTTCTTCTGAGTTTCCATCTGGATGAAATGCTGTAGCTGGGGGTCTACAGAGAGGCCTTGCAATGATGATGAGGCATCCATGCCCACTTGCCCTTGCAAATAACCATGAGCCTGCCAGCCCCCACAACTTGCCAGGAACTTAAAAAATAGATACCTGGATAGATGGACGGATGGATAGATGGATGGATAGATAGATGGATGGATAGAAGGATAATTATTTAGAGACAGTCTGTTTCTTTTGTAAATTTATGTATTTTATGTTATGCATTAATGTGTTATTCTGAGAAGAGGCCCCTAGACTTCACCAGATGGCCAAAGAAATCCATGGTACAAAAAAGGTTAAGAACTCTTCTAATCTCCTCCTGAAAGCTCTAACTCCAATCAGTTTTAACTGGTGCAGCTAGACTAATGGCAATAAAATGATATTTTCTTTTCATTACCTATATGTGTACAATGGCTACATTGGCCAGATGTGGGGATCTAGCTGTAAGTCCTTTTTAGCATTTCAGTATTAGGAGTGGGCAGACCTATTTTGGTGTTATGTTCAATATCCCTAGAATCATTATTGGTAAATTCAGGATCTGTCTCTACTCCTACATTCTCCTTAATTACTGTATTTACCATTGGTACCTTAATCTCTGAGATTAAACAAATTTTTATGATATTCCATAGCAAAAAAGCATAAAGAAAAGAGAAAAAACTCATTAGGGACTTCTTCTTTTAATCTCTCATTCCTATTTTATAAATTCTTTCCCTGGTAAGTCTGGTGATAATCCTCTTACTCTTATCTTTTTTTTTTTTTTTTTTTTTTTTTACCAGCTCTCTGGTAAGAGCTACTTCCCTTATTTTTTTCCTTCTGTTTAGGTGCCAATTACCAGTAATTGGTGTGAATGCTGGATGAAGCAGTGAGTGAAATAAATATGAGTGGGGCCAGGCATGTTCAAGCTTACATCTTGAACTTACTTTATTTCTTACAGCTTCTTTTTTATACCCCACCATAAGCATATTTTTCTTTGTTATATATTACATAAATGCCAGAAAACCACAGAAAGAATAACTAAGGCTATTACATCACCTTGTTCTATTAGTTTATTTTAATTTTTTTTTTGACGCATCGTGTCTCAAAAATGCACTCAGGTCATGTCAACTATCAATAAATAATCTGAAGGAGCTTCAATATGTTATCAGCTGGGAAACTGGCTTTGCCAAGTCTCCTAAAGTCCTCCAAATGTCCTCACTTTGCTTCAGCGTTCCAAAGGACTTACAGCTGGCTCCCCATAGCCAGATCTGAAAATTTTCCTTCTGTTCAAATGTCATTATACTCCTTATAAAGTAAATAATAAAGTAGGATGAATGTGATATTTAAATTATAAAGATTGAATAAAACTGAAGTAGGCCATGAAGATAAATGAACTTTCAGTATTTATTTTGCAAAAGGAATGATCAAAAGAATATACAACCAAGTCATTGATGGATTGATATATATTATTTGACTCATCTCAAAATGCAGACCTCTTGGGCCCCTCTCCATCACAGGATATTCCTCAGTATGGGTATAAAAGTGCAATAGATGATCTCACATTTGATGTTTGCAGCTTACAACTTATTAATAAAAAGAAATGTAATTATTTAACTAAATCAAGTTGGTACTAATGTTATTCTTAAATACTACTTAGTTGATGCTTAATATATCTTCATTTTTATTGTTTGTAGTTACAGTACCTATCATCCTTTTGATTCTGTTTTTTCCACTTCGTGGCACTTCAATTATGCCTTTGTATTTCCTTGAATTATCCAATTCTTTTCATAAAATTTAATAGTACTTCATTATATGAATATACCCATAAATTTTCAGATGTTTTATTACTGCAAATTGCCTTTCTTGGAAATAATAACAATTATTATTATCATTTTCTGAATATTAAGTTTTTTTCTTGTTGCAATAACTTCCTTAGAGGCACAAACCCAATAGTCAAAACTGTTTCAGAGGGTATAAACAATTTAATAATTATTCTCATATATTTCCAAATTATTTTCCAATATAGTCTGATCATTTTACAGTTCCATCAGCACTAAATTAGGATACTTTTCTTCCCCAAAGCCCTCCAACTTAAATTAAAAAAAATGTTCATCAACTTGTTGGATTGTTTTACTTTGCATTTTTCTGAGAATTTATGGTTTTGAATGTTATTGGTTAAATTTCCTTTAAAAGCTACATCTCCTTTAACAATATAATTGCCAAAGGATACCTCTTACTCATAAATGTATGTCAATTCTCTCTAAATAATTTATGTCCAGCATTTAAAAAAATATTTATTGTAAATATTTTTTGTGAAACCATCTTTGCTCCTTATTATATTGATTTTGCTTTATAAAGCTTTAAAATTTCACTATAATAAAATTGTATATTTAAAAATAATATTCCCTACTCCAGTTATTTATAAATTTTTCCCTATTCACAATATTGAGATATATAACCTATTTCTACTAAGAATAAATAGATTTTTTTATATTTATCTTTCAACCATTTAGATTTAAAAAATTTTTTTCTCTCCTGAGGCAATTGGGGTTAAGTGACTTGTCCAGGGTCACATAGCCAGGAAGTGTTAAGTGTCTGAGGCCAGATTTGAATTCATGTCCTCCTGACTTCAGGGCTGATGCTCTATACACTATACCAATTACCTGCCCCTTAAAATTTCTATATAATGCAAAATGCTCCAAATTACTTCTCTGTTAAAAGTCTGGTTTTTCTAACAGTTGTTGAACAACAAAGTCTTTTTTTCTAATAGTTTGTATAATTGTTGTTATTGCTGTTATTTTGAGACATGTATATGGGTCAATCTTACACAAAATTACTGGGCAAATTTTCTTATAAATCTTCTTTTATAACTGTATTGCATATCCTATCCATAAATAATTTTTGAGCTATATAAAATTGGATATAAGTATAATTATTTATAAATTATATATGTGTGTGCTACTCTATTAATAATTGGATATGTTATAACTCAGATAAATAGAAAAGTAAGGCAAATTTATAAGAATAAAAAATCATTCCTTAATTAAAAAGTAGTTAATGGATGAGCAATCAATTTTCAGTTTGAAAAAATTAAAGTTATTTATATGAAAAAAAAATGTTCTAAAGAACTGTGGACTGGAGAAATGCAAATTAAAACAATCCTGATATATTATCCCATACTTAGTAGATTGACTAATATGACAAAATGGGAAAATTTTGGATGTTGGAGATGTGGGAAAACTGGGATATTAATACACTGTTGGTGGAGTTGTGAACTGATCCAACCATTATATAGAACAATTTGGAATTATGCCCAAAGAGTTATAAAACTGTGCATACTCTTTGATCCAACAGTAGCATTTCTACATCTGTATCCTAAAGAGATTTTTATTTTAAAGAAGGACCTATTTGTTCAAAACATTTATAAAAGTTCTTTTATGTGGTGCCTAGGAATTGGGAATTGACAGGTTGTCCATTAATTAGAGAATGGCTAAATAAACTGTGGAATATGATTGTGAGGGAATATCATTGTGCTATAAATAATGACAAATAGCATGATTTCATTAAAAAACTGGACTTATATGAACTGATACAAAGTGAAGTGAACCGAACCAGAAGAACACTGTATATAGCAACAGCAATATTGAATAATGAATAATGGATTTTGTAGTGATTCTCAGCTCCAAGACAATCCCAAAGAACTCTTGAGGAAACATGCTAGCTGCCACTAGAGAAAGAACTGATCTCAGATCAGAAAGAACTCTTCAGTAGTTTACTAGATCAGAGTGGGAGTTCCTGAGCCAAGAACAAAAGATCATTGGAGAACTCTCTGGAAGGCTCCTGCCCAAGGAGTCAGTATAGGAAATAACAGGAAATATCAGGGATGAGCCACTAAATTGTGTGGGACAGTATCATGCACAAAAATAATCAGACTCTCAGAATAAGAAAAAGCAAAAATGGGTTTATTATGTTCTTGTGAGAAAGGACATCTTCAATCTGACAATGTGTTCGTCAGCAAAGAAATGCAAAGCATAAACTGAAAAACACAAAATTTAATTGATCCTTGAAAGCAGAAGCCCCAAAGCCCCCACTCCTGACCTTTTCTCCCATTGTTTGGGGAAGTCCAGGTTTATGTTCTAATTGAGGAAATCCTACCCAGAAATAAAAGAATACAAGTCAATAATAAACTCCTCTTATAAGATAATTCAAAGCCACCGTCACCTTAAAAAGAAGTACTTAAATTCTAATTAAGAGGTGGTGGGAAATAAGAAGTAACAAATACCTGAAACTTTTAGCTTTAGCTCTATTTGTTATTATAAAGTAACAAGTTACAATTAAAGCTATTTTCCTATGAGACTGTCTTCACTTAGGTAATTCCTCACATTGCTATTATCCAGATGGCTCATCAGTTGCTTGGAAGAGGACAGTCCTCTTAAAAATAGAATCTCTCTCCCCCGCCTCACCAACTCTTGCCATTTGAAGGGAAATGAGAATCTTTTAACTGCCTAAATTCTTTCAATTCCAACCCCAGTCACTCATAGCTCACCAGTTATTTGGCAGAGTCTCTCCTCCCCTCACCACTTCTTGCCTTCTGGGCTACAATGCATAAATTACCTGATGAATTTCAAACTTTTTTCTGCTGATATCTCCTGGACTAAATTAATTATTTGTCTTTGCTAGCTTGCTTCCATTTTTGTTTCCTCCCAGTTTATCTCTTGGAAGTTTACCAGATTGGAGCTAGAGTTCCTGATTGAAGTCCAAGCACCACCAGAGAACTCTCTGGAAGGTACCTGCCAAGGATTAGGTACAGAAGAGACCCCTCACAATTAGGAAATATCCTGGAATGAGAGCCCCCAAACTGTGTGGGACAGTGTTATCCATAAAAACAATCAGACTCTCCGAGTAAGAAAAAGCAAAAAAGGATTTATTACAATCTTGTGAGAAAGAATATCTCCTATCTAACAATGTCAGTAAAGAAGTGTAAAACAAAAACTGCAAAACACAAGATTAAATATCCTTAACACAGAAGCCTTTACCCGTCTAGCCTTTTCTCCCATTGTTTGGGGGAGTCCAGGTTCTAATCATGGAAATCTAACCCAGAAATAAAAGAATAAAAATGAATAATAATAAGCTCTTAATTTAAATTTCCCTAGAGAACTGAAATACAAGCAGTTGTTCTGTGATAAAAGAATTCAAAACTATCATTTTAAAAAGAAGTACTTACAAGAAGACCTGAGTTCAAATCTGGTCTCAGACAGTTAACATTCCCTAGCTGTGTGACCCTGGGCAAGTCATTTAACCCCAATTGCCTCAGCAAAAAGCAAAAAAAAAAAAAGTACTTAAATGCTAATTAAAAAGTGGTACACCTGCAACTTTTAGCTATAGCTGTCTTTATTATTATAAAGTCTCAAGTCACAATTAAGGCTAGTTTAAGGCTATATTCCCATGAGAGTGTCTTCACTCAGTTAATTCTACACATAGTGAACAATCTAGTATAGACTACACATGTGCAATCATGTTGAACACATTTCTATATTAATCACATGTGAAAGAACAGAATAAAAGGGAAAAACCATGAGAAAGAAAAAAAAATTTTAAAAATTTAAAATGTGTGTTTTGTATGCTTTGATCTGTATTCAGACTCCATAGTTCTTTCTCTGGTTATGCTTAGCATTTTCTATTACAAGTCTTTTGGAATTGTTTTGAATCTCTGTAGTGCTGAGGAGAGCTAAGTGTATCATAGTTTATCACCACATAATGTTTCTACTGCATATAATGTTCACTTAATTTAGCATCAGTTCATTTATGTCTGTGGGAAATGGAAGGGCCTTTATTTGGTTTTCATTGTTATAAAAATTAAATTAGTGAAATTAAACAAATTAGAAAATTGAAACCCACAAGGACATTTAATTTTTTTTTGTAGGATAGGAAATAAGTAATAAGGAAAAGTAGAATTTTATTTAAGTCTTGAAGGATGAATACCGTTGAAAGAGAAGAGACATAGAGAGAGAAAGAAAGACAGGTGGAGTCAATGAGACCAGGTGAAGTTTTCTCAAAAAGTCTATGAGATGGAGGGGCAGCTAGATGGCACAGTGGATAGAGCACCAGCTCTATAGTCAAGAGGACCTGAGTTCAAATTTGATCTCAGACACTTAACACTTCCTAGCTGTGTGACCCTGGGCAAGTCACTTAACCCCAATTGCCTAAACAAAAAACAAAAAAAAGAAAAAAGTCTATGAGATGGAGTAGGTCAGCTCTTAGGCCTAAATCATGTGTTCCCTATTCCCAGAGATTGGCAGGATCGAAAGATTGGGCTTTAGGCCCAGCTTGCAGGAAGTCACATGATCTCTAGGCCTAGAGTTCTCTAGGGCAAGAAAGGTCAGAACCTAGATCTAAGCTTCAGGAAGTGATGTGACCCATAGGAAGCAGACAATATTGGTGACCATTGGTCAACAATGGTTACTTCCTTTAAAACCTTTTAATGGTTTTTCCATCCAATGAAAAGACACTTGGGTCTTTTGCTATTTAACCAGCTTTATTATTTCCAACTTGCCAGGTCAAGCACATGTTGGAAGCTGAGATGCCTCTGGTGTGTGCTTGGGCCTCTCCCTACAAGGGCTAAATAAATGCTTTCTCTTTTTACCTGAAGATGCCTCTAACTAGTTAATTGGGGTAAAGGGGTCTAGCAACCAACCTACACTGAAAGACAAAGAGAGGAGGGAGGGAGGGAAGCAAGAAAGACATTGTAGCTAAGAAGTGATGTACAAGTTATGTTTAGAAAAACCAGCAAATTAGTGAGTCTGTCACCATGTCTCTTCTCTTTCAATGGTATTCATCCTTCAAGACATATCAAATTCTACTTTTCCTTATTTCTTATCCTGCTTAATTAGGCACTTACCATAAACTGACTATATAGCATTATCTTTAGTATGAATATGTATTATCTCTTCAATTTGAATGTAAGCTCCTTGAAAACAAGTAATCCTGGTGCCTTCACCTTCCTTTAATTGCTTTTTATTTTTTTGTATATAGTTATATATGTACATGTTGTGTCCTCTAATAAAATATATACCTTTTTGAAAGAAGGTACTAGCACCCAGTGCAATACTCACTAAATAGATGTTGGTTGATTGATTTGTATTTTCTCACATTGTCTTTTAATAGGCAGTCAATAAATATATTATTATTCATTATTTCATTCAGTGAATAAAATTCCAACTGAGGAGAAAGGAAAAGGAGCTGATTGGAAACCTCTTACTTTGCAAAGATTTCCCCATTTGTATTTGAATGTATTCTTTATTGCTCTCTGTTCAGTTTTATTATGGATTATAATGATTTTTATAGCCATCATTCTATATACTTGACATCTGAAATGTCTTACTTGTCTTAAAGAAAATCTTGCTCTCCAAAATTACTTTAAACTGATGATATTCTTTAATGTGTTTCTAATAACATTGTGACTCTCTGCTCTTATCTAATCCTCTTTGCAATGCCATTTCCTTTTTTGGATACAAGTAAAATGTTAAGGCTCAGTAAAACAAAGCAATATCCCAAATTAGAAACCCAAAATACCTTTGGGATAAGTCAATTTGCATTGCATACTGTAATGGAAGGTGAACTTTCTCACACCCAGTGAAGTCTGTGACTTGATGTGAGATGAGGCTAAAGATAGGGGAGAATTGCTTGCCAAATTTGAAACCAGCTCAAAAATTCATTGGACTAGAAGCTTTAACTCAATTTTTGGCTCTTGACTTTTTTTAATTCTTATGCTTTATGATGCCTTTTCTTAAAGGAAAGGCATGGATATTTGATTTAAGCAAAAACTTGAACATTTTTCAGCTCCCTGATGACAGTATTTTGGGTGAAGTAATCATAAGCAAATTAGGAGCATGTGGATTAGTGTATTTGAATTTTAAAATTTGAGACAAGATATTGTCATGTTAAAATATCTTCATGCTTGAAATCTGTAACAGAATATTGATCTAGTTTCCTATTTTTAATAATTCCTTTACATTTTCTTATTTCTATCTCAAAATTCTTGTTTATACATTCCCCCTTTAATCCCTTATTTTATACTCTTTCTACTATGGAAAGGAAAGAAAATTGAATTTGGAATAGGAAGATGTGAATTTTCAATGCCAACACTGACACTTACTACCTTGGTTATGGGAAAAGTTCCTTAACTTCTCTGATTTTTTGTGTACTCATTTTAAAACGAGCACATAGTATTTGCATCTTTTTGGTAAAGAAAATGCTTTGATGACAAATTATATAAATGTGAGTTCTTCTTGGTATTCCTTGATGGCTAAGGGGAAAAGTTGTTCCTGATCATAGAAGGCAAGGCAGAAAAAAAAAATCTCAAAATTTTTGAGATTGTAAATTGTAAAACTTAATATGATGAATCATATCAAGAGGAGTGAATCAGTGATAGAGGGTGCCAGTTTTCCATATAAATAAATAGCTCATAAAGGGTCAGGAATAACCCCCAAGTCCCCAGATGTTCATTTATTCAACAAAAAAAGTATGTGCCTCCTGTGTCCATAACATTATTTTAGGAACCAGAAGCTTCTAAGAGGTCCACACAGCACAGTGGAGGGAATGATATGGTAGAATAGAAAAAATACTAGGCTCCAGAATCAGAGAAATGGGTTTAAGTTTTGTTTCTGGCACTTATTATCATGGTGACATTATCAACAAGGTCTAACTTTTCTGGAGTTAACTTAGTGTATTTATAAAATGAAGGAGTTGGAATAGATGATCTTTGAGGTCCCTTCTTGCTTTGTGTCTCTTTTCTTCAGCACAGTAAGAGTGTCTTTCTTTTTTTCTTTTCCTTTCTTTTTTTCTCTTTTCTCTCCCTCCCTCCCTCCTTCCCATCCTTCTTCCTTCCTTCCTCCCTCCCTTCCTCCTTTCCTTCCTTCCTTTCTTTCTTTCTTTCTTTCTTTCTTTCTTTCTTTCTTTCTTTCTT